>JAWZYV010013613.1:0-214954 GCA_038373885.1 Cheiracanthium punctorium
CTGGGCCTTCATTATGCATAATTTTCTCGGACGAAGAGAGTCCAATAATTCCCCGCTTTGACGAGGTGCATGACGTGTACGGGTAATAAACGTCGCTTGAAGTTATAGAAACATATGGATGAATCTTTATTTTTGCTTTCCTCTTCTTAACCATTAACCCATTTGTGCCTGGATATTTTTGCGACTTTCTTCGATTTTTACTGATAACAGAAATAATAGATAAATTTCTGATGTCAACTTCTTGAACAGGGAATGATTTATTTTAAAGTCATTTTGCATAAAAATCGAAATATCAACATCCTACTGCGTCATGTTAAAATATTATGCGGAGTTGAGGCTCAATACTCATGAATAAAGGCTAGGAAAAATAAATAACGTTTTCGACTAATAGCGAAAATGCCGTCCCAAAAAAGGGAATTTTAACCCATTTATGCCTAGTGTTCCTTTTTTGGGACGGCATTTGCGCTATTAGTCGAAAACGTTATTTATTTTTCCTAGCCTTTATTCATGAGTATTGAGCCTCAAATCTACAAAATATTTTAACATGATCCAGTAGGATGTTGATATTTCGATTTTTATGCATAATGATTTTTAAAGAAATCATCCCTTGTTCAAGAAGTTGACATCAGAAATTTATCTATTACTTCTGTTATCAGTAAAAATCGAAGAAAGTCGCAAAAATATCCAGGCACAAATGGGTTTAACCCATTTATGCCTAGCGTCCCTTTTTTGGGACGGCATTTTCGCTATTAGTCGAAAACGTTATTTATTTTTCCTAGCCTTTATTCATGATTATTGAGCCTCAACTCCACAAAATATTTTAACATGACCAAGTAGTATGTTGATATTTCAATTTTTATGCATAATGATTTTAAAAGAAATCATCCCTTGTTCAAGAAGTTGACATCAGAAATTTATCTATTATTTCTGTTATCAATAAAAATCGAAGAAAGTCGCAAAAATATCCAGGCACAAATGGGTTAAGCACATTCGCTTCCAATCCCTGGATAGCGCGTGATTGTCGCGAGTGTAAGCTAAATTTCCTATATCGGTTTTATGATTAACTGATAAATTTTTCGAAAAATAGGTAGTTAGAAAGATATATGTCAAATTTTTGTTGTTCAGGATATGAAGCATTTATTCTTAAAAACTATTAGTTAGACAAATATACTTGCATTTGTATGTGAAATTAACATTAAAAAAAGGCCCTTCGGTAATGTTTTTTGGTCCGACAGTGAATGTGCTTAAAACATGCGATGCAGATCTACGTCGCAATGCATTTAAGGGTTAATAAAGGGCAGTGGGCAAGCTCCGCAAGACTGAAACAAGCAGGCAGAAGTAAATGAGACTTGGATGACCTGAAAGTAGTGATCTATTATTGGAATGAATTTTACAATCAACTGCTTCTATTTGAATAAAATCAATAATTACTCAATCGAATAGAATGTATTCGAGATTTTTACTTTTCGAATAGTGTTCTTGATTTCTATTAAAATACTGTTCGCAGTTTCTGTTAGAATATTATTCCAATGGTATTTGTAATTTCGAATGCAGTATGCTATTTGAATGTTGTATGTTGGGCGATCTAATGGATTTTTAAAAATAGGTTGACTGAAATGAATTGATTATTGAACATTTTAGAATTTACTTCTAAAAAGAGATTTAAAATGTGTATAAGACTTTTCTAAAAATATGGGCAGCCATTATTATCATTAACAAAGACACCGCAAACATCAGACCCCATGCCTTGTATCGAATCCCGACCCAAGGTATAATAGAATGGCGCTTTAGCCACTACACCTTATGGATGGCCTAAATTCAGAGGTGATATACCAATAATAATTACCGTATTGAGAGAGAAAACAAAATTATGAACACTTTTCATTTTTAGGGGAAAGCATTAAAATAAATCAACACAAGTTTCCAATGTTCCTCGTTTACAAGATATGGCCGTAAATGAATCTCAATGTATAAACATTATGAGCAGTGTTCTACTTAGAGGAAATTTCATGGGTTGTAACCCGGATGTCCCTAAACTACATTTTAATGCTAATGGGTCTTTGGAAGCGGTTTCAAGTCATATTTAACCCTTTGAGGCGCAGCCCTTTCCCAGTGCTGATAAAAGGGCAGGCGTTGCCATCGGTCGACTTAACGACCAGCAAGATGGCGGACGATCGAAATGTTCATCGCGTGCCACAGATCTAGAGAACCTTTTTTGACGACAGCTGGCTGTGCCGCACAGCCTGCGGCGTCAAAAGAAGGGAAGATAAGGGATCTTATCGCACTTTATCGGGCATACTGTTTACTGATTTTATTTTGTTTGAAATATATAAATGATTAAGGCATACTTTTAACAATGACAACCGTTTTGCTTCTATAGTTCCCCATATACAACCGACAAATATAGAACATTTAGAGAATTTCTGGAAGAATTTAGAAATGCTACCCACGACATCCATGTTATTACATACGAGTTTTTAAGATTTTGCTTACATTTTGAAATATACTTTTTAACCCTTTGATACGCAACCCTTTCCCAATGCTGCCCTTTTCTCAGCATCGGGCAATCTATCCAGCTGTTCTCGCATTCTTCCATTTTTCAGCAGATATCAGTGGTGTTAAAAAGAATCGTGACCATTTTTTTTTACGGGAAATGACGTGCTAAAAAGTAAAGGATTCTCATGGACCTCTGTCACCCGCAACTATTTTTATAGAAATCCAATCTATTCTTCGTGACTGGCAACCGTCAAAACGTCAGAGTGTGGTGTTCCCGGAGCGGGAACACTGCGCGTTGAAGGGTTAAAATAAATCAACACAGTTGTCCGATGTTTCTCGTTTACAAGATATGGCCGTAAATGAATCTCAACGTACAAACATCATGAGTAGGTATCTACGTAGGGGAAATTTCATGGATTGTGACCCGGATGTCCCTAAACTACATTTTAATGCTAATGGGTCTTTGTAAGCGGTTTCAAGTCATATTTAATGGTGCAGTTTGACAAAATGCCATCCATCCATTACCACTGTCCAGCAGTATAATCTACAAGGCCATGCCATTAGTTCATCTTTTAATGATATTTAATCCATCTTTCGCGATGGACTCATTTTGGAAATTTATCGCCAATTAATGTTTAAGTACACGTAACGAAGCTAGTTGTAAAATTCACTAATAGATTATGAAAATGCAAGCTTTTGCATCATTGAGAAAGGCAAAGATGTAAATTGAAATAATCATTTTGACCTCGAAGGTTGTGTTGTTTTCTAAAGCGTTGGTATTTGTTCATAATGTCGATAATGACGCACCAATTTGTATTACATTACTATTTGAAATAACTGTGCTGTATTTTTATAAAAAAAAAATATCTCTAAGACTGATTCAGCATTAAACACATGAGCCTTCCAAATGGTTCAGTGGCTTAAGAACCACTTTATCCCGCCTTGGGTTCGGGTTTGAATCCTGGTATGAGCATGTATGTTAACCCTTTAACGCGCAGTGTTCTCGCTCTGGGAACACCAAACTCTGACGTTTTGACTGTTGCCAGTCACGAAGAATAGATTCGATTTCTATAAAAATAGTGGCGGGTGACGGAGCTCCACGAGAATACTTTATTTTCTAGCACGTCGTTTCCCGTAAAAAAATGGTCACGATTCTTTTTAACAGCACTGACATCTGCTGAAAATTGGTAGAATGCGAGAACAGCTGGATGGATTGCCCAATGCTGAAAAAAGGGCAGCCGTTGCCATCGCTCGACTTAACGACCAGCAAGAGGGCGGACGATCGAAACATTCATCGCGTGCCACAGATCTAGAGACTCTTTTTTTTTGACGCAGCTAGCTGTGCCGCACAGCCAGATGTCGTTAGGGTCGAAACTAGCTGTCGAAAGGGTTAGATTGTTCGTCCCTTCATAGGCCACCCCCTTCATAGGCCCGTTGAAAAAAAGAAGAAGAATAGAAACGTTAAACATATGAATTGATTTCAGCAGAAATGTCTGAAGTAAGCATTTTTATTTATATTCATGAGTACTGTACAATAAATCATTGTATGCGGTTCTTTAGAATTCTTTTTAGGACACTTGCTTTAAAAAGAGAGTATTTCAAAGCAAAATAGGCTTTCTTCTGCTAAACATTTTTTTGTAATGCGTTATACAAAAAATAATGTTTTAAGTAACAAAAATAATAAATTAAAAAAAAATAATAATAAAAATGGACGCAGAAATATGTCAGCCTCCCAGGTGGTGTATGGCTAAAGAAGCATTCTATCACATCTTGGGCTTGGGTGCTAACCTGTTCGTCCTTTCATAGGGGGTAATTTTGGCCGCCTACTGAGTGCCTACCATAATAAAATGGCTAGTACTTCGGGCCTTAGTAGTGACAAATGTTTGATAAGCTAGTGACCGCCCTTTTGAAAAAAAAAATTCTTAACTTAAATTTTGTAAACTGAGTTCTTAAAAACGTAGGAAAACTTATTACGACTGGTAAATTATAAAAGGAATAGTTATTAGAAAAACAAAGAAATAATTATTAGTTTTTATGAAATTTAGTTATTTAATAAGATTTTGAAATAAAAGAAAACCTCCAGCAAAACTTTATTGTCCTTTTACAAAAATATAAATACTATTTGCTTATTTGTTTGAAACATTACACAGAAAAATATTTTATTAAGTATTAAAAACATGAAGAGTAATAAGACAGTGGGATCCAAAGCATAGACACTCATATTTGATGTTTTCATATTTAAGACGAGTTCTAATGTCTTTGATATAAAAAAATTCAAATATTTTAAAAGGAAGTAAGGAGGTATCACGTAGAAAATTGGGATTTGAGCACATATAAGTGTGTCGACGATCTACTTTTCCAATAAAAAGTTTTATATTTTCCAGTAACGCACATGACAAAAGAATGGACTTAATGAAAAGTAATAAAATGTTAAAATAAATTTTCTTTCCATAATAAACATATGTGCATACTTAAAGCTTTCCTAACTTCTGGAAGACCAAAATGCTTGGAAATTAATTAAGAATAATTTAAATTTCTTTTACATAAGTGGGGTTGTAATGCAAGTTAAGAATATCTTTAAAATAGTCTTTGGTTAACCCTTTGAGGCGCAACCCTTTTGCAATGCTGAAAAAAGAGCAGCCGTTGCCATCGCTCGACTTACCTACCAGCAAGATGGCGGGCGATCGAAACGTTCATCGCGTGCCACAGATCTAGAGACCCTTTTTTGACGCAGCTGGCTGTGCGGGATGAACGTTTCGATCGTCCGCCATCTTGCTGGTAGTTAAGTCGAGCGATGACAACGGCTGCCCTTTTTTCAGCATTGGGCCATCTATCCAGCTGTTCTCGCATTCTTCCAATTTTCAGCAGATGTCAGTGCTGTTAAAAAGAATCGCGACAATTTTTTTACGGGAAATGATAAGTAAAGGATTCTCGTGGAGCTATGTCACCCGCAACTATTTTTATTGAAATCAAGTCTATTCTTCGTGACTGGCAACAGTCAAAACGTCAGAGTTTGGTGTTCCTAGAGCGGGAACACTGCGCGTTAAAGGGTTAAGCATTGATATTTTTCTGTGCTACTCACATTGCTTCTGATAGGGAGAAGGCACTTACCCAGGAATTTTCTTCTAAAATTTATTTCAAATGATCACTTTTATCTATTTTTAATTAGTTCATACTTTGAAATAGGCAGTCACTTTAAGAAGTACAGACAATCGTATATTTAAGAGTGCTTAAGCATTCATAAGATTCAAAATGCTATAAAATTTGCTAAGTACTAACAAATGAGAGGGGTGCTTATAGATCTACGAAAGTTCTAATACTGGTACGTTGATATTTTCCGACAATTTTAACTTTCTGTGTAATTTTGTAATAATTTTAAGCCATATTTGAATCAATTAATTCTTCTGCGCACTAAAAAACCTTCTTAGGTTTCCTAATAAAAATGTTAAGGAAAAATGCTCTCCAAACTTTATTTATTTCTCTTCACACAGAAGAAAAAAAGTCTAAGTAATAAATGACCCTGGTGTTGGACATCTTATTTATTTATTTGTTTAACCAGCATTCTCGAAAGAGACAATATCCCCTTAACTAAAGAGCTCTAGACAAAAGTATTTTTTTCGCTCTCTCTTGGGCAGACTGTAACATCTGCTTGCAATGGCATGAAAAATTTTGTTCTGAAAAAGTGTGTTTTCAGACAAACGTCTGGGCACCCCTGCAGAGATGCAAGGTTTTATTTTTTTTTTCTTTTTCAATAAAATTTTTCAACGCATGAAAAATTATCCCAATTTAAAAAGTGGCTGTTCAAACGAATAATGGAAAAAAATTGCTGTGCTTATTTTACTTTGTGTTAGTATGGATTATTTTGAGGATCAATACCGTCAGCTAGAAGAGAAGCTTAAAACAGTAGTAAATAATTAAAAATGTACATAAATCAAGCCAGTGCCACATTGATTATGAAAAGTTTTCTGGAATAAAATTTTTTCTCCACACACTATAATCTCTAGAAGGTAGAGGTCCCTCTAAGAGGTCCACACATGTGAACTTTTTTGTTTCCACTGCTAACCCTTTTAGGCGCAACCCTTTCCCAATGCTGAAAAAAAGGAAGCCGTTGCCATCGCTCGACTTAACTACCAGCAAGACGGCGGACGATCGAAACGTTCATCGCGTGCTACAGATCTAGAGACCCTTTTTTGACGACAGCTGGCTGTGCCACACAGCCAGCTGCATCAATAAAAGGTTATCTAAATCTGCGGCCCGCGATGAACGTTTCGATCGTCCGCCGTCTTGCTGGTAGTTCAGTCGAGCGATGGCAACGGCTGCCCTTTTTACAGCACTGGGTAATCTATCCAGCTGTTCTCGCATTCTTCCATTTTCCAGCAGATGTCAGTGCTGTTAAAAATAATCGTGACATTTTTTTTACCGGAAAGGACGTGCTAAAAAGTAAAGGATTCTCGTGGAGCTATGTCACCCGACTATTTTTATAGAAATCCAATCTATTGTTCGTCACTGGCAACAGTCAAAACGTCAGAGTTTGGTGTTCCCAGAGAGGGAACACTGCGCGTCAAAGGGTTAAAACGATTCTTTAAGATTTTTTGTAGTTCCGAATGGGCGTACACCCTCCAAAAAAAGTATTCGAGCAACAGAGAAATTTCCTACGTTGGTTTCGCATATTAAAAATTATTTATAATAGAATATGAATTGGACTACGCATAAATATGAATTTCCATATTGCTGTCAGGTTGTGCGTTTTTCAAAAACTCAATTATTATTCGCAAATCTAAAATAGGAAATTTCTCTCTTGCTCGAATACATTTTTTGGAGGGTGTACATATGTGCCGTTACTTCTGAATAAATGATTTTAGCACATGTAAATCTGTTAACCCTAGACACTGACACCCGCGTTTTGTTTTGTTTGTCATTACATAAAAGAATCTTTGAATGTTACTGAAATTTCCTCAGCTGAATTTGTGAATATTTTTTGTTTTTTTTCAAAATTCATTTAGCCGGAAAGAACTTGTAGGACATCATTTACCTTTAAAAGTGTCTTGACAGTCTTCGCTTATGGGTAGTAAAGTTTTTTACTACTGAAGCATAGAATTAGTCTCTTATGTTTTTTTATTTATTTATTTTTATTTAACTTATACTGTATGACTGGGTTTTCGATCTGGATCAAATATTGTAATACCTTTTTCGCAAAGTTTTTAATCTCTAATCAGTTTGAAATTTTGCAGACCCATCAACAGTACACGACTGTACGATAATACTAGAAATGGCGTCAAAAATTTTTGACAGGAGCACAAATAGGATTTCAATACACTATATTCTATGAACTAGTGTAAAAATATGAATTTTGGAAATTCTCATGAGTGAATCTCACTTTAAACCCATTTATGCATAATGCCACTTTTTTGGGACGGCATTTTCGCTGTCATTCGAACGCGTTATTTATTTTTTCTAGCCTTTATTCACGAGCATTGAACCTCAACTCCACAAAATATTTTAACCCATTTGTGCCTGGATATTTCTGCGACTTTCTTCGATTTTTACTGATAACAGAAATAATAGATAAATTTCTGATGTCAACTTCTTGAACAAGGGATGATTTCTTTTAAAATCATTATGCATAAAAATTGAAATATCAACATACTACTGCGTCATGTTAAATATTTTGTAGAGTTGAGGCTCAATACTCATGAATTAAGGCTAGGAAAAATAAATAACGTTTTCGACTACTAGCGAAAATGCCGTCCCAAAAAAGGGACGCTTGGCATAAATGGGTTAACATGACGAAGTAGGATATTAATATTTCAATATTTATCTTTTCCACAATAGATGGCTTCAGAAGAAATCATCTTCTGTGCTAGAAGTTGATATCCGAAATTTATTTATTACTGCTGGCATTAGCAAAAATCGAAGAAAGTCGCAAAAATATCTGGGCACAAATGGGCTAAAACGGGAGTGAAAGAGGAGAATCCCAAGGGCCCGGTGACTTAGAGGTTAAGGGCCTGTAATAATCTACGCTAATCGCCTGAGCTAATGGTCGTGAGTTCGATTCGCACTCAATGCCTTTGATGTTGAAATTCCCTTTCTCTGTGCTTCGCACTTTATTTTACGAGGGTCAATAAGCGGTTTTTTTTAAACCAAGCACAATAATCCTAAAATAAATGTTCCAAATACAGCAACAGAAGTATCTCCTGAACATTGATACCGTTAGGAGGCTGCCGTAATGTCCAATTTTCTTTTCTTTCTAATAGAGCTGTTTCACCTATGTCATTATCACTACGTCACACCTTAGCAACCAATGGTCACTGGCCGAATATGTGATTTGTATCCCTAAATATCCGAGTTGACTTTAAAAAAATGTCAGTGATGTCACGTGAAAATACTCTAAGGCAGGGCCAGAGGCCTACTGTAGGCTTGATCGCTTCGAAGGCAATGACAGATGTTGGTCATTTCATTATAAGGACACTTATTAGGCAGACCAATGTTGCTCCCTATCTCCTAATATTGAGCCAATTCCAGGTGAGAGACGTAACACCTGCACTGGCATCCCAGAAGAATTGAACCCAGAAGAATCAACATGAAGGACATTGAAGTCACGACATATTTTATGCGAATCAGCTGCCTTTAGCGTACACAATTTCGCAACAGCCCAGAAAAGAGAGGTTTTTTTTCATCCACCCAAGCACTGGCCAAGCCGCTGCTGCTGCACTTTCCTCGACAATGAGCAATACAAAATCAATTTTTTGTGTGTTAACTATCTAATCTCCCAAAGCCATAAATACCACACTACTAACTCTTACGTGATAAATATTAAAATTTTCCATTGGGTTTCTCCTCTCTCCTGCGCCGCGGGAGAGAGGAAACCCAATGGAAACGCTCTGCTTTACCTACTCGGTGTGACGTCACAAGTAAGAGCCGCGGCTTTCCTTTCTAGGGAGCGTTGTCAGAACGCGTTTTGCCTAGTTAATTCGGGTTTCGACTGATTTCGGTTTTAACTGTAACAGATAAAAATTTATTTTTCGAATCTTAAGAACTTTTAAAATTACTTTAATTTTTGTTTGTTTGTAGCGTTTAACAATTTGAGTAACAACAATGGATACTGTTGCTATGGTTATTAAATGGTAACGTTAAAACTTGAAATGGAATTAATTATTCTTTGATTTTTTTTTTCATTATGCATTAGTAAGTTTATGCTAACAAACTTTGGCAAAAAAAATTACTTTACGATCGAGGTAATTTTGCAGATAAGAAATATGGAGGTCAGATGAGAAGATATAAATTGATATAAATATAAATATATATATATATATACATAATTGAATCGACTAAAATTGATTTTCCCATCAAAAGCTGAATACCAAAATATTTCGCGATGAACTCTTTTAACAATATATTTTTTTTTTTTGTAATCTCTAAAGAAACTCCATCCTGTTATTTCCCGGTGTTGGAACTCGGTAAACAAAGATTTCAACAGATTAAAGCAAGTAGTGAAATCCGGGACAAATGAGGGTTTTTCACTTCGTGGGAAATGGTGCCCTGATTGATTAAACTTTTCGCTCTTGGACACTAATGGGAACTTAAAATAATGAAGCGCGGGATAGCTAATACTTCTCTATCGCTTTTTTCTGGTCAGCTACATCCGGGTCCTTTATATATATATATATGTGTGTGTGTGTGTGTGTGTGTGTGTACATATTTGAGTGTTTTAAAGATTAACGATTTGATCAACGCATTGATAAGTGATCGTGTAGCCGAAAAATATTTTGCTTCAAATAATTACATTGTGTAATTTTGTTTTCATTATTATTATCTTTTTTTTTCAGAGACACATCTTTCGTAGATAATTAGTGAAAAATATATCTAATTATTATTTTAATTAAGTACATGTATTTATTTCTTTTCTCGAAATGCACAAAACCGTGTTAGAAAAGTTACGCTTACAAAGTTTATTTAGAAAAAATAAATTTTGAGCTTTGAAAAAGTATCGTGTTCTATTTTAAATCAGTTATTATTGAACTACTATATATATATTTTTTTAACTGACACAAAATCACCAACTTCGCATGACAGTTGTTTCGCCAGTTTATTGCAGAAAAAAAAAATATCCAGCAATTTCCAACTTCTAGTATTCAATCTATTATCACACGATTGTGAACATGATTCCTTTAAAAACGTTTTTTTGGTCCCAAAGACCTTACGGTTACAGAAGCTCGTTCGCATGTAATTCTTTTTCCAATGATATTAATTTATACACTTACTTACAAAAATGAAAAGTATTAATGAATTTGCTTTTCTGTCTGGCCGCCAATCGAATTCTACGATATTGATACTTGTGTTGTTCCTATGTATTTTACCACGTACCGTTTTTGGTTCAAATATCATTTATACTTATCATTTATTATTTTGGATTTTTTTGTTGTAGGATTGCATTATGGTGTGATATTTATTGCTTAAATTGCATTTGTAAGCATAGAGTCCACTTGATGAAAGAAAGCTATTATAAATTAATTGAAACCTCCCTTAAAGGACACTACTCATTAGAAGACACTCCCCTTTAACGGACACTTTTTATTTTCTAGTTCCTTGAGATGGGTCTATAAAGTATTCCACTCTTCTTTACCTGACTCTTGTTAGTGGAAAGGGTTTTAAGGTTTCAGTCTTAGAATTCTGGCTTTACTTAACGTTTTAATTACTTAACCCATTTATGCCTAGTGTCCCTTTTTTGGGAAGGCATTTTCGCTATTAGTCGAAAACGTTATTTATTTTCCCTAGCCTTTATTCATGAGTATTGACCCTCAAATCTACAAAATATTTTAACATGACCCAGTAGGATGTTGATATTTTGATTTTTATGCATAATGATTTTAAAAGAAATCATCCCTTGTTCAAGAAGTTGACATCAGAAATTTATCTATTATTTCTGTTATCAGTAAAAAGCGAAGAAAGTCGCAAAAATATCCAGGCACAAATGGGTTAAAATTAATGCTTTCTTACTATCTACAGTAAGATAGGAAATTTCACTTATGCTCTTGGACTAAGCATAAGTCTGATTTCATATGTTTCTTTCATCTTCAAATCTCATGTCGGAAATTCGGCAATTACTCGAATACTTTTTGAGTGCGTGTATATGGGGTGTGGTCAGACTGTCACTTATCCCTCCCAACTCGAGTTACTCAAAAGTTGTACTGCGAACACACCTCAGGTCTACGATCGCAGACCATGCACCTAAGGGTCTATTCTGCCATGTTCGTTTAAGCGAACGTTCGGATTTGTGACGTATTTCGAAACGTATGCTAATGTAAACATTCGATAAGAAGTATCTGCACCTAAAGCTCCACCGTACCTTGCAGAATAGCAACGTACGTTAGCAGGATGCGAAAAACGTCATTTTGATGTCACATATCCGAACGTTCGCTTATACGAACATGGCAGAATAGAGCCCCTGACGGAAGGTTGTAAAAGGTGTGCTTCTGTAAATAGTCAGCTGCCTCACCATGGCACAGTGGTTATGTCAGTGGAAATGGTAGAAAGGCGAAATGTGAAGGTCCTGGGTTCGGGTCCCATCGCGCGTCCGTCGACCTAACCGATCGGAGTTTCCGTGGTTTTCTACGAAACTTAGCGTATATACGAGTTAGGACCCCTCAGAAAGTCCCCCACGGAGGTCATCCCCCCCTCTTTATGTTGTTCTTATGACGAGGATTTATAAGCGGTGTTAGAGCCATGCACACAAATCCGATATGCCTGTTTACAACAACAACAAATAGTCAGCTTTGTACCAATGTGTAGCACAGTGGTTAAAGCCACTGACATTGGTAGATGGCTCAAGTGGAGGAACAGGGTTCTGTCCTCTCGCGGGGCCGTCGGTCTAGCGGTCTGGAATTTTTGGCGGTTTTCTCCAGATGTCACGTGAATACGCCCTAGATACCCAGAAAAGTCCTCCCCTCAAGACATTTGTCCCACCCCCTCCCTTGTGTTTGTCCTTTCTTTGACGTGGATTTATAAGCGGTTCCTTGGGAGCAAGCACACAAATCCGAATACATGTCCCAACACAAGTCAACAAATAGTCAGCTTTGTTTACTATTAAGCAGCTGACTTTCTTATAGTTTGCTCTACAGTATTTTATTGGTTGTTTTTAGTAGTCTACATTTATCGCCGTTATCATGCCGTTTAAAAGAAAGCCTTTAACATGGAAAGAAAGAATCAGGATCATCGATTACGCTGAAAAATAAAAAAAGAGTTATACTACACTTTTCTGAGCATTTCGATATTGGGAAAATATAAATTGGTTCTTTGTTGCTTGTCAGAAATGACCCAGAGCAAAACAAAAACAGAAGATTTGATAAAATTGGTTTCTCTTTTTGATACGGCAGTGTGGTTAACAGAGGCTGTTAAAAGTATTAGTGCTTCCTGCGTTTAAAAGTGTTTTAAGAAAGCTGGTTTTGGTAGGCATGACCAATGCACGATTTCTGTGAGGCAAACTATGAAAACGAAGTCAAAATATCAGATCTGGTTAAAGCTTTTCTCTTCTGCTGAGGTTACAGCCATATTTGAGTGCTGATGAAAATTTATGTGCAGAAAATATTCATGTAGAAGTTACGAGTTTTGTATCTGACAATCTAAGCTACGAATCTGAAGAAGACCGGTATACTGAGAAGGGGGCAAGAGCAAATTGAAGAAAAATATACAGTGAAAAATAACTGACGCATTCACATAGCTCAATTTCTCTTTTAAAGACGCAGTAGTTTCATTAGGAAGGTAAGTGCATTTATTTCATCAATACGTCGAAATATTCCCGAATCGTATATAAAAAGTATGCATAATGCGTCAAGTTTTAAAATATGTGATTTCTCTATTAGTTATCGCACTCCTCAATAGCGGACACTCCCCGTTAACGGACATAAATTGTGGTCGCAGTAGTGTCCGCTATCGAGAGGTTTCACTGCCTATTTCTATGACGCAAACAACAGTTATTTTAAAATGTCCACGTAAATTTAGTGTGAAAAATAAGATTAAAAAGATATTTCTTCTCTTAGTAGATGCAACTATAAAACGCTGCATATTATTGGAATTAGGGGATCAAATTATGCGTAAAACACGGACTGTGATAAAAGAGTAATACATAGCAGCTGTATTAAATACTTTCATTACCGTTATTTTGTGTCTTATACAAAATTTCATCTCCGTAATTAATGTGTATTAAAGAAAATACGATTATGAAATAATATATCTACTAAGCATTTCTTATACAACGTTCTGAGCTTAAAATTCCCGAATTCGCTAATATGTTTATAATTTTATTTATATATGTTTTTTTTCCAAATGAAGTGACGACATGGTTTTAAAATCGACCAGACACTTTTATAATTATCATAAATAAAATCTCCTCGAAAAATGCTGTGTTATATAAAAGAGAAACAAACAAACGTTTCGAAAGGTTCAATTTAAAAATAAACTAAAAATATGAATAAACAAATAACACAAACATTATTGGATTTTCATATGTAATCTGAAAACCTTTTCTCCAAAAGTAACATGAGTACGTGTTATAACTCCTTAGAAAGACCTTCGACCAAGGCAATCTCCCCGTATTCAGATGCTCCTCGTGTAGGTTTGCCATAACTCAAAATCGAAACACAAAACAGACACTAATCTAAACACTTTCCTATTTAACGACAATGTCTCCAGATTAATGAAATTTTGCCCTAATATCTCTCTTACCATAATCCATAAAATATCTAAATCCTATATTCATAATCCTACATTCTATTTCAGTAAAATTACGTAAAATGTTTCATTTTTGAACCGGAGCGTTTACTACCGGCTAGCATAAAAAAAGAAAACTAAACAACTGCCAGCATTCTAAATTTAAGCGTATGTAAACTAAATTAGTTTTTACCAAACAGAAATATTTTAATCCACGTTATAAAACCACAAAAGATTTCCTGGTTTAGGCAGAAACGACATAGTTTCTAAGCATTCCAATTTGGTACTTCAAATATTTATTCGGCAGAATCTAAAGCTTTTCGATTACCACATTTCAGCCATTTCGCCAACAGAGATTTCAGCCATTTTTGCAAAATGGGCATTACTTATTCATATAGAGAAAGACCCTCGCCGATGAACATTCTTAAAGAGAAGCATTCATTTTACTAAAAAAAAAAAGAAAGCAAAGAATAGAAACCTTGCATCCAATAATAATTCAAAAGCTACGCATAAGCTATATGCAAAATACTACTGAGATTAAAAATAAAATAAAATTGTGTGTATTCTATTTAATGAAAGAAAATCCTTAATTTAAGTAGACAGCCACCAGAAAAATATTTTTTCTCTTGATTCTCTTATAAAAGATGTAATATTGAAAACATTTTTATCATTTAAATATACTTTCTTGCTTTATATGTTATTCACGCGTACAATTTTCTCGGCAGTTAAAATAAATGTCTTTTTTTTTAATGTAGCAAAAAATTAAACCTTTTGAAGGTAAAATTTAGAGACAAAAATGATACAAATACTAATAAATGTTCCATAATTTAATTAAAATACTACATTATAAATATAAATTTTTAAACAGCTTATAAATAATATATGTAAAGACATCTGAAATATTTTGAAAAACAAATTACATATCTATTCAAATGGAGAAACGACAGGGAATTGATATATTTTGTCTCTTCTTGGGCACTTTATATAACAATTCAATTAAAGTGCGTGCGTGTGTGTGTGAGGTTTCATTTAACCCTTTGATGCGCAACCCTTTCCCAATGCTGAAAAAAGGGCAGCCGTTGTCATCGCTCGACTTAACTACCAGCAAGATGGCTGTACCGCACAGCCATCTGTCGTCAAAAAAGGGTCTCTAGATCTGTGGCACGCGATGAACGTTTCGATCGTCCGCCATCTTCCTGGTAGTTAAGTCGAGCGATGGCAACGGCTGCCCTTTTTTCAGCATTGGGCAATCTATCCAGCTGTTCTCGCATTCTTCCATTTTTCAGCAGATGTCAGTGCTGTTAAAAAGAATCGTGACCGTTTTTTTACGGGGAAATGACGTGCTAAAAAGTAAAGGATTCTCGTGGAGCTCTGTCACCCGCAACTATTTTTATAGAAATCCAATCTATTCTTCGTGACCTGGCAACAGTCAAAACGTCAGAGTTTGGTGTTCCCAGAGCGGGATCACTGCACGTTAAAGGGTTAAGGGCTGTGGAAGAGACGCTTTTTCATTGGGTTATATCACAGTGAACAACCTAGAGAAAACACAGTCCAAAAGGTTAAACTTGATTTTATTGCAGATCGGTAAATTCCTAGAAAGTCAGTGATGGCACGGGGGCGGGAAAGAACTGCAAATTTTACTACAGCTCAGATGTTCAACTAGAGCTAAAGTGATTTCCTCTCGGAGAGAAGCAATTTGGCACAGCCGACAAACTTGGCTATGCAGCGCTAACAGAAAAAACGCCAAAAAAAACAAAAAATAGTCGCCCACACAACCACAGAACGATTGAAAATAAATAAGCGTATTAATTTTATAAATCCAAAATTAGGCGCAGAAACTTAAGAATGGTACACGCTTAAACCCAAAGAGCGAAAAAAAAAAACGATACAGTGCGGAGCGATCCATTTCCATGGAAACCTACCGGTATTTCCGCAGAAGTGCTCTTTAAGTAATCTTTTTTTCTGAGAATTCCCCTACTCGCTTGTTGTTATATTTCGCTCCGCTCTTGGGATCGAAAAACGCTCCTGAAGGAGAAGCGCCCTTTTGAAAACTGGGCCAAAAATCTCCCCGACGGATCGAATTTCTCTCGTTTGGTTTAACCCTTTGAGGCGCAACCCCATCCCAATGATGAAAAAAGGGCAGCCGTTGCCATCGCTCGACTGAACGACCAGCAAGAGGGCGGACGATCGAAACGTTCATCGCGTGCCACAGAACGAGAGACCCTTTTTTGACAGCACAGCCAGCTGCATCAGAAAAAGGGTCTCTCGATCTGTGGCACGCGATGAACGTTTCGATCGTCCGCCCTCTTGCTGGTCGTTCAGTCGAGTGATGGCAACGGATGCCCTTTTTTCAGCATGGGGCCATCTATCCGGATGTTCTCGCATTCTTCCATTTTTCAGCAGATGTCAGTGCTGTTAAAAAGAATCGTAACCATTTTTTTAAGGGAAATGACGTGCTAAAAAGTAAAGGATTCTCGTGGAGCTATGTCACCCGCCACTATTTTTATAGAAATCCAATCTATTCTTCGTGACTGGCAACTGTCAAAACGTCAGAGTTGGGTGTTCCCAGAGCGGGATCACTGCACCTTAAAGGGTTAAGCGTGTACCAAAGCACCAAGAAGATATCGCCAAGAGACATCTGGGTGAGAGACTGCTGGCATTAGCAAAAATTGACAGCCTCTCCAAACAGTTAGCAGTTGCAATAATGAAATACTTTTTGACGTATCGAATTAGAATTTAGCAAATCTGTGGTCAAAAACCACAAAGAACCGAAATGGTTTGAGCGGGTGTGGGGGACCGAGTAAAATATAGGTCAGGGGTTATATGCAAGCGCTGAAAAACAATATGTGATGAAGGAATCACAAGAGAGCAACTTTTTATATGAAGGGAGAAACCTAAATTACATAACATTTTTGGAGAGCAAACACCTTGCCCTTTAGTGGTGTAGTCCGCGGGAAAAGAAAGGGGGGGGGGCACGCCCATGGACGCCCATTTTTGAGGAATCCAACAGAAATACGTGTAATCTGTTTAAAGTAATTATTGATAAAAACTGTAAATAAAATTAATTAAACATAATTTTATTCATTAATTAATTATTACTTTCCGAACATGTACCATGTAAGGAAAGTATTGTAATCATGAAAAAATTCGAATTCGAGATTTTGTTGTATTGACACGTTTTGAGGTCTTCTGAATTCATTTATGCTATATTTACGAGATGTATGTATGTATGCGTGTGTGTGTGTGTGTATGTGTGTTTGTGTGTATGTGAGTGAACACGATAGCTCCTGAACAGGGCATGCGATTGAGCTCAAATTGGGTATATATGTCATAAACCACCGTCGCAAGACCGGTATTGATTTTGGTGTGTATAGGACTTACAGTTTTTCTACAGGGCTACGACTAAGATTTCTTTTACATTATGGCCTATGGGGGAAAATTCTGGAAAGTGAGCTAGCGTTTAAACGGTTGATTCGATTGAGCTCAAATTGGGTGTATATATTATAAACCACCGTTGGAAGACCGGTATTGATTTTGGTGTGTATAGGACTTATAGTTTTTCTACAGGGCTACGACAACGATTTCTTTTACATGATGGCCTATGGGGGGAATTTCTTGAAAGTGCGCTAGCGTTTAAACGATACATTCGATCGAGCTCAAATTCGGTATACATGTTATAAACCACCATCCTAAGACCGGTATTGATTTTGGTGTGTATAGGACTTATAGTTCTCCTAAAAGGCTACGACAAAACTTTCTTTTATGTTATGGCATAATGGCATATGGGGAGAAATTCTTGAAAGTGCGCTAGCCTTTAAACGGTACATTCGATCGAGCTTCCATTTGGTATATATGTTTGACTGATTCATCGATTAAAATTTATTTAAATGCTTGGTCATGATCTTAATCGTAAGTGTTCGGAAAGTCGAGTGGAGTCACTCCAGATTTTTTATTATTACTTTGGTGTAATTTAGTTTTGATTGTAAAAACAATATAATTTTGATCAACAAGAGTCTTACGAAAACCATAATTCTCCTATCTACCTCCGTCAACGATTCCTGAGGCGAAAGTGACAGGGATATTTCCTTTTTTCAATTTGTACTGGTACCCCTATTCACAGAATTCACCCCAACTCTTTTTGAGAAAACACCTTTGAGAAAACATTCTTGAGAAAATACTTTTTGACCATGAGTGCGTTTGGAAAGAGGGTGCGAGAGTATTTCATTTCTAAGAATGACATTTATTTACAAAGGGATTGTTAGTAATCCTTAAAGCATACCTAGATGGCTTTGGTTGCATTTTTTGACGTAAAATTACAAAATGAAAATTCTTTAATAAAAGTTTGAAGCGTTATTTTGAAGATAAAATTTGTAGGGGACGTAGAATCTTAAATAAAACAGTAGTGATATGCCGTCTCCCTGCGTCCCCCCCTCAATCATGCTCTTCCCCCGTCCCCCGCCCCTCTTTGATACAGATCACATATTTAAAATTAGTTGTCTTTTATTTCTGTTTCATCATCGGTCAATACCGATCTTGCTACGGCGATCTATAATATACATACTAAATTTGAGCTCATTCGAATGTACCATTTAGGAGCTATCCCGTTCACTCACGCACGCACATACACGGTAAAAAAAATGCAGAAACGTTACCCCAAAAAATGGGGCAGCTCTTGTAGTTTAAAATTGCGGAAACGTTTCCTAACCATGCGGGTAAACTATTTAGAAACGTAAATACTTTACCCCGAAATATGGGTTATGTTTCCGAAATCGTGAGAGTAGAGCATCGGTAGGTTACGCTATACTTTCGGAAACCTTTCCGCCATAAGTATGTAACGTTTCTGAATTTTTTTACTGTGTACATTCATATATACATCTTCCAAAAATAGCATAAGTGAATTCAGAAGACCTCAAAACGTGTCAATATAGCAAAATCTCAAAGTCAAATTTTTTTTATGATTACAATACTTTCCTTACATGGCACATGTTGGGAAAGTAATAATGCTTAAAATAAGGTAGCTAGAAAGATTGAAAAGCGTATAATTTGGAAATATTTCTAAGATTTTTAACACCGTTTGTGAAGGAATTTTTAACTGGTGTTTAAAACTAGCGCCGAAAACGTCCATCGCATACACCACTTAAACGAGACTCCAAAAAAGGTCTTGAAATGTTCATTATATCTTTCTGTATTCAGTTTTATAACGATCGAGATGATTTTCCAAAAACCACCATTTTATTCGAGAATGAATAGACAATTCATAACTAGGGAATGCAATCCCGCACTGTTTTTAAATTCGCGGGATTTCTGGATTGAGATGTGTTGATCCCGAAAGGGATTAATATTTCATTCAACTAAAAATTCATTTCTATGGAGAAAAGTAGGAAAAAGTCAGACTGTAAGCTCTATGAAGTTTAACTTCAACAATAATACTTTATCTTATTTGATAATTAATACAATACGTTACATAATTATGAAAATTATAGTCATGGTATTCAAAATAATACACTAAGTTATTTATTAGTTTCTAAAAAAGAAGAATGTACAAAAGACAACGTAAAGAGGCACTCGTTTTCCTACCCTTGATCTAATTTTGATGGAGAATACAAAGGTGCTTAACAAAAGACTTTGTATGAAACCCTGAGGGAACCATACATTTTTTAGTGGTTAACTAAAGTTCATCTTTGAAGATATCACTATCATGGAGATCCATATGGTTTTTAATGGAGGGGGGAGGGCAAGTCAAGGTTTCTATTTCTGTCCCAGAAAGATACAATATTGAGTGTTGAAGCACTTCTGCGTTATACCAGTACGTAAATCATAACAATATGGGAGCTAGGGGGGGACTAAGGGGGCCTACCTGCCAATAGGTATGAGCGCCCAAGATCACTGGTTCTTATTGTTCATCTTATGCAAAAATTTTTGGCCAGTTGATGATCTTGAAAGAGGCTTGAAATTGTAAGAAAAAAAAATTTATTTTTCAGTTTCAATCCCGCGGGATTTCGGTCCTAATCCCGCGGAAATAGTCCCGCAAATATTTGTGCGGGATCCCGCTGGATCCCGTTAACGCGGGATCAGGATTGCATTCCCTATTCATAACTCTCGACTTTATTTCAGTATTCTTTTCAAGGGGAAAATCACTCTATTTTCGCAAAACATGGTCGGATATTTAACTAACAGTTCCATACCTATAAATTGCTGATTTATGTAGCGGAAGTGGTCAGTTTTTGTTCCCTTGTGTGACTGATAAAATTATTCACACCATGGAAAGGTTTCGTTCTATTTTTTGGTTTTTCGTATTTTAATGAGGTTTCTTACGGTTGGTATGAAAAATAAAGGGCAGAATTTCTTTTACAAGAAAAAACTTTAGAATTTTTTAGATAGATTGTATTCTTTAGAGATTTTTAGATTAAATAAATTTAAGAAAATAAGTATCTTTGAAGACACAAAACACAAATGCAACCCGATTAAGGAAAGTCAACTTTTTATATTAACCTAATTTTTTTTAACAATCAAGCAGTTAGTATGAATGAATGTATATTATTAAAAGAAGACATGTATCATTAATAATTTATATTTTAGATAGTAAAACGTATTCATTTTTGAATTATTAAACAAAATAAAATATTAAGATCATAATTATTAATAGGATAAATCATACAAGTGTTTTTTTTTATAATCTGAAAAACATAAAAATTATACATGCAAACAATAAGACTTTGTATAATAGACTAAAATATAAGATTTTATACAATAAAAAGTGCAAATGGCACTTTTTATTGTAAAAGTCTGTTTTACAAAAAAATTTAAGCATTTATGACAGTGTGAATGTATGAATGAGTTGATAGAAGAATAAAAATCATATATTTTTATCTAAATTGAACTTAAGCCATAATTTTTTTTTAACCTAAATTTAAAAATATATTTTACAGTCAAAAAATGACATGCGCATTTTCTACATTAGTTGAAAATGTTTCAATTTTAGAAGTAAGAACGATTTGTACAGAATAAAATTACACGTAGCTACATCATAAAAAAATACTTTGAAAAAAGTGGTAACTTATTTTTTTTTCTTTGAAAAGAGCATGAACTGTAGCGAAGCCTTGCTAATTCGTTAAAAGTTTTGCAAAAGTAATTAAGTTTTCAATGTACAACACCGCGTGAACTGCTATTTTCTCTACATTTTATCTCTCGGAAGTTATCTCAAAACTAATTATTTTTCAAGTCTACAGTTCCATTCAAGGAACTTTTTAAGAGGAAATTTTATGTGCAAAAAATCTTTCAATTAGGGATTTCATGGTATCCTTAGTTACATTTTAGGTAATAGTTTCGGTAACCTTTTTTTTTTTCGTATATACATCAACAATTCCATTCCCTAGGGACCTACTAAAAGAATGTTTGGTTTATCTAAGCTCTATAAGAAGTTCTGAATTATATTAGAGGATAAGTATTTTACCGAATGATAAAATACATAACGGAATTATGAGAGAAGCGTGAAATATTAGTAAAAAACATTTTTTAACATTAAGTTGAAGAAAATAATTTTTTAGCCGGCTTTTAATGAAAAAACAGTAGTTATTATTATTGTATTTAATTCATTCCGACCCGTAGAACCAGTACTTCAGCTAGTAAACTATACAATAGCTGAAATAAATAAAACTTTGTGAAAAAAAAACACATAAAAAGTAACATTTTATGAGTGTTTTTTTCACAAAGTTTTCATTCATTTTATCATTTAACACCAGTTATTTTGAGTGTTTTATTTTCGTATACAATATCTACTACAACTTCTGAAAAATATGAACACTTTTCTGAAAACAGACCCTTTTTTTTGACGACAGCTGGCTGTGCCCGCGCACAGCCAGCTGTCGTCAAAAAAGGATCCCTAGATGTGTGGAACGCGATGAACGTTTCGATCGTCCGCCATCTTGCTGATAATTAAGTCGAGCGATGGCAACGGCTGCCCCTTTTTCAGCATGGGGCAATCAATCCAGCTGTTCTCGCATTCTTCCATTTTTCAGCAGATGTCAGTGCTGTTAAAAATAATCGTAACCATTTTTTTAAGGGAAATGACGTGCTAAAAAGTAAAGGATTCTCGTGGATCTATGTCACCCGCAATTATTTTTATAGAAATCCAATCTATTCTTCGTGACTGGCAGCAGTCAAAACGTCAGAGTTGGGTGTTCCCAGAGCGGGAACACTGCGCGTTAAAGGGTTAAGGCCATAAAATGACTGCAGTTTTTGTTATTTCGCAGCTTTAAAAAGGCCGCTAAAATACTCCCCCAAAACAAAATTATATAAAAAAAAATTATTATTGCAAATCCCTTATTTAGCACTGGATATATCAAACAAAACTTCTAAGAATTCTTTTAAACTGTCATTTGAAAACTTTAAACTTCTAAAATGAGCATATAGCTTTTGTGTAGACCAGAGGAAAAGTTTTTATCTTCATGTTCCTGAGAGCATTTCCTAGATATACTTGAAGCCTAAGAAAATGATTTTGTGGTACGTGCTTTTCTTACCTCCCAGTACATCTCAAAGTGCAGAAGATTTTTGCACTAGACGGAATTTTTCACTCGAGGAATATCTGAGTTTTGATTTTCGATATCGGGGAAACTTCAAATATTTCGCATAGAGGGTTCATTTGTTAATAGAATTCTGCAATTTGCAAAAGTTAGGAAAAGCACTGATGCATTTATATCAATCATCCAATTTTTGTGAGTAAAAGCCTGCTTGGGCGATGTTTTTCAAATTTGTATTTGAGTGCTCAAGCAATAAGGAACGAAGCAGATTATTTTGTCCCATCGAAGTAGTTTAGTTTTTATCGAAAATTCATTCTTTTAGAAAAATAGAGTTTACTCGCACTTAAGATCTAAATGAATCTAATTACGACAGCTTAAGTAACTATTTCAGTAGGATAAAAAGTAAAACTTAATGTTACTCAAGGTTTTGTTTGAGTTATACATTTTTATTATAATTTAAGTTTCAGTTTTCAGTAAATAATTTTTTCCCTGAGTAATTAAGCTTAATTTTGAGTTATTATTTTAAAGAGTTATAACTTTCAGAACTTCGGGAATTTAAATGTATTCTTTGAAGCATTTTAAATTATAAATATATATATATTGTTTTTTTATGTGGTACTAATACCGGCAAAATATTCTATCTAAATATCAGTATTTTGCTTGTAGACTTAAATAACTATTTCGGTATGGTAAAAAGTAAGACGTAATGTCACTCAAGTTTTTGTCCGAGTGGTACATTTTTAATTAAAATTTTGATTACAATCTTAGATAAATAAGTATGAGTTTATTTTTGAGCAATTAAGTTTTATTTTGAGTGTTTATTTCAAAGAGATATAACTTGCAGAACTTAATGATGTAGCTTAGAATCAAATCATACATATAAATATTTCCTTTTTTAGCCTTCTTTTATGTGGTAATAAGTCTACAAGCAAAATATTCCGTCTAAATGTCACTACTTATAAGTTTTAATACTAATAGATCGCCGAATCATATATTTTAAAAGTGATTTTTTTTAATACTTAAATTATATGAAATATAAAATAGCTGTCCGTTAAACTTTATCTATGTTTTATTCATATCATTGCGTACTTTTCTTAAAGATATATCGTTTTAATCTTCTTTCAAAAACTGCAAAAGATATTCTTTTAAAGGAGTGGATCTTTAGAAAATCCCTCTACAGTTCTTTTTTGTTATCATTAGACATATGGGAACAATTGGGAAGATTCTGCAAGCTGTCATTTAAAAATTCTTTTAGCTTTTATAATGAGAGGATAGCATTTGCAGGGAAAAAGATCACATATTTTATTTCTTTCCTTTTTCACTTATTTTATTCTTTCGTGTTTTAAAAATCTATTTTGAGATCTACATAAGTCTTGGAGTGTTTTTATGGCAAGAATTTTATAGATAATATATTTTTTCCCTCAAGAAACTTGGTCACCCTTACGCTTTTTATACGTATGCCCACTTAGGAGGAGGATATTCAAAATGTCCCCCAAATTTGATTTCTTTAGGTATTCGTGAGTATTGTATTGTACAGCAAGAATTTCATGAATATCTCTTTTTTTTAAGATCATGCGTAATATGCGAAAAGAACGTTTTAGAAACCTACAAGAGGTTAGAAATTTTGGAAAATGCTGACAACCCATTTAGCACTTACGTTACATGACTGCCAAATTTCATATCATAAGCTTCAGGAGTTTTGGTTAGGCGAAATACTCATTTACCAAAAAAAACCCAACTTTTATTTTTCGACTTCCCTAATCTATAATCTAAAACTATATAATCAAATAAATGTTTTTCCCTGTCGTCCCACAGTGGCCTAGTCATTAAGCTCCGTTGCCTAAGAACACAAAATGAAGCAGCACCGGATTTGGTAGTGCTTGGGACGGTAAACAGCTCTCTCAGCAAAGGGAGGGTGTTGGACCGTGTAAACTAATGGGAGCTGGTGCACGTAAAATCTGTTCGTGGCTCCCAGGTTCAAACGTGAGCTCTTGGGGTGCCAATATCAGGGGCTAGGTCTCTCATCTGGAATGAGTTCAAAACTAGGAGACCAGCCATAAGAGACAACGTTGGTCTGCCAAATGGGCTCCCCCACAATGATATGACCAACATCTGCGGCCGTCGTAGCGGTCAAATCTTCAGTAGGCCGCTGACTCGACCATTAGAAAAAAAAATACTCTTCCCTGTTACACTAAGCTTTCCTTATTCAATACTAAAAGAGTCTATTTATATATAAATGGAATTCTCTTTTAAAAATTTCATAAAGAAATACCACTCTCTATCACTCCTCCAAAATAAAGAAAAATAAAGCCAGTCTATCTGACAGCACTACTTTCTCTTAATAATGCAATTCTCGCAAATTTGTAACTCTAGCGCATTCATTCTGCTCGTTAGTTCACAAGGACAACTTAGTTGACCTTCAAAATGCACACGTGTGCATAAAGCGGAAGCATATAAGTTCAGCTAATAAATAAGAAAGTGTAAACACACAGAATTTTATTCTGATTCACATACAAAGTTCTGCTTGGCGAAAGTGATTGCCTAAGACAACAGTGAAGAGTAAGCCAAAGAGAATCTTTCAATAGAGGCAATTGTTCCCGATAAAATGGATAAATTGCATTATGAAAAAAAAATTGCATTATTACTTTCTACTTACTTCGAAAATATATGATTCTGTATGACGCAGACGGGTTTGATAAATTATTTTGTCTGCCCTCCAAAGGAATTTTATTTTTCAAGGATTTTGGGTTTCTGTTTTCCCATTTGTGTGTTTATTAACTATCTGCTGGAAAGAATTTGTTATTCCGTTTCTTAAATAGTTTTTTGAAGGCCACATTTCGCTGTATGAGTTCCTAATACATGAAGTTTTTTTCTTCCATCAATTCGTAGAATTCAACATCAAATTTAGAGAATTGTCGATCGAGAAATTTTGAATATGGGTTACAGATATCGGTCGTGTCATTTCAGCACAAAATCACCTACAACTTGAGTTTTTGATATTGTATTTCAATACGTGCACCCGCTCTATGTTGAGCATTACACGATTGGTAGCCCCCAAGGGGAGTACCAATGGTCCGCCGCATTGACAGCAACCCTCTCGAGGAGTCTCAAAGAGGCCCTCATCAGGTTGCGCGGGGTTTGGCCTAGCGGGTGGTAAACGGTAACCCTTGCCTACCTCCCCACTTTAGGGGAGGCAGTGCTGGAACCCAGACCAGCGGGGCAGGACGAGCCCGGCCCACTGTCCACCCGTCATCACTACAACAACCGTCGCACCATTGAAGAACTCAGGACACCAGAGAGCACGAAACTCGTGCAGCATAGACACCTTAGGTTTCCTCTGTCTATTGACAGGAAGGAGGTCACAACCACGGTCGGAGGGACTCGCCTTCCATTCTACGTGGTTCACCTGTTAGTTCTTTGCTCCATGCTTGTGCATGGCTTGCAAGAACCCTTTGAACGGGTGGAACACCGCGAGAACCGCGGTTTTCCTGAAATACATGCACCACCAGTATTTCGAACTTTATGCACCTCCAATGGGGGACCCGTGGGTCCTTCCCTGAAATACATGCACCACCAGTATTTCGAATTATGCACCACCAATAATAGATGCCTACCTACGGCCGGCTGGCCGAGCATCTTGGGAGATACATGCACCACCAGTACTCCCTAGCAATTTCGAAAAAGCAAAATACATGCACCACCAGTATTTGACTTTGTTCGATACATGCACCACCAAGTATCTATCCCCCACCAGCTGTCTCTGGTTTGGGGAGCGCTCACTCTTTTCTCTAAGTTGCCCGTTAACTTAGTGAGTCTCCTAGCGCGTCGAGGAAGCGGGACAGGGCCTCGCGCCCTTTTTCGCTCCGCACGTAGTTATTGAATGTCGAGGCATCCAATTTCGGGCAGAACCGATTTCTCAGTTCCTGTAACCCAGGACAGTGGGCCACGATGTGCAGACTGTCGGTGGGACTTGTCAGGGGCAGAAGTTGCAATTCCTTGTCTCCTTTACGGAGAACCTTCGAAAATAGGCCGGGAAGGGACCATGGTCCGTCACGACCCAGTTCACCTTCCTACTTTTCCAAGTTCTCTTTTCGCTCACCATTGGAAAGATCGTACGTGTGAAACGTCCGACTTCTGCTTCTTCCCACCTTTTCTGCCACAGTTTCTTGGCTTCAATCCTCATGGAGTACTTCACACTCTTAATCAAACTCTTTACTCTTTCGTCTACTGATGGTTTCTGTGTTCCACTCTTTGCCAGAGCGTCGGCTTCCTCGTTCCCCCAGGTTCCAACATGTGCCTTCACCCAGTGGAAGCGGATCTGCCTATCTCCGATTTCGGAGTGGATTGCTGCAACCATTGCATTTCTGCAATTCAGCCTTGAGAGAGCTTGGATTGAGGATTGGATGTCTGTATAGACGTCCAAGGTTTCTGTGCTTCGACAGAGTGGGTCCTGCAGACCTTTCAGGATTGCGACGAGTTCCGCCTGGAATACACTTCCATTGTCCGACAACCTGTAGCGGCCGTCAGAGATTCTCTTCTGACCGCTGTACAGAACGTATTCTCATCCCACTTTGCCATTGAGCTTGGACCCATCCGTGAAGAGCTCTAGTCCCTTCCTCCGTGGGCCCAGGGTGTCCCAGCTGATAAACGGACTCCTACTCGGGTGTGTGCCCCATCGTGGAAGTTCACCCTCTACTTCGGAAGGTTCTATTCTCGTATCTCCGAACTGGATCGATTGACCCTGCTTTCGGAGTCTCGAGATGAGCGCTTCTTTCTCCACCTGCAGGTCTAGTGGTAGGAGGCCAGCAAGGACACAGAGCGGGGCACTGCTTGTTGTGCGGTAACACTTTGTTATCGCCAGCAGTATAATCCTTTGCACCTGTATTAAGCGCGTCCGCAATCGCTCTGTTCCTCCGTCCCACCAGGCTCTGCAGGCATAAAGAGCTACGCGTTCCATTCCACGTTTATAGAGGCTCTTCAACACAGTCCCGCTAAGTCCGTTGCCGGGCCTCGTTAGGCTGTGGAGTCTCACTACGTATCTCGCCAGCAGTTGCTTGAGATGTGCGACGTGTGCCATGGAATTCATCTTTTGATTAAGCACCACTCCCAGAACCTTCAGCTCTGACTGAAACTTTACTACGCTACAACCGAAGCGGATTACTGGGGCAGTGCGGGGAGGCCGCACTCGCCCCATTCGACGTAGGGGTCGTACGTGAAGCCCAACCGTTTTGGCTGGGCTGAACTCCAGTTTGTGGAGTTCGCTCCATTTCTGAAGGATAGTGAGGGCTTCAGTCGCCTTGCGGCTGCACTGATGCGCGTTGGGAGCATCAATTACCACAACGAAGTCGTCCGCATATGCCTGCAGATAGGCTCCAATAGGAAGCTTAAGCTTAAGAGTCGAGTTAGCTACGATGTTCCATAGCAGGGGGCCAGAGTTGGACCCCTGCGGACATCCTCTGTTGTAGCTATGGACAACCTCCGATCCCCCTGAACGGTAGACTACCTCCCTCATTGTAAGGAAACTACTCACCATCCTGTACAGATTTTTTGGGCACCCTGTCTGACCCAACAGGTATAGTATGGAAGGCCACCATACATTATTAAAGGCACTTTTAACGTCTAAGGAAATTAGACAAGTGTCGTTCCCCAGAGCCGCTTTGACCTCGACTGACTTATAAATGGCAGAAATGGCTTCCTCCGCACCCGTCCCCGGCGTGAACCCGTATTGGGTTTTCGCCAGGTGACCAACTTTATGGAGGTGGTGCTGGAGGCGTTCCACCACAAGCCTGTCTAGTACTTTGCTCCATGCCGACAGGAGACAAATCGGTCGATAGCTCGATGGGTCCGAACTGTCCTTTCCTTCCTTGTTAAAAAGAACCAGACTAGCCCTTTTCCATACTGGAGGGAATGTGCCTTGTTCGAGGCACTTATTAAAGATTTCCAAGAATAGTTCCTTGTTGGTCTCGACGGCCAACTGAACAATTTCTAGAGGTATTCCGTCCAGTCCCGGAGCTTTGCCTTTGTTGAGGGCGCTCAGAGCTGCTTCGAGTTCCTTCATGGTGAACGGTGGATCATCGTCTCCGAGATTCGGCTTTGACGCTCTTATTTCCCTCTGTTCCGGGGTGTCGTCCTCCGGTACATCCTGTGGGAAATGGTGTTTGAGAAGCTTACCTATGGCTTCCGCGTGTGTGTTCGTGGTACCATCCCCTGTGATGGCACCTAAGAGGAAAGGAGAGTTTCGCTTCCCCTTTATCCAACCGTAGTGGGCTCCGAAAGGTTGCCTAGGATCGACTGTGTCGAGATACTGTTTCCAGTAGTCCCATTTTGCTCGTCTTACTGCTCTATTGAATAGAGCTTTTTCCTTCCTATAGGCTACTTCCAGAACCTTCCTACAGTCGGGGTCGTCGGTGCAGCGCTGGAACCTCCTCCTTTTCGCTGTCACCTTCCTCCGGTGAATCGCTAGATCGAGCGTCCACCACGAATTCACACGCCTAGGCCGCTGGTCTCCGCTGCCATTGGGACGGCTTCTCCGAGCACAACTCGCCCACATGGCCTCTGTCACCTTTTCCACACAGTAGTCGACTCTGTTCTCTCGAACCCAGTCAACAGAATATTCAGAGAGCTTGCGGTCAAGCAGCTGTCTTACTTTGGGAATGTAGAGCTTATTGAGCCTTATTCTCTTAGACTGCTCCAACCTTTCATCACCGATGTGAAGGGTTGTGACAATTCTAAGATGGTCTGTACCTGACTCGAGGTCGACCAATTCCCATTTCTCTACCTGAATTTCACCCTGTAGGCGGGCTACTGACAGTTCTATCCAACTGGAGCCTCGTACGCTCTGGAACGTCGGGTCCGATTCTGGATCGTTTAGCAAGGTCAAGTCATTCGCCAGAAGGAACTCAAAGATGGTGTCTCCTCGGGTGTCCTCGGTGTTACATGGGTTCCCCCATGCTGTATGTTTCGCATTGAAATCGCCCAGTAGGATCAGAGAAGGGTTAGCATTGACCAAAGCTTGCAGACAATCCATCTGCTCGTTGACATCCTCGTTGGGAGACAGATAGCATGTTGCTACCGTTAATGAGCCGCTGTCCGTGTCCAGTCCTATTGCTACTATGTCCTTGGTTAGTAGCTTTACGATAAATTGCAATCTGGGGTTACTTACGATTATCGCTGCTCGTCCATTTGGACTATGAACCACCGGACGTGAGTTAGGCATTCCGCCCACTCTTCCCCCATCTTTCAGGAGGTAGGGTTCTTGGACACAGACTAGATCGTATTGATCTAGGTCTCCTTGGAGGATGGCAGAAGCCGCGAGACTCCTCCCGACATTCTGTTGCGCAATGGTGGGACTACCCATAGTTAGTCTTCTTTTTAAGCATCGACACTTCATAGATCCTTGTTGGGCATTTCTCTGCTTTTGCAGAGTGGTCTACACTCACTACATTTCTCCCGGCATTCCGCCTGTTCCGAGCTTCGCAGATGTGGCACCTAGAACAGGTTATACAATCCTTGCTCATGTGACCTTTACCTCCGCAGTTCAGACAGCGTTTCCGGGCTTTACAGGTAGTGCTTAAGTGACCGTACTCTCCACAACGGAAACACTGAGTAGCCTTTAGGTTTTCCACCACCTTTATCTTACACCAGTCCATGGTTATGCGCCCTAGACTTAGTATTGCATGGAAGACTATAGGGGGTACTTCCACTATAACGTGGCGTGTATCCCTCTTTTTGATGGAGTTCCTAATGGTAATCTCCTCACTTGCCAAGCCCTCCTCTTGGTCCCGGATGGCATCAACGACGGCTCCCATGGAACATCTACCAAGCAAAGTTGGGGGTTTCTGCGGACCGGTTTCCTTACGGTAACCTTATCTTTCAGCTTTTCGCTGGCCGAGATCTGCCTGATTAGGATATCTAGGTCTTCCTCGGTCTCAGTCCGTATTTTCATGCCCCCATTTCAGTTAATCTGATTGTAGTGACTTAGTGACCTCAGGCACTCTTCGACGCCAGTCTTGCACCCCCCGACTTCTTTCGGGTTAAGCGAAGAATCTTACAATCTTCACTTTTATTTAAAAAGCCATAACTGCAGTGATTCTGTCATACTGTAAGAAATCTTTTCTTATATTTATTTCTTATAAGATATTTCTCCCTGTTGGGTAATCATGGACATTGAAGAAAAGTTTCGACCTCATTTCATTTCTATGCGTTCGCTTTTACCATTATTTGAACACTGCTACTTTCAATGATTTACCTTCATAACGCAAGTAATTTATTTTCTTTAATTTCCATGAAATGACACATTTTAAAACCAAATTTCACGAAAAAAATTATTTTTTTTGAGGAATTTTTATTATTTAAATTACCTACATCCATGATGCTTCCAATTAATCTTTTACTTCATTAAACAAAAACCGCTGTAAAAAATATGCTTTAAGACGCACTAATTAGAATCTAAATGCAAAAACTCAGCAAGGAAAATCAGATTAAAATATATGAGAAATCTCAAGTAACTAGAAAGAATACATAAAAAGATATAAATGAAAAATTTGAAACTGCAGCCTACTTACTAGCCCTAAAATTAACATAGGCATTGAAAGAATCAACTATTTCCACTCTAAAAGGATCTACCATAAATTGCTGAACACACATTAGTTGGATGAGTTACTTTTATATTTTGATTAAAATTTTTTGATAAGAGTTGTATAAAGTAATAGTTAAAGATAAAGTAATCCTCGAAATATTTTAACGGTTTTTATTTTTCAAAGCGTCATTTCTGTTAAAATAGCAGCGTATAATTTCTTTTCTATTATTCGTTAAAAATACATTTCCCTTTGTTCATTTTAGAATTTGCTTCACTTTCCGATCTGTAAAACTGTTCTTCTCATTTCATAATTAAGTAAGTGTATATTTTAAACTATAAATTGAATTTATCCTTTTTTACTTAAAGCAGAAAATAATAGTCATTTAATTTATTTAATAAATATTATTCTTCCAGGGTACTAAGCGTATGTTCTCATTAGAGAAATTTCGCCGTGCATCACGTCGAAAGGAATTTTTTTTTTTATGATAAAGCAATAAAAACTAGTATAGAAACTTTTACTTAGTAACAAATCTCGTAATGTATTTTAATGAGAGAGATACAATATTTTGTACATCAAAAAACGGTTTGCAGTTAAGTTTTTGGGTGATTGTAATGGGTTAAATTCGTCAAGCAAACTTTAGACTTTGTTTTTACAGTGATATATTGGACTTTGAAGTGCTTAAAAATAATTTCAGTTGATAATTTGAACACCGTTCCTCTGAGTTCCATAAAATAGAAATACAATAAGAGAAACTGAGCAGTCGTGACTGAAGTGACTGAAGTGAATCGTAGCGTCGAAATACGTCATAGTTCTTATGCGGGGTGGTCATAATTAATCTCCCATTTGAGACTGGTGTACAGTGAACATTAATATTTAGAATGCTACCGATTTGCTGGGAACCTTCACGACACCATGGTAGAGAGGAGAGTTGGGTGGACAAAAAGTCGTTCCAAAAATCACCACCAGGTGGCACTTTACGATGACATAATAGACGATGCGATTTTTTTTTACCACGAAAAGTGTAACGACCTCTTCATTGTTTTATTTGCTTAATGTTTATTGTTTGTTTCATTCGCATGGAAACGTTTTGTAATGCCACCTGGTGGGGGCTTCTTGAACTTTTTTTTCAAGCAAGTCTCTCTCCCATAAAGGTTTTTGGTAGCATTCTGAGTAACAGTTTTTGCTGTACATCACTTTGGGTAGGGAGACTATAATTATGAACAATATGTATTTTTGTTGCAATATTCTTCATGATGATACTTAGTTAAAATTATTATGCTTTATTTCTTTTTAGATCAATTTCAACTAAGACACTGAGTAAACACCATAAATGAGTGGTTACCTACATTGGATCTTTCATTATATGGAATTGTAAAGAAGGATTTCTCTAAAAAGGTACGATTTATTAACCCAGTGCAATCTTTTACTTTATAGTTAGAAATGCTTACTGTTGTCATAAAATTTAGTGGGTTTGAAAATGCTCCACATTTTAGAATTTTGAGTATATAAACCTTTAAGATTCTTTTTAAATTGTGGCAAACCTATTTGAGAATAGTCTTAAAAACAATTAAAGGATCCATTCGTTATACTGTACCAGTGTACCAAAAACATTACACATATTTATAATGTCAAGTAATACTGACCTTACAATGGAAACAATCCCTGCAAAAAATCGTTTTTTGTATATTATCACATGCCCAAATTTCACCAATATGTTGCACTCTAATGTTTACTATTTGTTCTAAAATTAGAAAAAGAACACAGTATACTACAATGTCGGATAAATTTGTTTTACAGGTACACATCCAAAAACATTGGTATTTTCATACTCTAATTTATCTCTCATTTTCCAAGGAATAATTTCCGTACTCTATGGAAACGGTACTATTTCCGTGAATTATTCTTCCCGAAATCTGAAGAAGAGAAATAAAAAATCGTTGAATCTGAAGAAGTTTCTTCAATTGATACGAGAAAAAACAAACAAACAGATGTTCATCACATAACCGAGATACTTCGGCAGCACTTCTGCCAGAAAAGCTTTCCATTAATTAAAGAAATAATTTTTTTAGAGTGCGTCTTTATACACTAATTTATTCCTCATTTTTCAACGTATAATTTCCGTACTTCATGAAAACGTTATATTCCCGTGATTTCTTTACAAAAATCTGAAGATGATGAAAAAATTTTGTTGAATCTGAAAAAAGTTTCTTTAATTGTCAGGAGACAAAAAAAAAAGCGTAGTAGATTCGTCAAACAACGGAAATATTCCGGCAGAACTACTGACGGTAAAGTTTTCGGAAATTGAAGAAATAATTTTTGAGAGCCGTATGCTGCACGTTCATTCTTATTTACGAATTATACACTTACTGAACAAATAAAACATGTTTTCCGAGAATTATAGATTTCTCATTTGGAAAATATTGGCTGGAACAAAACTGAATTTTTTTCGAGAGAAAAATTCTTTGTTAGGAAAACATGTTTATTTTCCATCTAATAAATTAAAAATAATTCATTTTAAAACTTTTCAATAGAAACTTAGGTTAAAATATACATACTTGGTTTGATTGTTCAAACTCAAGCACATTGTAAATGTTTAAAAATACATTCATGTTTCAAAAATGTTAACTTTTTTTCTCGTAACAAAAATTTTTAACATTATCGTACATATATTTTGTATCTGTGAAAGTGTTTCCTGAGAAAAATTTTCATGATTTACTCTATGTATGAGGAAGCTTTCAGCAGATCTCTTAAAAACACCAACAACAGTTCCTTAAATGAAAAGTCACTCAAAAAGATAATGATGCATTATTTAACAGCCCTTCTTTTTTTGGATTTACAAACTATCTATTTGCTTTCAAAAAGTGTTCTGCTTTAAGCTGAATGCCATTGGCATTTAACAATTAGATCAGGATGTTTGAAGTGTCTGCAATTTTGCATGCTTTAAAAAGTTCTACTTTATTAAAGAATAAGTAAAGTCATTGGGAAATGTGCTACGCTGTATAATGATTGCCGATACACGAATTACTCATGTTTCTTAAACATAATTTTATTTTTTTCGTTAGGAGAGAGTTTTTAATTTTATTTTAAACAGAACAATGTTTGCAAAACGTTTTGTTAATTGTGAGTGAGCAAAATTAATTGTTACATTTATTGCGAAGATTTCTGTGCTTTTTTCTCCGAGACATGATAATAAAAAGAACAATTTCTAGCAAAATTCATACCTAAAACTATGCGCAATCCATAATGTTATAAATAAAAACGAAAATCTGTTTGTGGGTGTGTTTGTTTGCATGTACGAATAGCATACAAGCCTACACCGTTTGGACGATCGGGTTAAAATTTTGCACAAATATGTTAAGAATCAGATAACATTTTGATCTACTTTAAAAATATGAAAAACCATCAGATCCTACATTTTTATCAAAATTTCTTTATTTCCAGCTCTTTTATATTTTCGATATTAAGGAAGTTCACCAACCAAGTAGCAAACCGGGGTATAGTGAGTGGGACTGACATCATTTTGATGTAACGCCTATCAGGCCTTGAAAGTAAAATTGCGATTCTAGTTCGCTTCTAATAGCTTTTTGAGGGTTATGAAGTTTATATTTTATAACACCAGTAAAATAATTTCCTCTGCATGAAGCATTTATATAAGTGGGACTGTTCCCTGCAAGGTGAAATTTTTTCGAATGCGAAAAGTTTCCTTAAACACACTCGTAGAGAGGTTCCGCGCTTTTTCAGTAGAGCATTCAATTCCGATAACAGTTATACTCGTTTTGGGAACGTGTGCAGTTTATTTATGAGTGCGTTTGTGAGAATTGTTCACATTGGAAAGGTTCTGATTTGCAAGGAATAGCTCACAAGGATTAATTAATTGATCATTTCAATATTTAGTGTGTTTTATTTTGGCAACAATTTAAGACTCAGCTTGCAAATGAAATTCGTATTGTGATATCAGTTGTAACTCAAACAATAAACGTTGAAAATTATTAACATTTCGAATAGATTTTGAAAAAATTATCCAAGTTAAGCGCTAAATAATTACCAAGCTTTTCAATCGGAATATACATTTCAAGAATAATATTTTTTAGCGATAATGTTTATTAAACCTCATTATACTGTATTGATGAATGTATTTGGTGTATATTAAATTTAAAAAAATGATTGTTACATTCATAATTTTCTTAATAGTCACCTTACAACTAACTAAATACTAAGTAAGCGTACATTATGTTATTATATCCCATTGCAGTTTCAACAGAAGATACTAGTTGAGCTAATTTTTTTAATTTTCGTTTAATTAATGAATTGAGTAGCAACAAATATGTTGTTTCAAATTTTTGCAACATATGAAAAACCCCGTTATCCTGATAAATCGACAAGTTTCGAGCATTAACATAGCTTTACGAAATTTCAAATAAAAATGTTTATTTTATTTATTTATTTATTTTTACATATAACTTGTTCAGTTTAAATTTTTATGTATTGTTTTTGTGAAAGCATAAGTTGCTTTTAAGATGAGAATTATACATCATATCGATTTCTAAGTCATAGAAAATTTTAAATAACTTTTTGCACTCCAATATTTTCATGATATATTTGAAGTACGTGTATGTGTCCCTAAAATACTGAAGAGTTAGTCACCATTAAATGAAAGTTAATCTATAATAATTGTTAAATCACCCTTATTTCCCATTACTAATACGATTTTATTTAATTCTATAGTATTTCAGATTTTATTTGTGAACCAGATAACGGGTTCCCAAACATTTTAAAAAACAGAAAATTTATCTAGGAGCGCTTTTCAAAATAAAATTCGAGAAGAAGAAGTGAAACACATGTGAAAGCTATAAACGCTGACAGACACTGAGCTTGGCCACGAGGGGAATTTTCCAAAATAAAAATTCAACAGAAGAGACTTTAAAATTTATATCTAAGCTATAAATGCATGTAAGCACTAAGAGTGGCGTTTTTGCGGAGTAATTCTGAAAATAAATATTCCGCTCGGAACATTAAAATTTATATCAAAGCTATAAACGCTGGAAAATACAAAGCTTGACCTTTTCGTGAAGCACTAGAAAATGAAAAGTTCGAAAAACGCTGCACTAGAGTGCAATGAAAAAATATATTTTACTCAAATAAGCCTTTAAAAGCTTTAAGATAACCATGCAGTTAAATGCGCCGCACCACAGTCAAACATCCCTCATACGTGTTTTAGACTGAAGTGACTGTAGGAGAAAGAAGTTGATATAAGCATAAGATATAGCAGTAAAATGCAATGTTTTATGTTTCCATGTTTAGTAATTATCTTTATTCAGCGTTTCAATTCGCCAAGTTCCAGTCGCCATTTTGAGGATGCATGATGCAGTCTTGAAATGAACGTTAAAAATCGGCAAATAAATAAATTAATCCATCCGGTGTCCATAACCTTTTAGAAATGTTAGCAGAGCTATGGCACAAACATAGCAAGCGTGGGATTTTAACATAACATTTACTTTATTAAATTAGAACGGAAGGAACAGGCCCATCACATGACGAGGTAACATCAAGAAGGAAAAAAGTATAGAAGTAAAAAGAATGCGTGCGCCAGCACAGTTACAGTTAAGTAGATAAATGTTTATTGAGGGATACAGGAGGATAAGACATTGTACAGTAAAAAAATATACAATTCCAATACTCAACAATTTCCTTAAGCTGTTGAAATTTTTATGATTGCAACCTATTTATATAAAAATACATGTGATGCATATTCTACAGCTTACGAAATATTGTAATAATTGATTATTGTGAACTAATAGTATTTAAATAGAGGAGAGGAGGTGATTATGGAATAGTCGGGAAATATGGAATACCGAGTTTTTCGCTCTGTTAGTTGCTATTGCCATAAGGGAATACCATGAACAACTCAAGAAAGATTCCCTTCTTACATATGCAGTAAGAGTTGACCGCTCTCTGTTGCCGTACCACTCGCTACAGAACAAAGTATGTTTTGTGATTTTCAAGAGTTTTTGTAGATAAGTTTTCAAACATTTTAACTTACTAGTAAACACGTGACATGAACATGGATGTTACGCATAATGTACACTAAGAGAATGGTAGTTTGTTGCACTGTGGTTATTTTTTAGATGACAGTGTTTTGCCAATTAGTTTTAAAGGTTCGTTTTCCGAGATGGCGTGTCGGGTATTATGGAATACTGGGTAATATTGTAATGGGCTTCATGTCATCCACTCAAGACCCGGAAAACAAAGACGCTGAATGCATCTTTTGTCACGAAAAATTCTCTAATGATCAACGACGATAAGTTTGGATTCAAAGATCCAGCTGTTCTCTGTGGGCTCACCATGACTGTATCGGAGCAAAGAAAGAAAATTATATCTACAACTTTTCTTAAATCGACTCGAAGCAGAAATGACTCCAGTATAATCATTTAAACTACAAAACATAAAAATTTGTTTTATAGTAACAAATAGCTATATATGAAGCAATATAAACTGCTTTTCATCGTTTTAAACCATCTATTCCATATTACCCGACTATTCCATATTATACTCCATTCGTAACTTTTTTAAAAATATATTTTTCTATAACAACAAAATAAATTGTGTATTTCTTTGCAATTGACATTTCATTACGATTCATTATAGCATGTACTCATGCTGTTTTGGGGGATTTTATTTAAAAATCTATGAAGTTACAGTTAGAAATGTAAATGGTATTCCATAATCACCTCCTTTCCTCTATATGTAAAATACTCAACAACTTTTATGTCGCATTTTTGGGACTCACTTTTGGGACAATTTTCAATAAAGTGAGTGAGAGATAAAATGACATAGTCATTAATATATATATATATATATATATATATATATATATTTCATTTCTCCTCCTTATTTATGTGAGCTGAATGTAAACGTGGCAATGACTTCCATGAGAAAGTCTTGGGACGGGGTTGCCCCCAGTAGACGAATCGAAAAGAGAAGAGGCGGGGAGTTTTTAATCGACTGCTGGCTTTGGCAAATTAAGCTCAACCTAAATCCTCTGGATTGATTTTATAATATCTCGGTCTTTGTAGTGTTTATAAAATCATTCGAAGAATTGAATGAAATCGTGGTTTCAAAATAAGTACAAGGGAATTAAGAAGATAGTACTAAAATTCGTGATATGTTCTGTATTACCACATGAAATACAGCAAAAAAGAAATGTTTTTTCTTGAGGGGCATGAAAAGTTGTGAGCACATTAAGAGTAGAAGATGCAATGGTTAAGTGTATGAACATGTTAAGGTACATTAAAAGAATTTCTGAATGAATCAGCATGCTATTGGGCTATCACACTAGCTTGAAATCCGTGCAAATTTCTTTCCCAACAACTTTAAGGGCCTATTTTATCTGTCGTTATCTTGACAACGGCGATATCCAACTTTTAGGTTTCAGATTGAAAATGTCCGAGTCGGCCGAAATTTCGGCCAATCAGAGTACTTCTTCCTGCTGTGCTATTGAATGCGTGTTTCAAACTTGGCTCGACGTGATAAAAGTATGGTGGCGCGAAGTGGATTTTGGAATTAGAAGTCGATTTTATTGGCAAATAAATCATTATTTTGATAAATGCAATCAATTTAAGCACCACAATCAGTAACAAATAGCCACTGATCCGATGAAAATATACCAACGAAAGGGTTATGCTAGATGCTGAATCACGAGGAGAAAAGTCTGACAAAATAGTTGGTCGGATTTTATGTTAGTACACATAACCCCCTTTAGGACTGCATGAGATATTGGATGACCTATTGTTTGCTCATTTCTCATGATAAGGTGGTTTTCAGTAGAAGGATTTGTTATGGTCACACTATAAAAAAGAACAGTCTAATAACTTTACAAATGATTACAGCAATATTACCTCTAAATTTTCCTTTAACCTGTTCATCTATTGAACTCGCCAGTTCATAGAATATTGAGTGAATATCACATAAACTATACATACACGCTCTAGCAGTGTGATATAAGTGTATTAAAATTGCTAAAAAGCAATCACATCTGCCATAACAAATTTTGGCATTCTATCACTGAAACTATTTGCAATTTCTCTCGTAAATTTATGTAGTAATATGTTACAAACTGCTTGATTTCATTTTTAAAAAAAGGTGTATTTAATTGTCCCAAACTAAAATCACCAAAACTAAACTTCACAATGTTACACAAACAGTGTTATCTTTAATTATCGATTTCATGCCCAAGTCAATTTTTCAACCATAAAGTAAAGGTTTAAAAAAAAAAAAACTTTAACAAGTAATTTACTTTTTTTTTAAAGTTTTTGCTTGTTCAATCGTGCTATCATTGTTTGCCTACTTTTAATCGATAAAGTTTTCTGGAAATGACTAAAGCTTCGTTAAAACTCTCTGATGAGTTAAGACTGTGCTGATTAACTGGATCAACTGGAAAAACTAACATTCCCCAATCAGGAACGACCTAAAAGAAAAAAGAGGTAGCTCTTAGATTTTGTTATCTTTAAATTTATTTTCTTTGAAATTCTAGTGATCTAAAGTTATTTTTCTAGAAGGAAGCTAAGAACAAATATTTTTAAAGTTTTTTTAAAAAAAAGGGGTTATACGTCATTTTTAAATATTTTGTTGCCTTAAGTAATAATAGAAAGTAAATTTTACGCTTGTCTGTGTCATCGAATTGTTAATTTTTCAGCGTAAGAATTTAGTGTAAAAACTGTAAAAAGGACGCTGTATAATAGTGTAAAAGGGATTAACGCAAATAAAAAATTACGCCTCGTGTTGGCATTTATGCATATCACACATTTGTTTTTTTTATTCACTACAGTTTTTTTTTTTAGAGTTTGTGTTTAATATTTCAAGACAAGTTTATTCTGAAATTGAATATTTAAAACAGAAAGTTGAAAAGCAGTACTGATTTTGATTTACCCGTCTGTCTTTTTACTAATTATGAAAAATCTCATTAATTTAAATTAATGTATACATCATATACAGGGTGTCCCGTAACTAATGGTACACATTTAAGGGGAGGTAGAACCCACAATAAAGAACATTGCCGTGAATTGGCATGTAACATTGGGGGGATATTTTTTATTCTAGAAAATACTGTTTTCAAGTAGGTAATATCTGAATTTTCTTGAATTTGAGGAGGCAATTTCCCCTCTTGACCATAATAAGTTACGTATAGATAAGGAATAATAACCATATAGCAATGTGGGGTCGGTTTGAAACGCAGTCTTCATCTAGCTACTAATAATCACTTTAGAACAAATGCTTTAATAATAGCGAACTTTCCGTCTTGGACAGTGAAAAACTAGCGTCTTTCACAAAAAACCAGTGACTAAAATTGATAGATTAAAAAAATTCTGTTTCATTCAGTGGTTTAAATTTCTGGAGACTAGCCCAGTTTTTATGAAACTTGGTTAAGAAATTAGAAGAACACTTCTACATTTTCCCCCAAGTAGATATTAACAGGTAAGTGAAAATGGCGTTTTTGATTCCGCATTCCTATGTGATTCTGATTCTGAATTATGTGCTCTATCTCCCATTAAAATTTACACCAATAGTTATGGGATACCCTGTATATTCTTACTGAAAACTGTGTATAAAAAATGCATTTTAATTTTTCAAAAACAAGCAAAAGAATGATAGTACAGAAACGAAAATCATCTAATTAATATAACTATAATAAATGCACAATTCCCTAAACTAATAGTATGTAAATTTGTTGAATAATTAAACTAATTCAACAAATCTACATACTGTTACAAAGTATAATGCTTTACGTTATAACCAAATGTTAAATATCCTATAGTGAGGAAAAGATGAAAGTACAAATTATCCAGTGATGAAAACCTTGACAAGAACTTGGATTAAAAACTTGTAATTTCCAAGCTCTCATCAAATGAAAAACAAATCATAAAGAGATTTGAAATTATGATTTTAATATACTGTAGAAAATAGAGAATTCAATTTTATTTTTCGATCTCGAGTTCAAAAATAGTTTTCTGAAAATATGCATAAGGAATTTATTGTATATATTTTCTTGAATTTTGTTTAGCTGAAAATTGTGTTTTTCCTAGCAATGTATATCAAACGGTGAATTTCTGTTTCATACCGTTTATTTTAAATGAACCGATCTGCTTTTACCTTCTTTAAAAACTGAAATCTGTATCTTTGTATCACTCAGCTTTAGCATTTACAGCGACTGTGAACCATACTTGATGCATGGGGTGTAAGTAAGCATAGTCAAAATGTTTTGAGCTACTAAGATTACAGTCTACAAAAGTAATTTAAATAACTCGGCTGTTCGAGCCTCGTCAGAGATAGGCCCCCCTGAACCCCCCTAATTTTTTAGTTTCATTATTGCCTTATTAAAACGATATTAATTGACTATGTCATTTTATCTCTCCTCTTTCGTGTATTGCGATTGGAAACCCTATGTCGAAATTTTTAGGATTGTAACCTATTTGTAGAAAATACTTGGGATGCCTATTCTACATCTTACGAAATATTGTAACAATAGATTAAAGCTGTTGTGAACTAATACTATTTAAATATATGTATTAAATACATGTGATGCATATTCTACAGCTAGGGATATATTGTACGAGTAACGATAGACTAAAGCTGCTGTGAACTAACAGTATTTAAATATATGTAAAATTATCTCGCATACTTTTATGTTGCATTTTTAGTACACATTTTTCGGATAATTTTCAATAAAGGGGATGAGAGATAAAATGAAATAGATAAAACAATCAAATAGTCATTCATTGAGATAAAACAATCAAAAATTCCAAACTGAAAAAAAAAGAGAACCACCTAGAGTTTACAGTAGCAATTAACTTCAAAGACCAAGTAAAGGTGGATTTTTGATTGAAAAACATCCCCAACAAAATTAATCAAAATTTACAAATAGGTATTGTAATTATAAAAGATTCGGAATTTATTATAAAACGCAACTGGCAACGCATAAACGAACACAACTAAACTCCGCCACTAAACAATCGCACTTGCATTTCTTTTTAAAAATGTCACGGATATTTCGAATCTTTTAAAAATAATATTATTCTAGATGTTTGCTGCAAAAGACGAGGAAAATAAAAGATGAACCCTCCAGGGAAATCATTTTAAGACCGCCAGGCATTTTTTTTCACTTCATTTCGAATAGCAAAAAGAAAAAATTCAATTACGCAAAAGACGAGGGTATCCCCGCTACGCAAGAAAATTTTCTTCCAAAGCAAGCAGTTACATGTGTTATGGCACGGACTTATCTGTAAATAAAATACTTGCTTAATCACTGAGGACGGCTTTTAGTATTTAATTTACCCCCACATTCCGCATTGGGTTAATTAATTCAATCACGATGAGGTTTAATTAATCATTCTCTTTGTTATCAATTAACAAGGCTTCTCACTAAATCAAATGAATTATTGATTTTCTCACGAATCGGTGCGAAAATGAATTTAATTACGAAATATTTTGGATAATACAGAGCTTCAATACTATTTTTTTTTATTATTATTTTACATATTTTCAAAAATTTCAATCATTTATATTTTTATTGTGTGCACTACTTTAATACGAAGCTTTCATTCATTCCACCTTTCGTGTAAAATGTTCACCACTTTATCCAAGATATATTTATTTTTCTGAGGCCCAGTTGATGGAATCTCGGTTTCCACAAGTAGAAAAAAAAACCCTTTCACATCTAGAACGAATAGAGGGCTGTTTCCTGTGTCCCATAACTAGAATAGATCGTGGAATTATGAGTGTAGGTGATACACATAAATGGTATAGACGAAACTGTCAAGAATTTCTAGTCCGTAGTATTCTAGCTCATCATAGCAGAATGACTAGTTTGTGCAACGAGAAATTATCGTTCGAGTTTTGTAGCACTAGAATGATCGTTTGCATGTCTACCCGCTAGCGTACGCAACAATTTACAGATAATTTCATCTAAGTACAAGCACCAGATTATAGGAGAGAGACCTAAAAATTTTATAAGTATGTTCAGAAGTGTCTCGGTCTATGAACTAGTATTTATAGGGAGTACATAGACTCATAAATTTTAGTTGCACTAATTATTTTCCAGATGTCAGTGGCATATATTTTTCAGTGCATTAGAAGACCGAAAGTTAAGCAGCGTTGGCTCCGGCCAGCTCTTGTTAGGGTGGCGTCCTCTCTCGACTGGACTGCTGTGGGACTGTGCACGTTAGAGGGACTTGGAACACATAAAATATGTTCGTGGCTTTAGTGCCTTCCCCATGTTGGAACGGTACCTCTGAGGGTACCAATCTACACTGAAAAATAAATGATTACAGCACATCGTGTGGGCAAGTGTAACGCCAACACGTTGTGACGTTGGCGTTACGTTTATACACACGTTGTGCTGTAGACGGTGCCAGTTTGCTATATAACGTTCATCGTGATTGGCTTATCAACGCCATGACGGCATTTTGTGAGTGGATTCACAACTCACAGTGCTATATTATTTTACAGCACAACGTGTGTGTAAACGTAACGCCAACACGTTGTGATATAGACAATGCCAGTTGCCATGCAATAATTGCCATAGGTTCTCCGTGATTAGCTTATCATTACGTCATTTTTTAGTGAATTTACACACACACAGTGCTGCATTATTTTACAAATTTGAGGAATTTATAGCGGAAATATTTATTTAGCGGAACAAAACTGATGTACGCTGTTAAGGAATAGAAAATATTGATGTCCTCGAAGGTAGTCTATGTAGCATTAATAGTTCTACAAGAGCACTCCAAAGAATTCCAATACACTACGATCTATGGCAATTTAGAAAGATTCATCCATTTCAGGTACAATACAATAATTTTATAAAAGTGTATAACAAGAGACTTTTCTTTAAAGAATGGAAATAACAATTAAAATTGTTTTTCAGGGTCACGTAAAATTACATGAATAATGATATGCATCTTTTTTTTTTCATGTTATCCCCGAAATCTCGCTGTGTTTAACGAGGATACCTTGCCAAATTTGGCTAAAAAAAAAAAAAAACACTCTTGTACCGGAAAGTGCTTTACAATTCATTCGGTTAGCATGATCTATCTTTCTTGTTTTTTATAGGTACGATTCCTTACTAGGCTTTATTTACGAAAGTGAAAAGCGTTGTACAGCTTTTCATTGATTTTCGCAATGTTTTCCGGCGCATAAAACATATGAATGCATAAACTTTAAGGTATTACTCGACGCTATTTATTAAGTTGTATTGTTTTATTACGTTAGGCGCTTCATGACAGAAGTTAAAGACGTTAAATGTTATTAAAAACGGGAAATTTCAACTCTATGCGAGAAAATAAATTGCGTCTTTCAGAAATTCGAGACGTCTGTCTGTTTTTTAGACAATTTCAACTGCATTATTAAACATAAAAAGATGTCTAGTGAGATAAATTTTTAGCTTAAAACGTCGACTTTGTTTCATATTTGACAAATGCAATTGGAATTTCACTATAAATTTTCAGGGCGTATTTTGCTTCGACATTTGTCGGTAAAATTTCAATAGAATGCGATGTTATTTTCTCTAAACGGAAGACGAAGTAAAATAAGATTTTTATCTAATAATACATCGACTAAATACAGAAAGTGGATTTGAATGAAAATTCTAGGAAAAGAATTTCTGAATCATAGATGAACGTTTATTTCACCTTTTATAATAGGAATGATTGTGGAAAATTTCTAAGGAATGATAGTCACTTTTTAAAAATAAAAATTCAAAAATATTTGCCTTGGGAAATTGTACTGAATTAACCCATTTGTGCATGGATATTTTTGCGACTTTCTTCGATTTTTACTGATAGCAAAAATAATAGACAAATTTCTGATGTCAACTTCTTGAACAAGGGATGATTTCTTTTAAAATCATTAAGCATAAAAATCGAAATATCAACATCCTACTTTGTCATGTTAAAATATTTTGCAGAGTTGAGGCTCAATACTCATGAATAAAGGCTAGGAAAAATAAATAACGTTTCCGACTAATAGCGAAAATGCCGTCCCAAAAAAGGGACACTAGGCATAAATGGGTTAAGATGTTCATTTTGACTCGATGTTGAACATAAATTAGACATTTTTTCGCACTCATCATGGCTGAGTGTAAAAGATACTGAAGATGCTAGATGGCTAAAGTGTGAAGGCCCCGGGTTCGGGCCTCTCGCGCGGCTGTCACTTTAACGATCTGGAGTTTTGAGTGGTTTTCTCCAGATGTAACTTCAATACGTGTTGAAAAACCTTAAAAAGGTATTCCCCCTAGGCAGATGTCTTTCGGGAAGGGCTGAAATAACACAAAACGAACATGGACCTTTTTACTTCCTTGTACGTAGTATAAGGAAGTAATGTGATCCCGAAAAATTTTGGGGGCCAAATTTCGACGAAAAAACCGATTTTGACTACCTCTAAATTTAATAAAAAAATTTTTTTCGATGCATCTCATCGTAGGCTAGCATGCACGATCATATTAACGCGTCTGCAACTCATTTTGACCAGTGGCGAGTCTACTGTGGCCAGTTTTTCCATGCCGTCTGTACGTACGTACGTATGTATGTAACTCGCATATCTCAAAAACTAATGGTCGTAGAATGTTGAGATTTGATATTTTGGATAGTTGTAACATCTAGTTGTGCACCTCCCCTTTTGGTGGCAATCGAATGGATAGTTTATGTACAGGACCGCCCAAAAGATTCGAAATACATTACGCTCTATGGGCCCAAATTCATTAAACTCGCCTAACTCAAAAGCTACTAGGCGTAGAATGTCGAAACTTCATATTTTGGATAGTTGTAACATCTAGTTGTGCACCTCCCCTTTTGGTTCCATTCGACTGGATAGTTTATCTACAGGACTGCCCAAAACATTCGAAATACATTACACTCAATGGGCCGAAATTCATTAAACTCGCATATCTCAAAAACTGTTAGGCGTTGAATGTTGAAACTTTATATTTAGGATTGTTGTAACATCTAGTTGTCCACCTTCCCTTTCGGTTCCATTCGACTGAATAGTTTATCTACAGGACCGCCCAAAAGATTCGAAATACATTACGCTCTATGGGCCGAAATTCATCAAAGCGTTTTTTACAGGTATTGGGCTATTTCAAACGACTCAGAAGTGATATATTCTCTAAAGAGTTAGAAAATGAATTTCTCCATTAAAAAAAGTGTCTTTTTCATTTATAGTTCTGCTACAGGAACACTCAAAAGATTTCCAATACATTACGGTCAATAGCAATTTTAGGGGCATTCATCCATTTCAAGCACAATACCGTCCTACCACATAAGTTAGGTAATGGTCCGACCACGGTCACGTGCCTCCCTCAAGAACTATGCCAAAAGTCGCCAAGCTTGGCGACTTTTGGTGTATGTGTGTGCATATTTAACTCTCAAATCTCAAAAACTATTATGAAATTTCATATATAAGAATGTTGTAACATCTAGTTGTGCATCTCGATTTTTGGTTCCAATCTACTGGAGAGTTTATTTACAGGACCACCGAAAAGAATTTCAGTACCTTAATGTCTATGGACATTTTCAATATAATACAACTGTAGACAGTCATTGTTTGGTACATGCCCAAAATCTCGCCATTTGTTATCGTTCTTGGCGAGTTTTGGCGGAATATCGCCAAATTTGGCGATAATCTGTCATTGTTTGGTTCATGCTTAAAATCTCGCCAAATGTCGTCGACATTGACGAGTTTCGCCGAAATATCGCCAAATTTGGCGCCAAAAATTATTTCCTATTTTGTATAACTCTAAAACTTTAACCCGTAGATTTTTTAACTTTGTATTTAGAACTATTGTAATATCTAACTGTTTTCAATATCTTTTTTGACAGCAATCGACTGAGAATTTATTTACATGGTGAGCCAAATGACTTTGAATACATTGAGGTGTATAGATGCATTCAATTCATTGAAAGTCTGTGGTCAATGACTACTTTGGCTATCCCCAAAATCTCGCTGACTATCTCAAGTTTGTCGGCTTTTGGTGAAATATCGCCAAATAAAGTGTCAGAAAGAAATCTTTCAAATTGAACTCAGCTTGGCGATATCGAACTGTTTGGCTAGAAATCGCTAAACCTTACTATTATTGATATTTTATCTCTTTCAAACAAATAAATTTAGAGGAAGTGCATCGAAAATATTTTTGATCTAATGGACGTGCAAGGAAGTCATGTGTTGGACACATCAGATTTTTTTCAGTTTAGAACCAAAATTGGAGCAAGTTTCTCACGCTGATATTTAGCAATGATACAGCCAAATCTTTTATTGATTTTTTAAAAAAATTATGTCCAAATATATAAACATTGAGATATATGCGTGTCCGCGTTCAATCAGAAGATGAAAAGATGCGTACATGTACGTATGTATGTTATGCCAATACGGAAAAAAACTACCGTATTGGCACGAATATAACACGTTGACTGATCATTGAACGTAAAAACCTGACTCTCGTTTGAATTATCTTGATGAAAAATTTCGGGGTCGCGTTATATTCGGGCCAATACGGTAGGGCAGAATTGTGTCACTTTTTGCGTGGAAAAGATGACAGATATGAGTGTCTGAGTTTATACACTGCAAAAAAAAGAAGATAAATAAATAATAATTAGATATGTGTTTGTTTGTGTGTACATGGAACCAAAAAAAAAAATATATGTATCTGAGTGAAACAGGAAGAAAAGCTACAAATATTTTTCACGGAAAAAAGAGGGAAATAAAATGCAAAACACTTGTGCTTGTATGTGCGGGATTAAAAAAGAAAAAAATGTATGAGTCAAAGTGTGTGTAAAAGAAAGATAAGTGTAATAAATGAAAGAATAGCATGTGTGTGTGGAAAAAATGAGAAACGTGTGTCTTTGTGTGAGCATGAATAACAATACTAGTACTTGAGTTCTAAAAATGCATTTTGGCTTAAATTTTGTATTATTTTAAGCAACAATCCCTAAATAATAAGACAACAATAAAAACAAGCAACTAATTAAAGTTGATTTTTTAAAAAAAATGTTAAAAGAAAAATGCTCCACATAATTAATAAACTCTTTTTGTAGAGTTCTTTGATACACATTGTTTTCTGTTTTTTTTTTTTTTTTTTAGTTTTCTTCTATTCTATTATTTGTTGAAGATTAATTTACTGCTTGAAAATTTCTTTTTCTATCTTCTTGAGTAAACAGAAAGTTATACAAACATGCTCGAACTTTTCGTGCAAACAAAAAGGGGAAAAAAAAGACAAATCACCGCCTTTTTATATATTAATATTAATAATGTTTGATGGTTTTTCAGAAAACTCTTCATAATTAATTACGGAAGGGGCTCAACTTTTTTTCTTTACTTATATCAATATAATTTTCTGATTTCATGTAATGAATTTATCATTTGATATTTATATACATCATACATTATTATTTGTTGATGCTGAAAAATATTTTAATTAAATTTAATTAGTTATTTGATTATATGAATTTCTCCTGGATTTTCAGTTAGTTAAAACGGAATAGGAAAAAAATGTTAGATGAATGTACTTCATAAGGTACTTGACTAAGTAAAATAGTAATTTTCATTTTTTCAACAGAGACCTGTTTATTACAGCGAAACTATGCGATACTTGTTGCGTAGCCTGACTTTCCCCAAGTGCAATATTTGCTAGGGTAAAATTGACACACACACACACACAAAATGTTAACTGATGTTAATCCCCAGCAGCACACTTACGTCCCAAGTACGAACTATGAACGTTCAGTTTAAACGTTCACGTTGCGTAAACAAAAAAAAAAAAAAAACTCTACTAACGTCTATGTGTCCGGGCAGCCGACGTGTTTAAAACGTAGAAAACCAGTTCAAATTATGTACTTCCGGAACTCATCCAGAACCATTAAATGTTTCGGTAGGACGTTCACACTGTGTTTAAATTACGTTTTCTCGCCCAGATAGCACAGCAAATTTACATCAATCGTGCAGTTTGCTTGATTTATCAAGTCAATAAACTTGCATTAAGCTTGATTATTTCAAGCGCGTAATCTTAATGCAAGCTTGAATCAAGTGTTCAAGTTTACACTTGCCCAACTTGCATAAGCTTGACATAGCAAGCTTGATTCAAACTTACTACATTCTAAAAAATTTTCCTAACAAACAAAACTCCTAAATACATGGGGCGCCGGTTGGCCCATATATTTTATTTTTCCCCTCTACGCTGGAACCTCAAGTTATTTTAATCTGCTTCCGTCTAGCGTCGACGACTAGGATCGATCTCGGGACCTAACGTGTGCGAAGCAAGCTTCCTAACCACAATGCAGATCTGAATCGAGAAGAAATGACTAAAGTTTGAAGTGACTGTTATGGTTGTCATGCCGTTGTTTGGGGAGATTGATCAGTATTTCCCATGCCGAACTACATCTCTTATTTTTCCATGGGATGAATCAAAATTAAAATATTGTTATGTGTGATTTATAGACTCTACTAATAGGGAAATGAGCATAATATAAACTTAAAAGCAGCACACGTTTTAAAACTTTTAATATCGCGACACTCATGTTGGGCAATATTGGCCAAAATCGAGACAAACGACTAATTTTGAAATTAATTCTGTAGTATATTTGTATTTTATTTTGAAGAATTTCAATATTTGGAAATATAGAATCCTTTTTTTTTAATTCTATGGTCAAGTACATTTATGACTGATGATAAATTATTTGTTATGTGTCTTTCCAAATCAAGCAGTAATCAAGTTGTATTCAAGCTTGAAGTTCAAATGACTTAAATTCGGCGGGAAAATATTTGCCGTCTCTTTTTTTTTTTTTTTTTTTTTTTTTTTTTTTTTTGTAATCTCCAAGCTTGTTGCAAGCTTAAAATGAATTGAACTGTCAAGCTTACATTAATACGCCAAATTGAAAGAAATTTCAAGCTTGATTTAAGCTTATGTGCTGTCTGGGAGTAACACAAGTCGTTAATTATGAAAAAATTAAATAAATAAATAATAAAAAACGACCAACAGCAATATCACGACGAATGCAAAATGATTTTGCAGGTGTCTGTAAAACTTTATTAGACGTCAAATGAACGACTCATTCCAACGTTTCAGGAGAAATAAATTCAACGCGTCTAGTAGAACGTGTTGTTAAACATTGCTTTTAAACTTAGTACCACCAGTATTTGTGTATGCGTTGAGTATGACGATTTATGAGTGCTACTTTTGAACGGTTTCACCAGCACTTCTGATGAACGTCAAGTAGGACGGGTTATTAGGCATAACTTTTGAACGGTATCAACAGCACTTCTGTTATACGTCGAATAAAACGTATTATTAGGCATAGCTTTTGAACGGTAATACCAGCACTTCTGCTGCACGTCGAATAGAACGAGTTATTAGGCATTGCTTTAGAACGGCATCATTAAAACCCCTGTTGCCCGTCCAATAAGACGTTATTTATTCACAGTTTTTGGCAAAAGATAGCTTAGTGCAATTTTAGAACGTTATACAGAACGTACAAACTTTACCTGGACGCTTTTCTTATTATTCTGAACGTTACTAGACGTTCATAGAACATTCTTGTGCTGCCTGGGATCGCTGATGATCTGTTTAGCTTTTCATAAACTGACATTACACGTATTTATAATATGTATGCGATTTTTTTCCATTTCTAACTTAATATAATTTTGCAGCCAAAGACTATGCTAACTTAACCATTTTAAGTTAGCTTTGAAATATTTCATTTTTAAAAAATAGTTGTTGAATTAGTTATCGATAAAAATATGAAATTCCAACCAAAATTATTATTGAGAAATTGCATGCATATTCAGCTAATCTTCATTCGGTGATGTGTTCTGCCAGGTATTATTTTCGCTTCGTTTCTATCGCTCCTTTTATTGAATTTGGACCTTTTTTCTTTCTCCATTCTCGGCGGACTTTTCTTTTATTTCATTTTTATGATTGTCACACTGTTCTTTTGAACTTTTTAACATCTTTTCAAAATTTTCATCGCACTTTGGTCTAACTGAGCAACTCGCTGGATGAAGTTTGTGTTTCTTACACGGGGGGGGGGGGAGCGAGTCAGTTTCCATCTTCTCCCTTGTTGTTTCCCGCAGCTTCGCTGCATTTTGACAACTTGCCACGACTTGTTCGTAGGTTCTTTGACGGACTGTTATTTTATAGGACATTGACATGATTTTTGCCCTGACATCTGGGCATACTTCAAGATTTCGAAAATACACACTTAACATTTCACACTGGAGATAAGCGTTCATACGTAAGTTGCTCCATTCATTCCAACTTCATGTCATGTCATGCATGCATATTCAAAATTATGAGTATGTTTTTACATTACTACTCAGCTGCCATCGCTTCGTACTGCAGATTAACGCCATCTAGCGGAACCTGAATAATATCACAGAATCAGTGGTTTTTTTTTGCTGTTGTTGTTGTCCTGGGGCTAAAGTAGCCCAGGTGTTAATAGAGGATATAAACCATTTCTATTACAAATTTCCTCCAAATCCGACTATCTTTTTCAGCTTGAAAGAATAACAAACACACAAACGCACAAACTGACAAACTTTCGCATCTATAACATTACTAGGATAAGATTATGTACATTCATTCCAAAAGTGTAACATTTTTCGGTGTTTCATGGTCAAATCAGACAGTATTTTTATTTTTATTGGAGATAACTTTCAACGGTAAATCTGATGAAGTTTGAAACTGGTACTACCATATATAAGAGACTTGCTATATCAACTTTTTATAAGATATCCATTGTTTTAGAAACTATAATGAGAATTATATAATTTTTACTCACTCAGTTATCTTTTTCTTTCTCATACAGAATATAGATTACTTACAAACAATTATATTAAATTCCAATTGCTACAAATCAAATTATTATAGTTCTAGGAGGTCCATTCCAGGAAGACCTCCCTAGAACTTCGTACAATCCTTTAAAATAACATGCACGTTTTTTTTTATTATTGCACTCTACGTTACGGCGATCTTCCAAGGATGGGGGGTGCCTTGGTAGGAGGACTTTCTGAGGGGCTCTAGCGTGTATTCATGTTACATCTCTAAAAAATCTACCAAAACTCCACACCGCTAGATTAACAGCCGTGCGATGGGACCCGAACCCGGGACCTTCACACTTCGGCCTTCTAACATTTTCAGAAAAATGCATGCATGAGTTATGAAATATAGAACACAGTGCAAATTACCATTTCATGCTAGTTTACTATTATTTGAATCTGATGAAAATAGGAGCATTATAAAAACTTCGAATTGCAAAATTTTAAGGCGTTTTCTGTTAGGATTATCGAATCGCGTGGAATAACGTGTAGTTATAAAGCCCAAACTAAAGAAAAACATTCGATTTTCAGTAGCGTGTTAATTAGCTAATAATCAGACGATAGGTCAGTTCCAGATGATCTGATTCCTCATTCTACAGGCGATCTTCATTCCAATTAGCTTGTTCAGTCGGGCATTTACTTATAGTGAGAGCGACGAAAATGCTCCCTCCACGGCATCTAAATACGTCCTGTTTTAAAGCGGATCAGGCAGAAAATGGCTGAGGATAATTAAAGCAGAACCACTTAATGCAATAGATAATTTTTGTTTGATTTGTGACTGAATCATTTCATCCCTTAAGCCTCACTCCCGTAAAAATCACGGGCTAAGGTTTCTCCCTCTGTTTCTCGTGCCCGTCCTATGTCTGGGGAATAGAGTTCAAATGAATTGAGCCAGAAAGATAAGAGTATTTCAATTCTTATGCACGGATCTTTTTATATCTCTTATGCAAGGATTTATTTTATATCTCTTACAGAACAGATGGTAATACCAGACTACTTTTAACTTCATTCGGAGATAGTTCATTTTTAAATAGAGGGTAGCAATGCAAAGATACGTGTATATGTGATATGCATCGGGAAATCTTAGCTCACTTTTTAACCCTTTGAGGCGCAACCCTTTCCCAATGCTGAAAAAAGGGCAGCCGTTGCCATCGCTCGACTTAACTACCAGCAAGAGGGCGGAAGATCGAAACGTTCATCGCGTGCCACAGATCTAGAGACCCTTTTTTTGACGACAGCTCGTAACGAACCTCGCAGCACAATGGAAACGTAATGAGAGAGAATGCAGTGCTGGGGCTTGAAGTCAATTTCATGATTTTGGCATGGTTTTAGATCTGTGGCACGCGATGAACGTTTCGATCGTCCGCCATCCTGCTGGTGGTTAAGTCGAGCGGTGGCAACGGCTGCAATTTTTTCAGCTTTGGGCAATCGATATAGCTATTCTCGCATTTTCCCATTTTTCAGCAGATGTCAGTGCTGTTTAAAAATAATCGTGACCATTTTTTTACGGGAAATGACGTGCTAAAAGTAAAGCTCTGTCACCCGCAACTATTTTTATAGAAATCCAATCTATTCTTCGGAACTGGCAACAGTCAAAACGTCAGAGTTTGGTGTTACCAGAGCCGGAACACTGCGCGTTAAAGGGTTAAACTAGTGAATCGAAACTGATTTCATATTTTGCAGAATCGAAATATTAAAAAAATGTCCAATGAATGATTATATAGATATCAAGCTGAAATAAAAAAATTTGCAAGCAAATTATTTTATAAATTAAGTGAAAAGAGTATCGAAGAATTAGAAACAGCAGTACTCAGTGACATAGAAGTTACACGTTTAGGCAAAGTTTCGGCTCAATCGAGGCATAGAAAGTGGGTTAAAATTCGTATAGATATTTTGAAAACTACACTCCAGTGCAAAACTTAAGCAACGATGTAAATTTTAATCAGATAGCCATGAAATTACAGAAAAGGGGCTCTTGCGCTCAGTACAATGAACACGCAATTCAGTAGAAATGTCATGCGTATGCAAATATATGGAACAGAACGTCACAAGCGACGCAAGCGTGCGCAAAACGCGTGCTGTCGGCGCGCAATTCAAGACTTCTGTGAGAGGAATGACGGAGACGCAATTAAAGATATTCTCCGCAAGTACAAGCGAGTTCTTTCGTGAAATACGACTAGAAGTAATCACCTGGACGACTTCAAACTTAGAAGAATGATCGGAAAGCTGGAAGGAAGGCGTAAGCGAGACCAGTGTAGCTGAAGAGTTCGGAATCAACAAAAGTGTCATTTCGCGAACTTGGAAAGCCTTCCGAACCGTAGGTGCAGCTGTTAGAAAAGTTGGTAGTGTCCGCCCCAAGAAAACAACTGCAGTGAATGACCGATATATCGTTCTGCAGTCGAAAAGAGCCCGAGGCCAGTCAGCAAGAGCCATTCCTCAGCAACTGTGTGCAGCAACAAGTGTCGCAGTTTGCTGTGTCCAGACGCCTTCACGAAGGTGGCCTATTCGCCTGCCGTCTTGAACGCTGCATCCTTTGAAAGTAGGCCATCGGCTAGATCGGTGCAAGGAGCACAAAAACTGGACATCTCATCAATTACGTCGTGTCCTCTTTACAGATGAGAGTCGTGTCAGTGTCACAAGCTATTCTCAACGTCAGTTGATTTGGAGAGAGGTTGGTACACAGTTTCATCCAGTAACATCACGGAAGAAGAGACCATTACGTTGGTTCTGGAATTCTCGGCAAGAAAGGCATTATGCTGAACGGGCGGACTGAGCTCCGCGTTTTCGACGAAGGTTCTGTAACCGGACATCGCTATTGTCAGGATGTGATCATTCCCCATATGCGTCTGTTCCTAGGCGCCATTGGAGCAGACTTCGCTTTCATGGATGACATCGCACGGCCACACCGGACTCCTCCTGTTCAGGAGATACTGGTAAGTAAAGATAGCACTCAAATGGATTGGCCAGCGTACTCTCCTGATTTAATACCATAGAACATGTATGGGATGCTTTGGGGAGACGCCATGCGGCAGGATTACATCCTTTGGGGAACACCCAACAGCTGATGTATATGCTAATTGGGGAATGGGCACTCTTACTTCAAGAACTGTTGTACAATCTAGTGCTGAGTATGGAGAGATGGTGCGAAGTAACTATTGTAGTAAGGGGGGGGGGATATCGTATGATGAGGAACATCTGCTTGTTGTTCTTTCTCTTATACAGACAATCATGTGCAACGATACTAACAGTTCAGTAAAGCCTTTTTTTTGTTTGATTCCATACTGTGTGCATTGTATTCATTTTTGCGCAACTATGCTTGCGTCATGGGCGCCGGCAGCATAGGGCAAGCGGGGGCAGTGGCCCTCCCCTGGATTTTTGTATGCAGTGTTTTCCCTTCCTTTTTTGCACTATCCAACATGGTAACCATACGTTGAAGTAGTCTTTGCACCCCCCCCCCTGCCGGCGCCCATGGCTTGCGTCATCGTGATTTCTGGATCAGATGATTTCTGGAGGTGTTATGGCAAAAAGAACATCTGTTGCTTAAGTTCTGCACACCAGTGAATATACAAAGACCAAGTTAATAAAAAACTTTTAAAAATATTACTCATTTATTTCTTTAGAAACTTTTACAGATGATACACAGTCTGTCTAATTTGTTTTAAGACTGAGTGAATATTAAGAGCATGAATTGCGCTATCCGATTGCAAGCAAACAGCTCAATAATATTTTTTTATTTGAATTTAATGTATGAAAGCGACCATTGAATCTCGGTTTTCTCATAAATCGAACGTGTTGGAACTAAAAGTCGACGAAAAGAGACACGCCGAACGTCACTTCCGTATGGCCGGATAGCGAAAAACTTTGCTGCAAAAAGAAAAACAAAAAAAAAGGTTAACTCTTATTTATACCATTGTACAACAAGATAGATACGTTGCGCATAATCTTTAAACATCAAACTTTTAGATCACGAATGGGGAGTGTGAGAAGAAGGGAAATAAAAGCATCGAAACACATATCACGAGGGAGAAAATATTTTACTGCCATAAATAAAACATAAAGCTAGAAACTCGGCGCGGGAAAAATACCGGCATTTATGGGCTCGCCAATTCATCATCCTTTCCAGTTAGGACTTTTCATTGTTGCGCTCTTATACTACTGAAAGGCATTTTCCCGGGTTCCCTTATTAGTTTATATCTTATATATAGATGCATACTGGGGGCAGCTGGTTCGCGAAATGTTCGGGAAACGACATTAAACGTTGTATGTTCGGCGAATGAGAATTCAATGAATAGAAATGTTCTTTAAAATGTTACATTATAAGTCGATGTCGTTTTAATATTAGAAGAGAGAATCTTAATTCTCTGCGATCTATTTATGATAAAACCCAAAACTCGAAGTTAAGACTCGAATTTACGCACTGGAGCACATTGGCGAAGGCAGCATAGGGCAAGGGGGGCAATGGCTCCCCTGGATTTTTGTATGCAGTGTTTTCCCTTGCTTTTTTGCTCTTTCCAACATGGTAACCAAATGTTAAAGTAGTCTTTCCCCCCCCCCCCCTGGGAGATATTCTGCCGGCGCCCAAGCTGGAGCATGCGTAACTCTCAGACTATGTTTGTGTGGAGTTCTGTCCGATCATTAACTCCCGTATTTACCAAAAACTAAATCTGTAAGACAACTCAGCTGATAGAGCTACTTCAAAGGTTAAAAAAGAACAGTATTCACCACGCCAAAAACGCCATTTGATAATGACTCAATTGTCCAGTTCAGACTCCTTATTTTTGAAGAGTTTACTCTTGCACGTGTTTGACACATGAGCAGTTAACTGTAATTGTAAACATGATGCATTTAGGGGTTGTTTTAGAAGATTTGAAATTTTTCTTTAATCTGAAAATTCTTGAATGCTTACTGCTTTGACAGACGGAATCTTTTAGAATCTCTTAGACAGACGGAATCTCAGTAGAAACCACCCAGCAATGTATAAAAGCTGCAGATAGATTCTGTTCAGATCTGTTCTGATGGTTCAGATTTTGTTGTACAATGCCTACAAAGACTTTGTAAATTGCGCGTCTTCAAACATTTCTTTAAGTGGATTTCACGTCCATCAACATGAATGTTCTGATTGGTGTAAATGATACGGAAAGAAGATTGCCGAAGAAATTTAGACTGTTAACCTTTTACAGACCATTGTTCGCTACTGGGAACATCAAATTGAAAATGTATTTAAAAAGTGAAAGTTCATCAATATTGACTTAAAAAAATTAGCAGATTAAGTTAAAAGATGAATTTACGCACTGGAGTTCAATTTTTTAAATAGTAGAAGATTCATTTCTATCGTTATTGGGATACTGGACAAAATATCATGAACACAGCCATTTTCATACATTTTTACACAGTATCTTGATACACCCCCACACCTTTCGGACTTATTCATACATTTACTTAGATTTAAAAATAAATGTTTTATTAATTCTCAATATTTCACTTCATAGTTCACTTAATATTTCTTAATATTTCACTTAATATTCAACCAATGTGAAACCGTAGTCAGAAACGACCCATGTTCTCGATTGGGAACACTGAAAATTGCTTGCAATATTTTTTTCCCATTTAAATGACTAATAACCTTTAACCAACGCATTAGAAGACAAAATATGCAAATATATATATATGTAACATTACAAGTCAAAAGCCTATGAAAACCCCATATTTGTGGAACTACGCAGTTTAATTCTGTTGGAATAAAGAAATCCGCGTTCAAAAACTGCAATTAATACACGGTCCCTTGCAATTCCTTTGTAACTTTGTAGACGGTCCCGGCAGCCAGCCACATAGGCTTCTTAAAAGTCATAACAAACCCTGGGAAAACCACTGCCCAGTTTTAGCTTTTGGCCAATGGTTGCAACGCGTTCGAGGTCATGTGACATGACGTCCAGAGCTTTTATAAGGATATGCAACAGATCAGGAGCAGATTTTTGCGTGACTGCAACTGCCTAGCAAAGATGTATGGAATCATCAAATAAAATTATGTAACCGCAGTTGGAGTCCGTCTCATTCTCTTCCATCGACGGCCGATATGGCCCAAGGCTTTTTACGATCGCTCCCGGCCAGCGACGATCGGCCACTTCTCTCAACCCATCCGGCCCGATCCCCGCAATATCGGCTCTAATCCAGAGTCCCGAGCCAGCCAGGAGACCTCAACACCCTCGCCTTACCACCGGTTCCACGACATAACTTTCCCGTAGAGCAAGAATGCTACATATATATATATATTTAAAATATTCCTGGATCTGATTTCGGTCTGTAAAAGGTTAATTCGGGGGTATATGAAAATATTCAGAAAACAATTTAAATAAAAATATGTAATAATTTGCAGGTTTTCACAGAACTAATGTATTTATATCTTTATTAAAAGAAAAAAAAAAACTTGAAATTCAAAAGAATAGGCGTGTATAATCCTCCCTAGTTTCCATATCTTTACACGCAGATAGGCGGGATCTTCACAGTTGTAAAAATCCCTCAAACGTTCTAAAAGTTACTCAAACAAAGCGTTTTTCTCTCATTCTATTTAATAAATATTATTGCTCGGGTGAGAACGAAGGGGGAATTGCTGAATGGCAAAGGAATACGCCCTAGTGACGCTAGACTATAAGAAATGAAAAATAAAAATTATTTTCGTTCCAGTACTGATTCTCTCTATACGGATAGTTCTCTTTACAACGATATGTTATTTTGACCCCTAGAAAACCGTTGTAGAGGAATTTCACTGTATCAACATAAAAATAAAGCTAAATTTAAGAATGTATTTCACATAACTATAAATTTACAGAATGAAAAAAAAAATGAAGCATTTTAGCAGTGCATTTTAAAACTTTCAAAGTGAAACTAAAAGAAGTTCCAAATTTTCGAAGTTTAAAATCAACAGCACTCTAGTACAAATAAGATATCTTTCAAAAGGTTATTCTAACTTCGAAAGGTGTTCATACGCTAGTTGCAATAACCCATCGGTCGATAATAGGCAGGTGAGTTAAATCCGAGGAGAAGGAGGAATGGTCGATCACGGCTTTTCATCCAAAAAAGGGGAAATTTCATCGGCAACTGGTACAAAATGTCCGCTCGGGGGACCATAAAGCCAATCATCGTTTACAGATGACTCCGATGAAATAACGAAAAGAAACCGATAAACTGTTTAAAATATATTTGTTAGTAAAAAATAAACGACTGACAGCAAAATTTTCAAAATATGTCCGTTCTGTTTATTATGTTTTCGTTTTTTGTATGCTAAATTTCCGTTTTTCTGAAAAAAAAAAAAAGAAATTCTTCCTCCCCAGGGCCCGAACCCTGAGCGTACTGATTCCGAGATAAGCGCGTTACCCCTAGACCATCGAATCTTGTCATGTGTAAGGCAAAGTGTGAAGTACCCATTATTTTAGTCTCAGATTGGGACTTTGGGTGAAATTTTGACAAAGTGTTGTTCAGCTATTATTAATAATAGTCAAATTATTCGATTGGCAAGAAATTAATTTAACTTTTTACCAATGTATGTAAATAGCAACAACATTCATAATTAATAATTATAAAACAATATTGCCAATTGTATAGGAATTTTAGTGTGATTTTAACTTATTCCATATTTCTTGGATAACTTAAAAATTAACTGATTTCTCTTCTTGCTGTTTACATTAAAGAGGTTTCAAAAAAGTTGCTCATTGTAATGAAGTTTCCGATTTTCTTATAATGCAGCTGACGCTCAAATAGATTTTCTTTTCTTTTTTTTTAAATTCTTTAAATATTACAAACGATTTTTATATAATAAACACTTACATTTTTTGTAAATATTTCTTTTCAAATTTAAATTTTTTGGGAGGGAGCAAGGGGGGATACCACCCCCTGCCCCCTCCCAACCCCAATACAAGAAATTTGAAGTAAATTATTCTATTAATTCAAGAATTGTTCAAAATTTCCCTTAGATTATGCAAAGGCACATCTAAATTACGCAAATATTTGTAGGAATTTGGGTAAAGTGTAAACCACTGGGGACACCTGCAAGGCCCGATGACTATAGAACTGCAGTTTTGGATAAGATATTGTTTTTTGGTTTCCCATCGGCGAAACTGCTCGTCTAGATCACTTCTATCCATGAATAAAAATTCATCTATTGCAGATAAACAAAGGTGCACTTGCCGATGACTGAATTCGACAAGTCGATGAGTTAACGATGAGTCGTGAACGACCGAGCAGAAAACAAGCAGTCATTGCTACTAGGGTATAGTCTAATATTTGTGAAAATTTTTACCTCATTGAAACGTGCGTTCATTGAGAAAATAAATTTGACATCTGGCATTTAGCTATTGATTTTTCTCAGCATTAATGTTTCTAATTTAACGCTAATTACACGTATCTGATACGCAAAGATATTTATTACAAATGCCACCGAGAATAAAATGAACGTTCGTTTTGATTCCAACAGAAATCATTGAGTTTTGGGATGAAAACGGTTTTATCTTTCCCGAAAAGTAATTATAAACAAACTCCATCGACGATCAGACTTCTATTGCTCAGTAATAATAGTAGTTTTAATTTATTACAGCCAAGCTTAATATTTTAACAATTTGTTGTTAGATTGTGAACTTTTAAAAATATTAATCAGTATCGATTTCATGGCGTTCCATGAAAACAGAATAGAAGATCAGCACTTATGCAGTGCCAGTATATTATCAGTAAGTATTATATTATCAGTACTTAGATACGTGTGAAAAAAGGAGAGAAGTGGCAAAAGCAATTAATCACCAAAGGTATGATTAGAGAATTATTTTAAGAGGAATTAATTAGTCTTCTTCAAAGGCAAATATCCCCCAAAAATGTTAAAGGAGCCAAGTAGAACGTTGAACTTTACACTTTGTTGAATTATTTTTTGCTTGTCTAATTTCTTTTAATTGCCACGATATTCTAATAAATGAAGTAACGAAGCTAATTAAAAATGCATCTAGTTCTAAAAATTTTAAAGCAAGCATTTGTAATGAATCAATTAAAATTTATTGTAATAGCCATTTTTTTCCCTTTTTTTAAATAGTTTTGGTAGATAAAGCGATAATCTATGCACTTTCTTTTAACGATAATATCATGACAAAGCTTACGTAACTCGTATGTTTTGGCTAAATTTTTCATGTTAATTCTAAAACGTACGAATAATCACTCTATTTTGAATTCTTTTGTAAAGTAAATTTAAATGTTACATACATTATTCTTCAATGGGGTACAGGGTACGTTTTATAGGAATAACATATATAATGTTTGTAGTAATGGATTCATGTTTACGGCATTTAAATCACGGACGGACAGACAGACAAACCGACATCATAGGTAGTTTTCAACTCTGCTGGAAAATGTGAAAAATGTATATCGCTCATTTGCTGGAAAATGTTAAATATATATATATATATATATATATATATATATATCATTTGCTGGAAAATGTTAAAAATATGTACAGCTCATTTGTTGGAAAATGTTAAAAATATATATTGGTCATTTGCTGCAACAACCTTAAAATTCGAAAATCACGGTTTTTGAGTTAATACCACAAAGACAGCTGCATTGTATGAACTAAAAAAAAATCATTTCAACGGGCGGGCACTTGCCGATTAGGCATTGTCCACCACAACGGTCCGAGGGTGTTGTGGCCTTTTATTCTGGGGGCACCCAATGGACGGCCAGCGTTACCCCCTATGAAGGGATGGACAAGTTGACACCCATGCCCAAGCCGGGACTAGAACCCGAACTCAAGGCTGGATAGAATGATACGTAAGCTATTACACCGCTTGGGCAGCTGAACTTTCAACTAGTAGGTGCCATTTATGAGCTTTCTAAATTTAGCCACAGGATCGCGGTGTTATCGTTTTGACGAGACTTACGCTCTTTCCACTGTGTTAGCTAGTAACCGCATTATTTCAGTTGAGAAAGTGCTGTCTATAGCGAACTTCCCCATGTTCTCTAAAACAGTGACAAAAACGGGACTTTTATATTTTAATTTATATTAAAGTTTTCAAAAATTCATACAATATTTAAAATTTCAAATGCATTTCCTGAGAAATCGTGAATTTCGAGTTATGACGAGTTTGCAGCAAATTAAGAATTTTATAAAATGCACCTCAAAAATTTACAGTAAAGAAAAAAAGAAAAAAAAAACACATTAAACAAATTTTGATTCACTAGTTAACCCTTCGCAATGCATTTTCACATCAGTATAGTAGCCTGTATCAGTATAGAACTGGATAGGCTGCCTAACACTGGAAAAATGCAGCCATTTCCATCGATCTACTTAACCACCAACAACATGGCAGTCGATCAAATAACCCATATGGCACCACAGAGCTAAAGACATTTCCTGACATAGCTGGCTGTGCAGATGGCAGCATTTTTTCAGCGTTGGGACCATTTAAGTATACTTTTCTTTGCGACTTCACCGAATAGAATGCCCAACAAAATTTTGATTGGTTCTATATCAAAGAAATTTTTTTGTTGAATTAACAAAATCTTTGTTAATTTAACGAAATATTTTGTTAATTTAACAAAAATTTTGTTAAAAACCAACAAAATTATTCGATTGATATAGTGCCACCCAAATTTTGTTGAATTTAAAAAAAAAATGTTGATTCAACATTTTTTCGTGTGGCTGTGAAAGTGGTGAAATAAGGTGGTTTCAAGGCGCAACCACCGCGCGGGGAAGGGCTAAACAGAAATAACTCAAAAGAATACTTATTTTTGAAGTGCACTCATTTCTTCGCTAAGACATTCTTTTTATATTCCTTTAAAAAAATCGAGCTACTCCAATCCTGTCATCACACACAGCTATCACAAAGAATTTAATTTCTTTATTCAAAAAAGCAGTCATTGCGAAAACAAGATGGGAAAAAAGTATTGCCCAAAACAGATTACGAATCAAATGAAGGCTGTATATCACAATTTTTGAGCCACTAGAGAAGGATGACGAATGAAATGCATTCTAATCTCAAAAATGCAATCTGCAGGCAATTTTTCAAAGAGCCTTTTTTTTCTTTATTCAATTTAATGCATTTGCGATAGTGCTACTGGATTTTTAGAGAATATTTGAACAAGAAGCTGTACACAGTAAGGCAGAGCATCGCTTTTTTTTTCTTTTTAACTTTCTAAGTGGCAGATCCATAAAATTCAGTTCAGGCTCCAGATCCATGTACTTATATATAATGTTTACGAAAACTAACATGAATCATGAAATGTACTTCAACTGTGGAATTTTTTTAAAGTCTTACTATATTTAGAACTGATTTTTCTTGATTAATGTTTCATTTATGAAATTATGTTGTTTAATATAATGAAAAAATTGCTAAAGTCACTGGTATACATGTGGTATTCTCTTACAAGCAGTCAGTTGCATGTGCAGTCTTAAACCAGTGACATATGTGTTCATTTTTGTTAAATTTTTAGTCTTGCACGAAAGTTCTAATTAAAATTAATTAAGGACCTAGTAAAATAATGGACAAAAATTATACTATTTAGCAAAGCGACCCTTTCGGGCCAAATAAAACGTCACCCTTCTTCTTCAGTTGAGATTTTGAAAGTATTTAGATCGCATAATTATTTGGATTATTATTATTATTTGGATTGCATCTCTTAATATTTCCTAAATGTTATTCAGTTATATGCAACTGATATAAAATGAATATTCAATCTAACTTCAAGTATTTCGTTAACAGGAAGTGTGCCTAAAGTGACCTAAAATTACAATAGTGACCAATGACCTAAAATTACAATAATCAAAGCCGGGGATCATTTTTTCAGACACCCTACAAAACTCCAAGCAAATAGATAAAATAAAATGCTTTATTTCTTTATTTGATTTAACCTGTTCGTAACCACGATTATAAATTCATTCTGTGCACATTGTTGCTTCCCTACATGGGTCTTCGAATTCTTTGCTGTTGCCGAGTATTCTGTGCTTTATATAACTAGTGAGAACGCAACAGGGTAAGCGAAGGTAGCGGGTTTTAAATTAAAATATTTTCAGATTTTAAATTTGCAATGTAAGCTTGCAGCTTACTGTAATGCTTTATAGTAAGAGTGTATGACAATCTATGTATTGACCTTATTTGCTTTCCTGGTTTAATTGTCTTAAAACGTATATTATAATTCATGCCTCGGATTTCATTGGAATTTTTATTTTGTGGCTAAAACAAAGCTACACACAGGCTGTAGAGCTAAAATTAGGATGCCTTTGGGTGGACATTTTACGAGGTTCTAACGAGTTTTCACGTTACATATGGAGAAAACCGCCCAATACTCCACACCGTTAGATCGATAGCTGCGCGTTGGGCCAGAACCCCGGACCTTCACACTTCAACCATCTATCATGTTCTCATCTTATCTATTCGGCCATGGTCAGCACCAGTGGCACTCAAGTGCTAATAACAGCAGACTTGGATAGTGTTTCGTAAAAAGCACTTTTGTCACGATTTTCATTTCCTCGTTCTGCTCATCAGACCCATTGAACAGCACGGAAGCTCGATTCTAAAATCTATGTCGAATTTAATCGAATTTGGAGGGGGGGGGCGGCGCAGAAAATCGTGATATGTGGGGCGCAACGCCGGCCATCATTAATATGGATCGAAAGTAAATCAACCTCCTGGCAGGGAACTTAGCGAGGAATGCCTCTCTCCGAATGCAAGAGACTGAACGGATTCGTAAATTATTTGGACAAGTATAGCTTGTCACTATAGATCAACAGTCTCGAGGTCTGGATGTTAACGATTACGCTACATTAATACTGACTTCTATGACGAAGATAGTAGATGCGTCGACTTCTATGGGTCTATTCTGTCGATATGCGAAAAGCCTTTACAACCCTTTTGAAGCGTAACCGTTTCTCAGTGCCGAAAAAGGCGCAGCCGTTGTCATCGCTCGATTTAGCTACCGGCAAGATGGCGGTCGGTCGAATCGCTCCGCCCTCTTGCTGGTAGTTAAGTCGTGCGATGGCAACGGCTGCCCTTTTTTCAGCATGGGGCAATCTATCCAGCTGTTCTCGCATTTTTCCATTTTTCAGCAGATGCCAGTGCTGTTAAAAATAATCGCGACCATTTTTTTTTTACGGGAAAGGGCGTGCTTTAAAAGTAAAGGATTCTCGTGGAGCTAAGTCACCCGCCACTATTTTTATAGAAATCCTTCTTCGTGATGAATCTATTCTTCGTGACTGGGAAAAGTCAAAACGTCAGAGTTGGGTGTTCCGAGAGCGGGAACACTGCGCGTTAAAGGGTTAATAAAAACGCTTTTTGTATTCATTGCACTATCAACAGAAACAACCCATAAAAATTCCACGTGGATTTTGTTTCTGTTTTCTTTTGGTCTGATATATATATATATCCCTATTCATCTTTCGTTAAAAATACAAACAAACGAAAAACGAGATCAAACAAGAATAAAATTTAACTGACAAGAACGAGGGAGGAGAGAAAAAACCTCCAGGTGCTATGATTTCGCTCTCGCTCGCTCTGTGATTACACTCGTGATGCTCTTTTCTCGGGAGGTTCTTTTTTTTTTTTTCCCTTCCAGTAGCAAGAAGGGAAAAAAAAAGAAATAAAAAAAGACAGGAACGATTTGGAAGGGGCGGGTCGGTGGTGGGTAATAAGTTTTTGAGATCGATTAAACTATAGCAGCTATATCACACGTCGATGAAGGTTTCTTTTTAGGGGGGCGATTCGGGAAGTAAACACGAAAAAGAAAGGAAGTCAAGATTAAGGGGAGAAATCTAACGAGATACGATCGGTGTCTAATGCGGATCAGACCGCATTACATTTGTGTAGGGGGAAAGCATCTATTTCTTTCTTTCTTTTTTTATTTTATAAAATGGGTGATTGGCAGTTGAACGACCGGGGTATGTCTGGGAATTTTCACTTTCGAGCTTTTTTTATCTTTTTCTGCCAGCTTTAAACCCTTTGAGGCGCAACGCTTTCCCAATGCTGAAAGAAAAGGGCGGCCGTTGCCACCGCTCGACTTAACTACCAGCAAGAGGGCGGACGATGGCAGCAGGCGGTGCCACACATCCAGCTGCCCTCAAAAAAGGGTCTCTAGATCTGGGGCACGCGATGAACGTTTCGATCGCCCGCCATCTTGCTGGGAGTTAAGTCGAGCGATAGCAACGGCTGCCCTTCTTTTCAGCATTGGGAAAGGGTTGCGCCTCAAAGGGTTAAGCCTGATAAAGAGCTTGTACTTTTCTTTTTCATCCTAGAGAAAGTTTTACGTGTGCTAGTCTGCAAATCTCTTCTGAATAAAATAATATGCAGTAGATATTTCACTGTCCAAAATTGAAAAGAGAGCTCCAAGCAGGAACGGGTGGACGGTCACGAAATTTAAATATATGAACTGACTGAAAATATACGTAGGTAATATTGATACGAAAATTACACAGGACTGTTTGACTACGATTAGATGAAAAAAAGTAAACACCCGATTTAGAGGCGGAAACGGGCACGTCTATTGGTTGTTGGAGGTCCCAGTAAGATGTGCGCTTGCCGAATTGCTTCGAAATGATTTGTTCTTGGATGTTCCAGCCATTTTATTCTTTAGGAATACTTTTTTTACAAATACAACCATGAAATTCAGATGGATATTATCAAATCCAATGAACTAAGAATTGAACGAACAAGACAAAACACGTGCAGTCACTGTGCTCGCTTCTCCCCTTCTCGACCGGTTCATTTGGATTCACCTTTACTGGCAGCTAGCCAATTTTCCACTCGGAAAGCAGTCAGACAGTATGTATATTATAAAATAGTCCAACAATCTTGAAAAGCGAATATAATACTTTATTCGACGAATCGAAGTACTAATATCTGACAAATACTACATAATTTAGAAACACGCGTGACAGCAAATCATTAACTATCACAGCAACAACACTCTACAAATCGCAATGAGAATCGTATAGCTCTGCTCTCCATATCCACAGTCTGTCCCACTGTACTTACAACGAGAGTGATTCCGATTTTTATAAACCAAGCTGGTCGCGATTGCAAATTTCTTGATCTTTCCCGTTATTTATTTCCTAATTGAGATAGTCTAAATTCCACTACTTTCCAGAACTTTCATTTCGTCGCTAAGTAGGCGAAACGGTCGACATGGCCAAGGGTTCACATACCCATTTCTGCTGCAGAAATGCCTGTAAAACTCTCTTTCCCTCAACACACACTAGTGCGAGAAAACAACATTACAATTTTGTAACAATATGTTAATGTCAGAACCAATGGTTGTAAGCTTACGCCGCAACGTTAGGGTAACATGGAAATTAATGAGTAATACTTTAAATTGAAGGATCAAAGCCATGCCATCACTGCTCTGATTACTGGCGCTTAACAAGTAGCTACAATGTCTGGGGAGTAGAAGTAGAGTCCATTTTCAGCAGTTTTTGGGTTTAGGGAGAGGACAATTATTAGTCAACGCAGCCAGCTGATCTTATCGTCGTCTTGAGAAACAAATCGGAAGAGAGGCAATAGTAGTAGTAATTTGCACATTGGCTCATGCTGTAGAGAAGATCTTAGGTCGGTAGCCCACTCCTTAGAAATCTATCCGGTTCAGGATATTGCTTATGGCCACCCTAATCTACTACTGCGAACTTTGCTTATTATGTTTCCAATGATTCAACACTTTTCAGAAGAGAGTTTTAGAAATTTACCTTTTTGCGTGGTTAAATATATTTTTTTTTCCTCGGCTAAATGTATGCTTGTTTATAGTTAAATATTTATATTTTCCATTTTATTAAAACGAGAAATTTCCTATAGGTGAAAGAATAATTTCATCTAAAAGAAATTTTGCTGTTTATTTTCAAATTTTTGAACGGTTTCAATTGTTTCCAAATTTCTTCAGAAGGGACGTGGATATTACCAGCTTTCGGCTACTCCTTAGTTATCAGAACCCTTGTTCTAGGACCCCCCCCCTTTTACCCAATCGGATCAATGTTACGAAAATTGTACTCCATGTACGCTACCCGCATTTACTCCATTCAATTAAAACAAATTCGAAATTCATGATCGCCCCCTAAATCCTTCTTGGCGTTCTATTTTCCCATTTTCCGTCAGTGTGTACTCCCACAGTGTGTCAGTGTGTCAGTGTGACGTGTTGGAGATGAAGCTTATGCAAACATATTCAATTTTTGTTGTACACACATCACTGGAGGGAACTTAAGATCACAAACACATGCAACACGAAAAAAAAATGCAATCTTTACTTCTACTGTACAATTCAACTCGAAGCCGAAGTCTAATTTTTATTTTTTATTTTTTAATCGAACTGAAATAATTAAAATAGTTTTATACTACACAGATTTAAAATATGGTAAGTGGCCAGTGCTTGCGAGGGTGAACCCCTATTTCGGCTGGACTGCTTTGAGATCGTGTACGCTAATGGGAGCTGGTGCACGTAAAATCCGTCCTAGTTTCAACGTTCTCCACGTTCAGACGATGCCTCTGGGGGTACGATTTTCAGGTGGTGTTTGGCCCTTCATCTGGAATGGGTTCAAAATTAAGGACCAACAGGCCGTCCAACCCCTCGGGGCAGTGGCATCTATTTTCATAGATAGTGAAATCGTCTGCCCATAGACACGAGAACTACAGCAACAAAGTAATGGCAATAAAAAATATACGAAAAAGGGGGAAAAAAGTATCCAGTCTCATTTGTGAAATAGGTAAAGTTCAGTTTGATTATAACATCCTTCAAGGGATCGGCTTTTTTTTATGATTTTGCAAATAAACAATGTTCGTAACAATGATGTCTGCAGACATTTGACAATAATCACTTAAATCTTCTTTCAAAATAGTTATTAACCCCTTAACGCGCAGTGTTCCCGCTCAGGGAACACCAAGCACTGACGTTTTGACTGTTGCCAGTCACGAAGAATAGAGTTGATTTATATAAAAACAGTTGCGGGTGACGTCATTTCCCGTAAAAAAAAATTGTCACGATTATTTTTAAACAGCACTGATATCTGCTGAAAAATGGAAGAGTGCGAAACAGCTGGATAGATTGTCCAATGCTGAAAAGGGCAGCCGTTGCTATCGTACGATCGAAACGTTCATTGCGTGCAACAGATCTAGAGACCCCTTTTTTTGACAAAAAAGGGTCTCTAGATCTGTTGCACGCGATGAACGTTTCGATCGTCCGCCCTCTTGCTGGTAGTTAAGTCGATCGATGCCAACGGCTGCCCTTTTTTCAGCATTGGGAAAGGGTTGCGCCTCAAAGGGTTAATAAATGTGATTACAATCCGCTTTTGAACAACTTATTTCCGGAACTGGATACAGGGCAAGAGAGCGCTGATGTGCAACAAGTCCTTTATTAAATTTTTACATTGCTATTCCTAAAAGAGAAATCTAGAGAATCCAAATTTTCTGATACATCCTTCCCTAATGTAATTTTCCTATGCAAAGTCTACTATGTTTATTAGCAAATCCACATATGAATTTCATGGTATTTTTTTTTCTTTTCTCTTAGGAGAAGGGTAGTTTTATTTACTATAAATAAAAAACATCTCTCATTAAAAGCTTTATTTACTATCTTCTTTTAAAACTGAACGAGATTCGTTTCGTGTTGCAACCAGACGTATAAGCCTCTCGATATTTCTTTATAACCCTACCTTCCGTAGAATAGTTGTTGGCGATTACAACCAATCTGTTTTTAGCGCGCCTTTCTTTTGTGTTGACTCCTTGAATCCTACTCAATAATCCTGGCTGAAAGAATGGGATTCAGATAGCAGTAATACGCTAATCGATTCCAAAAAGTTCTTTTCACCTATTTTTCTCCCTTTCTGAAAGGATAGCTTTGAGTATGTTATTGTGGATTGAATAGAAGTTTTCCTGTGCTTAGAATTTCAGCCTGATTAGAGAGCAACTCTTTTGATATCAGATTGACTAGGTGCTGTTGAAGCTTTGTTAGTAATAATGAGAGTCATTTATACTTGATTTTAATGCAGTTTTTTTAAAGAGTAAAATTTGGATTTTCGTAATACAAAGTCTGAAATCTCTTATTCTTTGACTGCGTAGACCAAAGTCTAACAATGATAAAATTCTCTGAAATATAAATTACTTGAATATCATAATAATAATTGTTCTAACTGTGGTTAAAGGACCTACAATTCAATATCAAGCTAATATATTAAGCTTTTCATTAATGACAAGTTTAATAGAAGCAAAATATTCTTAGTAAAAAATTTTCGAAGGCAAAAAGCGAAAAGAATAATGTGTTTTGTTTTTCTGAATAAAAACTTTCACTTTATTTGGAAATAGTTTCAAAAATAATTTTTTATTTTATTTTATAAATAATGATAAATTTATTTTTTACATAGTTTATTTGTTTCTCAAGTAAGATGTTTCTAAGCATTTTGAAATATAAAATGCAAACGAAATCATTTTCTCTTTACTTGGTTAAATAACATTCGCATTAAAACTATTAGTAAAATACTATTTTTTCCAGTGTGTTGAAAAGTGTTAAAAGTAATATGTAAAAACACTGGCTTTCTTAATATCACTGAAAAAAAACATACTTTTACTTACCATATAATTTAGTATAAAATAGGAAAAGAAATTCCAGTAAATAAAATGTGCCTCATACATTAATAAGATTATCTACAAAGTTTCAGCCTTCCACCATGAAAAAGTTCTGAGATAGGTTTAAACAAAGTTTGAGAGGGGCTATCTAATACCATAAAGTCATTATGTATCTATATAGCCGTTGTTTTCTTTTGTAATCTACGTAAGACCCCTAAAGTCCGATCATTTGTCATTATTTGTTTTGCCTTCGAGAGTCACTGAAAATTGGTTTAAGTCAGCAAATATTTATTTTCGCATAACCGACACCTTTTATGATGGGAGGCTTAAATTTCGTACATCACCTAAATAACGTACGATTAATATTTTACTAAATGAGAATTTGTCTGAACTCGGGCCTTGTATAAATTTAAATTTCGTATTTATTTACGTTTAGTTCTAAATATTTTAATACATACCACATATTTCTGTACCTTTTTTCAACGTAACTTTTTATCTATTAGTGTATTTCTATGATCAAACATGCAGAAACACATTATTTTTGGGGGCAAAACAATATCCTTTCCTTTCCAGAATTATTTTAATTAGAACACTAAACCTGCTTTGAATTCGGATTGATTTGGGTGGGCGTTAGTCGCGTACTTTTGTTACGTCCCTCTGTCGTTGACAACAACACTAAGTAAAATACTGCCATTCTAAATCACCGTTTCAGTGCCTCCCTTCTTCCTTCTTTCTCGCAAAATTATTCTGATAATAAATAAACACCCATAAAAGCTGACAAAAATTGCGCCCAACAGTCCTTTACCTAACGCATTGCAAAAACTAATTAACGCGAAGTAAAACGGAATTTACCGTCAAGCAATATTCTGAAAGATAACACTATTGCTTTAAGTAATTGTGTGCTTTTAACAAATACTGCTCTACACTGAAGAGGAAGCGCGTTTAGAAAATCTCTTTGAAATGTACGGTGACTGAAAAAACAGTAAATTTCCTCCACCCACGTTGGAGAAATGTGAAATGTGGAGAATCAGTTTTTATTTCTAAAATGAAGACAAGGGTTCATTGTACGCTTTTCCTCTTTTCAATATTTGAATAGGCAGGATAACACTAGACAATGGATGGGAAGTTTAAACAAAAATAGTTAGATTAGTAAATAAATTTCAACTGATATCTTTTTCTCGGGAGGTTTTTCTTGAGAATTCCTGAATCCTATTGGCTCATTGAAGAAGACTTGGTTGCAGATTGTGAATGAGATCTTTTTTTATTATTACTTATAGTATACTATTTATTTTTTCAGCTTTAGTTTTAGAGCTTAAAAAATAACAAAAAAATAACTTTTTTTTTGATGTTTTGTGTTACGGCAAGCCTACACGAAGGACATCTGCCTGCAGGGGGTGCCTTGGGCGGGACTTTCTTTAACCCTTTAACGCGCAGTGTTCCCCCTCTGGGAACACCAAACTCTGACGTTTTGACTGTTGCCAGTCACGAAGTATAGATTGGATGTATATAAAAATAGTTCCGGTTGACATAGCTCCACGAGAATCCTTTACTTTTTAGAACGTCATTTCCCGTTAAAAAAATGGTCACGATTATTTTTTAACAGCACTGACATCTGCTGAAAAATGGAAGAATGCGAGGATAGCTGGATAGATTGACCCATGCTGAAAAAAGGGCAGCCGTGGCCATCGCTCGACTTAACTACCAGCAAGATGGCGGACGATCGAAACGTTCATCGCGTGCCACAGGGCAGTGCGGCAAAAAAGGGACTCTAGGTCTGTGGCACGCGTTGAACGTTTCGATCGTCCGCCATCTTGCTGGTCGTTAATTCGAGCGATGGCAACGACTGCCCATTTTTCAATATTGGGAAAGGGTTGAGCCTCAAAGGGTTAAATTATTACTTATAGCAAATAGCAAACTATTTATTTTTTTCAGCTTCAGTTTTAGATTTAAAAAGAATAACAAAAAAATAACTTATACTTTTTTTTAAATGTTTTGCGTTACGGCAAGCCTACACGAAGGGCATCTGCCTGCAAGGGTGCCTTGGGGAGAACTTTTTTTAAGGCATGCTATCGCTAATTCACGTTACATCTGGAGAAAACCGCCCAAAACTCAAGACCACTAAATCGACATCTGCGCGAAGGACCAAGCTCGTAACCTTTCCGCTTCGGCCGTCTACCATGTTCTGTTTCTTATCCACTAGGACATGGTGGGCCCAAAGTCCTTTTTATTTTTATTTTCCTTTTTTTTGTGTACTACACATACGAGCGGTCAACCGCAAAACCTCTGTGTAACAAATCTATAATTTAATTTTTTGTGAATACCCATGACACAATGCTCAAGGGCTGGTTAGATTCTTCATATGGCACTGTATGTGCTAGTGTTGGACGAAATGTCATCGTGTGAACTGGACGATTTAACCGTTGTCTAAGACTGTGCGATTAAAATTTAATCTATTGTTAATCGTTTTTCACAATTACATATTAATGAATTCTTAATCAAAAATCTAGGTTTATTGAACAATTACAATCAAAACTAGTTGGACTGGGAAATTTTCAGTAAAACAAGCGTCGAGGATTTTTCAACATTTTCCAACAATGCCAAAAAGTACCGTATATATTCGTGTATAAGCCCAACCTCCCTGTTTTCTCCCAAAAATCTTTCAAAAATGACTGACCCGTGTATAAGCCCACCCTCGCAACTTTAGGACGCGTCCGTAAAACACTCCCCCTACCAGAATTCGACTGGCTTTCGGTGATCACGTGATTGTTTTGCGACACAGGGTCAACATAATTGGCTCCTTATAGCACTCAAAGACCGGCTTCGAAACTTCTGGAACGAATGGATGGCTTCCGATAATGTACAGACTACAAAGACAGGCAATCTAATAAAAGTGGACAACGTAACTGTAACTGAATGGGTAAAAAATTCGTGGGAATCCATTCCAAAGGATATTATAGTGAAATCGTTCAAGAAGTTCTGCATAAGCAATTCTATGGACGGGTGCGAAGACTCATTAATTGAGTCGCGGAAGAATCCGACTCCGGCAAAGAAGAAGATGATGATTTTGTTGACATTTATGACGATGAAATCAGGACTGAAAGTGACTTTAAAGAACTTTTCGGATGCTCCGACGAAGAATGATGTGATATGTATAGTATTTGTATTTTCTTTCTTTTTTCTTGTAATTTGTAACATTTTGTCTTAAAATACAAAGACTTAATGTGCTAGATCTTACTTTTGTTTCCATAAAGTTAAATTGGTTGCCCCAAATGCATGGGCACCGGAAGGGGGGGGGGGGATTGACATGCCAATTTCCGGGACCATGGTTTTCCCATGTATATAGTATACATATTTGCGCGTATGTGTGTAGATGTTTACTGCTCCCTAAACATTGAATTTCCGATGATCAAATTTTGAAATTTATTTTGACCCGTGTATAAGCCCACCCCCCCACTTTCAATCCAAATTTTTGTCCAAAAAAGTGGGCTTATACACGAGTATATACGGTAATCATAAATTCAGTTTTTCGGACCGCCTGTGCAGATTATTTTATCAAATAATGGATGTCCGCCTTATCATAAATGCCCAATCAACCCTTTTTTTTCATCTTATGATCATCATAAATTTGATAATTATCATTTATTTAATTCAAAATAAAAACTTCACATTCATTTTTTTTTTTCCTTTTTTCCCATTTAATTTTAAAAAATTACTTTTATGAATTACTTTTCAGTCAAGTAAATGAAGTTCAAAAAGGAAAAAATAAAACTTAAAGCCTCAATAAAAATAGGTAAATCAGTATCTGTGCCACTGGAATATACATGAGTTGTTGGATTTACCACTCTTCCTTGATTTTGAAGTAGTGTGCATCGTATATAAATATGTAAATAGATCAAAAACTCATGTTAATTAGCTCTGAGCATTAATAATCTGTCCTATGTTTAATATCTTGGCTGAAACTGCGGGGTCAGATGGAAGCTGCGAAGTAGCTGGATTTTTAAACAAATATTGGAGGCTGACATTAACAGTCGTAAACCCTCTTTTAGGGTCGATTGTCAGTCCTGACTGACAGACACTCACAGAGAAAGAAATTGAAAATTATAAACATACTTTAGCTTTATCGGTAAATGTTAAATAAGTCCGATTATTCAAAAGAAACAAGATCGAGATGATATGTGCATTTTTTAAAACAGCAGGGCAGTTTTTGGTTGTTAGTTACCTTCCAGCTGCATACATGCTTTAACCATGCAGCTTCTCGTTTAACTTGAATTCGATATGTTACTGCAAACTAACCAATCAAACGTGGTTCCAGTTAACTTTAATTTTGAAAATCTGACTTTCTTAACTGAAGAATCTTAAACGATGAATACTTTTACGTGACACAGAAACTCACAAGCTGTTTTTTTACGAAAAAACACTTTTAGCAAAGAGTTTCTTTAGAAATTTCCACAACACTCTGACACACGAAGTGACCATCAACTGATGTATCGAAACAACGTTATTGACCCTGCAGTGCTATGCCATTCTGAATCGTCTTTTGCTTCCTCTACCACTATCTTCAATAATATTATTTATAGCGGTATTTTTGAAGAACCCTGTTATTTATCTTAAAGCTTCAGCCACGAACTCTCAAGATATTACATTACACTGTAAAAAATATCACAGTAAAATTTACGGCGAAACATTGGCAACTCTGAGTTGCCAACGATTCGCTGTAAAATTTACGGCGAGTCAAAGTTTTTATCGCCGTATTTCTGACAACGTTACAATTTAAAGCAATTTTTTTTTTCACCATAAATTAGGCTAGTCCGTAAAAGATATTTTGTATTGGCACCTAGATAAAGAATACCGAACTGTTTTGCAATAGTTACAATTAATGATTCACTCATACTTAAACTGGATTCGAAATAGAGACGTTAAACAAATTAAATCACCGATTAGTTTGTTTTTCAAGTCATAGAGGGCGCCACCTAGATTTCAATGGTTCGTTTTAGCAATTATTTCAACCTTTTCGAACACGTTATCATGTCTTGTTCCGTATAGTGGACTAAGCATTCATTTCATATCCGAACGTCTCTACCCAGCAAGCACACGCAGGTTCTCTAAACGTCTATTAACGTTCAGAAAACGTCTTCTGCACGTTAATAGACGTTCAGAGAACCTGTGTGTGTTTGCTGGGTACTTCGTGTCCGGTTCAAGAGTACGCGAATCGCTTTGACTGTAAATAATTACAGATAAGAGCGATATTCTCCGGGTAGGTGTCAACAGAAAATTCCTTTTAGATAGGCGCAGAACCCAGCTGTTTTTTGTAGCGTAACTTAAATTAACATGATAAAAAAAAATACTTATAAATTTAACGGTGTCAGAAATACGGTGGTAAAAAAATTCACTCGTAGAAAATTTCACGCGGCGAAGCGTTAGCAGCACAACGCTTAGCCGCAATTTCTACGGTAATATTTTTTTACAGTACTAGGGGCCAAGGCCCTTAGACTCGCTATGCTCGCTTTTCGTATGAATCATTCGGCTCCTGATAAGGCGTATTCGTAAAAAAGACATAATTTCCACAGAAAAAACCCAAAGATTGGATCAGATAGAATGTTACTGAGCTACACGTTGCTTGGTTCTTGCACGTTCATTGGTACATAAAAATTTAAACTTTACACTACAGGAGACCACTCCCCCATATCACAGTAGATATATATTTTGTTATAGGAATCCGTGTTCTACGGGTCCTAAGCAATACTCCAGTGCGGACTCCGCGTATAACCGCTGGAAAAATTATTCGCACTCCTCAGGAACACAATGATATTTAATGTTGCCATTCGAAAGTTATATTAATTAGGAGCTAAGCGTAATAAAATCAGAACATCTGTTTCAGCTGTATTTTTAATTATGTAAAACCTATTAGTACACCTTGCGTATTTGCCACCTATGGCGATTTTTCATTATTTGGCGACTTGCGTATATGCATAGTTAATAATGAGCTCTAAAAAAACAGTACTTCACATGTTTTCTTTGATAAGAACTACGGAACAGCTGGGATAGCTTGCCACCCATGGCGACTTTTCATTATTTGGCAATTTACACATGCTCACAACTTACAATTACTGCTCATGTAAGGTTCTTGGAAAACCGATATCCATACTTTCATATGCATAATCTTTTGCAGATTGGCGTATTTAGCACCACGAATTATACCATCTCGCCTCGCTGCAAATATTCAACAGCTCATTTATAAATGTCCTGTTCAACAGACAGTATTTATGAATAAAATAATCATATATTTTAAATTATTCATTTCAAATTCTCTCTTAAAAGTATTGGCTCCCTTTTAACAAACAAACGTGTATCTTCAAAAGAAAAACCTCTTTATAAATAATTCCTACAATTCATCACAATTACTGATTCCTGGGAGAAGAAATGCTAAGTCCTTTTCTTAAAGTACTCTTCTTTCAAATTGGGCTTGAAAAACCGTGTATTATTGGAGAATATTTTAATGCTGCTCATTGTTTGTAATCCTTTGATTATAAAAGCATAAAGAGCGGAGACACATCCATTGAAGTTATCGTCTTTTAAAATCCAGGACAAGCTGAGTAACAATTGAAAAAGGAAATGAAATGAAATTTTAATCCATCATTAGCATCGTTCTCAAAGAATGTCTTTTTTAACAATTAAAAAATACTTTCAAAGGAATCCTTAATATGTTACTCATCTGCTTGTTACACGAACACATTTTTCTGTTTGTCTTGTGCTGACTGTAATTTTCATTATAATTGAAATTCGTTTGAATTTCTCTCTAAATTTTTCAACAAAGAATTGTCCCTTTATGCATTTTTATGAAGTAACGTATGTATTTCTCGTACTTTTTTACGTTCTAAAATTTAAAATTAAGAAAATTTATTATTTGAAATAAGTCAGAATGAAAAAAAAAATAGACGTTTATCCCTTTTTTAGCACTAGGGTGCTATTTTTCACGTCAGATTTTTGTCTACGCAACATTGTACACATGATTTATACACAGGTTTTCAACTGTCACAGTGAAGATCTTTTCAATGTATTTCCCAGATAACGCGGAGATAGGGGGGTGATTGAAATCTTAAAAGTCGCACAAGGTTTGCCGTTTTCGATCATTGATCGCCAAGTTTGCTGCCAAAAAATAACTTCAAAACCAAACCAAACTAAGTTTGGCGATATCTTCCGAATTTGGCTAGAAACTAGGAAAGTATAGTTAAAATATGCCAGACGAAGATTGTAAAATAGTGTTAGAAAGTGATTTTAATATAGATTTCAATTCCAAAGATGTGTTTTATGGAAAAAGAAAGGCAAACGCAGCGCATTCATGGATTATGATGCCCATTCCAAACAGTATTTAAAATGGTGAAGTATAGTTGGAATATGCTTGGCCAAAATTTTGAAAAAGTTTCAGTAGGAGATTTTAAGATAGATTTCGATTCCAAAGATGTGTTCTATGGAACAAGAAAGAGTTGATTTCTACTTCAACGCCCCCACTCTTGCCAACCTAAAAAATCGCCGTACTTTGGCGAGCTTTGCAGTCATGGGTCTCTAAGAGTCATGCACAAGTTTCAACGCTCATGCGAAAAAGGGGCAGCCGTTGCCATCGCTCGACTTAACTACCAGCAAGATGGCGAACGATCGAAACGTTCATCGCGTGCCACAGATCTAGAGACCCTTTTTTGACGCAGCACAGCTAGCTGCTGTCAAAAAAGGGTCTCTAGTTCTGTGGCACGCGATGAAGGTTTCGATCGTTCGCCATGTTGCTGGTAGTTAAGTCGAGCGATGGCAACGGCTGCCCCTTTTTCAGCATTGGGAAAGGGTTGCGCCTCAAAGGGTTAACAACAAAAGAAATAGTGTTTTTCTTTACAATTGAAATTTTATTGCAATTATTGAAATTTTATTGCAATTATTGTAGTATGTACTCGGGATGATTTAGAGGATTTTATTCAAGAATCTGTGTAGTTAGAATGTAAATGGCATTCCATAATACGCTCCTCTCCCCTACATAATTTAATATAAGTGCAAGGAAAAAATGTGGTGAAGGAAATCATGTGATTTTCCTATGCAAAATATTCACCATTCTTCCCTTTATGAAATGAAAAACATTCATTAGAAAAAAATAAATAAAAAACCCTTAGTTTTTCATTCTTAAAGAAAGAAAAAATAAAGAAAAAAGAAATGCTGTTTTTAAAATAAAGTTCTTAAATCGTTATCAGGTGTTCAATTCATCATCATCACCGATCAATAAATGAGATACAGTATGAATAAAAAAAAAGATAATGTGTCTACGGTACTTTTACAGTTTAAATTATGAGATCGAAAATAACGACATGACAGATGAAAACGTAATTAAAATCGATGATTTATCAATTATGAGAAAATAATGGAACGCTGTTTTTTTTTTTTCATTCTCAGAGAAATGATTTTTTTTTTTAACGGGTTGGATGTGATTGCAATTTCCATAAGTGCGTTTTAGTGTGTTATATTTTTCTATGTATATTTTTTAATGGATATCGTAATTAATTACTCGACAAAATTTCTATAAGAAAGATGGTTACAATTTTAAATGGAATAGAAGACTTTTGTAGTGTGAAATATGTAATTTTGAGCTATGTGATCTTTGAGCATTTTTTTATAAAATTTTCATTACATGTATGTGTATAATAGATATGTACCGGATATCCATATTGTTGCAGAAACCTCTGCTTGTTTACTGGGTTTGTCGTTGTAAAGCCCAGTTGGTGTAGAAAGTTCTCGAAAAAAGTCCACTGGTCAGGATGAGACACAACTTGATTGCTGAACAATCAACTGTACAAAATTCACAAGCACAATCAAACAGTAATGTGCTTTTAACAGTCCGCTTAGATCTGAAGCTCTCACAAAGGCTGTATTTCTCACGCAAAATAAGACACTTTCACCGGCAAAAATTCAGTGAAAATACTCAAGGGATATCGTATACAATCCCTTAAGACACAGCAATGAAGAATTCACACACAGCATTTTAAAAACAGCTTCGAAAAGCAAGCGAAAATAATGCTTCTATAGCACTATGAATTCACAGAGCAAGCAAGCGTACTCACTCAGGGCTCAACTCACACACTGAACAGGGGCTTCTGAAGCGCGCCGGTTTTTATAGAGGAGGCAGAAGCTGCGGGCAGCTTCCAGAAAAGTCTATTTCACGAAAATTCTACATGAAGCGGGAATTTTTATTACGTCATAGAAGAGAAATGTTAGGTTTTTATGTGTTTTTAATGCAGGAAAACAAACTTTCAGGCCCCATCGGGAAAATCGCGCCAAATGGCCAAAATGTCTCCAAGCTTGGCGACTTTTGGCGAAATATCGCAAAATTTGGCGCCAAAAATAAATCCCCAAAAGCGAAGTTATCAAAGGGCTAGGACCCATATTTCTCGAGATTTCTAGAAACCCCATATATTTGAATGGGAAAGCGAAACCTCCGTATCTCCGGTTCTTTTTGACCGATTTTTATCCAATAAAAAGTAAAATTTAACTATTTGAAGCATGGAATATGAATTTTAAAGTATTTTAAGCCCCAGAACAGCGGGTTGCCCCGAAAATTCGTAACAATATCTATATCCGTATCCGTGAAGAACTCGGGAGAAAGTAAGAAAGCTAAGATCCTTGGTTATTAATTTATTTAATTTTTAAATTAATATGTTATTTAAAGGAAATATTCATTTCTGTTCCATATTAAAAAAAATCACATGTTTAAAACACAATTTAGACTTTTTAAAATCACTATTAATTACTTAGAGGTACATCATAAACAACAAATAGTACTTTCTTCGCGTTTTAGTACTAGAAGCTTTACTCATTTAGTTCAATATGTTTGAAAAGTTATCGAAACTATTAACAATTTATTAATTATTTCTACCAGTAAGGACCAATAGACATTTAACTAATTAATATTCCGAATAATTATCTTTTCAAGTAGTTGAAATTAAAATTATGAATTGTTAAAATTATTAATTGCACTTTTGGCGAGCAATTATTAATTAATTGAATTGAAATTATTAATTTAACTTTGAATTTAACTTGGTAAAACATGCATGTGATGTTAATCTAATGAATTCTATTTTTCTCTTATAAATAAAATATTTTATCTTAAAAATAGTAGTAGCATTAAAAGTCACGGTTTCTTAAAGTAAGCTTAAAGTGAGAAAATATACAAATAAATAAATGATAGTAAATGATTAAAACTCTTGAACGTTATAAAATTATTCTAATACAGGCTTCAATTAAAAAGTAAATTGTATGATTAACCTCAAAACTATGGATATTTTAGTAAATTTATTTCTTTAACAGACGGAAGTATTCTTGTTTGCTCTTATGCTTTACATTATTTAGGGTGTTTGTAATTTCGGAGCAGTTATGCCTATAATCAAAATATTTTTGCGGTGTTGTATTGCATTCTTTTGTTACATAGAAGAATTTTAATTTGTTATAAACCGTACTAGCATATTTCATAATTTATAGAGAGTTGATTGATGAAACAGTGCACATTTTGTAATGTATTAAATTTTTAGTTTTGAACTTGACGAGACAGTCAAACGGAGTGTATAAAAAAGAAGCAAATCTACTTCAAAAGTTGTCTCAGTCAAAGATAGCCTACATTTTTAAGAAAGATTCTTTTAAAACTCTTTTATAAAGTAAGAATCTTTGATAATGACTTACAGTATTTTTGAATGAGTTTCACAATGAAAAAATGCTTAATCTCTTAAGGAAAAATCTTTTATGATGCGACATGCCTTCCGGGTTTGTGGAATGGTTGTTTACCTGACCGGAAGTTTGGAAATTACATTAACTTCCAGCGGCGGAAACTCTACCATTCATTTCATGAAACGTGAACATTTTAAGAAACGTCGCAAACTTTTATGTTTTCGTAAAAGTTAAGAGAAGCTAAGACAGTCGCCCAGGAAAGTTTTACATTCCTCTACAAAACTTACTGAGTAGCAATAGTGGTAGTAGGAAGCTGCTTCAATTTCTTTGCCCAAGGAGCTTCCATAATTGATTTTTGTCTCTAAGCCTTAGACCCGTCAAAAATCACCTCTAAATTATACGGATAGGCTATATGATCACAGTGCTAGGAAAAATTTTTTTAAAGTAAGGATTTTCTTCTATAACATTTTACTTGTATGAAAACTAATTTTCATAATTATTTTTTTAACCTTTACTGAAGGATGCCGCTTTTAAAAAAATTAACTTGAACTAGATATTCAGTATTTTCCTAAACATTAATCCCTTAAGCATGAAAATATACGTAAAAAGATAAAATATATCTAATCATAGAAAACTAACATTTTCGGCAGTTTTTGTATCAAATAATCAGATAACTAATTTGTGTCTTCCAATAATATTTTCTTATCTTTGCAATTAAATAAGATGTTAGACATCCCCCCCCCCATCTTAAGGGCCAATTTTATCAATCACAAAAAAGGAATCGTTAGTTAAATCTTAATAATTATTTTACTAAAATCAATATTTTGCTATAGCCAGAGAAAAAACCTCTATTAACGAAAATGCCCGAACACATTCGAGTGTTTCTTAGATAATCTATTTTATTTACAGAATCATTTCATAAAGATTCTTAATGATTCAAATTGTCAAAGAAAGGTGATACTTATGGTATACTTAACTTTTATGAGTATTAGATAAGCTATTCAAATGTCATTTTATTTTCATTTGCCTGAAGCATAGAAATTGAATAGTACATAAAAAAGCAAATCAGCATTTCTTAAAGATGTAAAAACAGAAAAATACTACGATGAAAAAAAAAAAGAAAGAAAATCAAAGGAAATCAAATCCGTGATTATCAATTATTTCAAATAATTGGAAGATATTAAGTTTTCTTTCCTTGGTTATTTCAGCATATTTTTTTTTTCGATTAGAGCTTTTTTTAGACCCGTTCTTGTATTACTAAATTGGCTTACTAATTATTCAGCATAGATTGTTCTACGTTTTCTGATTCTTTGGAAAAGAAGATACTTTAATCATAGTATCTTAAAAGCAGCAAAAATTCAAAGTAAATCATTTATAAAAACTGTATCGAAAAACTTCAAAGTAAAGAGGCAACGGATAAGCGGTAAAAAATGATTTTATAGAGAATAAAGGATGCATACTGGCAATATAAGAGAGTTTGTGAAACACAACGAAATTAACTTTTTTTTTGCATTGTCTCAGAAAATATTCATCGCAACTAATTATCGCCTTGAAAGAAAAATATTGAATTACTACTGGTATTTCCAAGATAAATTTTGTAAAAGATAATTAGATCCCCCCCACCGCCACCACCTCTTAAAGAAAAAAAAAAACCTTTCAATTATAGGTATTTGTTGTACATTGTATTACATGTTGAACTAAGAAATTTCTTAGATTAAACCCACAATATTTTAGACCATCTGGTTTAACAAACAAATTAATCTTTCCTTGGACGTACTATTATCTGGTGCATCAAAACAGCATTTGAGACTTTCTTTTGTTCTCTATATTTTCTTAGTATAGTTATAGGGACAATCTTTACATGATTGGTAATAAGTCAATAATTTTTGTTTTTCACACAAGAAAAGTCGTGATCTGCATTTAAGTCAACACAGTAACCAAATAACTCTAGAAAATTTCAAGATTAAAACTGCAACTTATCATGTCTGGCCGTTGCTTTATATCTTAAGAAACAGAGTAAATTTTTCGTCTCGGAGCAAAAGTTGTTCGGATGATCTAAATTGCGTGTTTTTGCTACATAATATTTTAAGTTGTGGATATAGCTCTTAAATTTGTTTCCAATTCTCCGATTTCCTTCAACCCCCTTCAAAATTACAGGAGTATATTTAATAGATAAAATATAATGAATCTACATGATATAATAAATTAACAATAAGTATGTATTTAGAAAAGTTATTGGAGATGTTCAGATGTTTCTGTAGTAGATAGATAAATAGCTATTTTGTATTTTTCTAAAGTTTTGAATAATTTGTTATTTTCAAAATGAAATATTGTATTAAAATGTCATAATTTTTCTTTTAATTTTTTTGAGTAAATTAGTACGTTTCAACTATTTTCTTTGAATAATCAATTATTAGATTTTAAATAGCATTGTCCCTTAAGTATCTCTGTAAAAGGGATTTTTGATTCATGGTAAAAAAAGATTCTTGCATTGACCATTAAAATGAACTAATAAACAATACTAGCGGTACCCGTGCGAATAATTCGCACTAAATAAGTGTGATATCACTTTGCAAAATTACAAAAATTATTTATTTTATTCTTTACAAGCTGCCCGGATTCTTGTGTAACGAAATCAATCGCAAATCGCAACAAACAAAACTCTTGCACCCATCTAGCGAGCGGTTCTACATTCACGAGCGATTTCACTTGCAAAGCGTAACACACAAATCTCGCAATGACGTCATGTTTCATATGCGTGTTGGCCTTGCACTAACTGAGAATTTCACTGGTAAACTAATGCTAAATGTAAAAAAACCACTACTTCGTTACTCCTAGAACATCACCTCTTCACGCAAGTTTTTTCGCAAATCGCAATACTCAACAGCTATGACGTTTCTCTTCATTACGAAGAAAAACGATAACGGTTGCTAGAAATGGTGCGTTATCGCCGTCATTTGGCATGGGAACCACTTCTGCATTCCACCCATTAATTTAAAAAAACAAAAGCAATAACAAATTTTTTAGTTGTTGATGCCGGTAGAGCTATCAATTCTCTATAAAATGATATAAAATTTATGTGGTGTAATTCTGAGGTTTTTTTCTAAAAAGGGGGGCAAACATCTTAACCTTAGCGTATTAATATATATGATGATTTCTGGAATTCTTTATAATGATTTGCCAAAACAATTTTGGCATTTTTTATCTTTATCCGATATCCATGAGGTATATAAAATCAAGCGTATTTTTTTGTAGTCACTTTGTACACGCGTGTGTTTTTTGTCAACATTCTCATACATCTGAAGATTTTTCCAACGTAAAAAGCTAGCCTTCGTTTTGTAATTACTTGCTTACATGTGAACGCTTCTTGTTTTCTACTATGTTTTAATTTTCTTTTTTTTTTTTACAAGATGAATTTTTTTTTTTTTTTTTTTTTACAAAAAAAAAGTGCCTTTGATACTTTAAAGCTTCTAAATTAATTCAAAACAGTCAATAAATTTTGAAAGCAAATTCACTTTTAAAGTTTGCCGAAAAGGGATGTGTTTGATTTAAGTTACTAAGAGTTACTAATCTGAATGATTAAAACTTTAGATGTGCAACATTTGAAAGGCAAATCAAATATTTGTTCTTCTAAAATTACTTGATCCAAAGTTAAACGAATAAGGAATGTTCTTTAAACTTTTAATCTGTGAACAAGTCAGTTGAATGGTTTCTACTTGATTTACACTGGAAATATATTCTATTTTTGAAACATTTCCGTGAACTTATTTGTATTTAAATAGAACGGTTTCAAATTCATTATTGAAATTTTTAAGTCTGAAAGAAGGATACGATTAGTTTTACAAGACTCAAACAAATGTATCAATATAATTACATTTTACGTATTTTTATTTTAAGAAAATGAAGGGTGTTGAACAAACATCCGAATTGTAAGTTAATTTATTTAACGTGAAAGATTTGTCATAGATTATTCTTTGCAAAAGAATTTAATCTATTTCCAAAAATGTCTCCATGCTTATTTATGGTTTCCTACTTTCAGTATAGCATTACTTGGTGTGGTCTTGAGGAAAATACCCACCTACTAAACAAAGCCCAATCGGACGAGTTTTGGGCCGACATAAGCAGTATACACCGATGCGACACTGGTCAAGCGGTACGGGAAATTTCAGAATCACATTCGCGTGGGAAAAGTTTGACCTGTCAGGCTTTGACGTGATGTCGACAATAACCCGACAATAGGGAGTTTGTGCGCTACGTTTCATCCTCCGCTAAAAGTAACGTTAGCTGCTAAACTTGTTTTCGACCATAATGCGCATACTCAAGTTTACCGCAGGTTAGCGTAGCACGCTATTTCTCCAAGTTTAGCTGATGCTGATTACGGTAAACGTTATTTGTAAACAAGATAGCTGACAGGCGAGTGTGATTTAATATTCTTAATGTGAATAAATATAGCCGACAAAAGAACGATATTTACTATAAAAGTTAACTTATTAGTGTTGCAGGAGTTTTTGGCACGATATGTTGACGAAAATAGTATTGGATGCCTTTATTTATTGAATTTCGCACGCAGATCTCACGTTCTGCATTGAATTAATTAAATTATATTCTTGTTTCCTCTTTTTACCGCCATCTGGTGCAGAGAAAATAATTTTTTTATACTCCTTCCTCCTTGAATTCCCCCCCCCCCCGTATTTGCATTACATTGCTTTTAGAAAATATATAAAATAAAAAAAATGAATTTATAGAATAATAAAATCCTCCGAAAATAGTTATAAACAAATTAAAGTATAACTTTAATTTTTAAGCAAATTAATAATTAAAATACAAATTTAATATTTGTTTATTTTTGTATGTATTTTTTCCTTTTGATTTTTTATGTATATGGATAGCTTTAAGAATATACGGTTAAATTACTAATGAAATTAGTTTTAAAGTAATTAAAATCTCCATAAACTAATTATTTTTTATTTTTATGCAGTAAGAGCCATTAGACAGAAATCCTTGGAAATACATATAGCAGATACAAAATTTAAATAATTATATACTAATTAAAAATCCAGGTTTTTATAGTTATTTAATTAAAATTATAGGTTTGTAAACAAACCGTGAATTTGAAAAGAATAATTATAGACGAATTAAAAATTCAGGTTTGTTTACAAGTAGTGTTCGCAGTGGGTTTAATTTATTTATAAATACTTTTTGAGAGGTTCTAATTATTTAGTAACTATCTTTTCGATGAATTGATAATTCGTATAAAATACTATGATCAAATTCATCGAACTCATACCTCCTAATTCAAATAATATATTCCAAATAAATCCTCCATGTTAGTGGTTTTTATTGCATTTGAAATAAAAAGGTTCAAAACCCATGATTAAGAAAATTGTGTTAGCTTAATGCGATTGTGACTTGATAGACGAAAAATACAATGTTCATTTCAATTTCTATATTCTAAGAATACAATACAATGCAGCCAAAATAAGTCTAATAGTCTGGAGATCTTGGTTTTTTTTTTTTTTACATTGTGTTTGAACTAAGTTCTTAGCTTCTTAAATTTCCTTCCCAAATTTTTGTGGAAATGCGAGCTTATGATGTTTGAAACTGGGCGCGAGCGTGCACACCCACACAATAGGTTCATGCCTGCTTTTCATGAGGTAATCTTGTAATCTTGTTTCGGTTACAGAGAGCCGAGCTTCTTGGAATTTTCTTTTCCTTCTTGTTTATTAGATTCCTTCTTGTGCTTTATGTATATGTGTATTACTTGAACAAACATCCGGGTAAATAACGATAAAAAAAAAATCCAAATACCTTTTGTGTACTGTTCCTACGAAAGAAAAAAAAATCCATTTGTACGTTCGTGAACGATTTAAAAATTTATGAACCATGCTGCGGTGATTCTAAGGAGATTACGTTTTGTTCCCTCGACAGCCTCACGGGTATCTTTTAAGAGGATGCAGAGAAAATGTATTAGCTTATTGAAAAAGTGTAGGCTGCGTCAAATCACTATTACCGTCATTTTAAGGATGAATTAAAATAATGAAATTTTATTTTTTTATGCACGACGCTCTTTCCCACAAATGTTGAGATGCAGAGAGACATTCAAAGACCGAAGTAAGGATAATCGCTGAAGGGGAGTCATCATCGTCTTTGCAACGGATAGAGTGAACAGACTAAAGAAAGCGATAGAGACAATGAAATATTTTTTAACTACTGCGGTTATAACCTAAGTAGAAGATTTCCCATATTGATCTACTAATGTCGCTTAAATTAATTTGGATGGCGAACATCATTTTATAAACTTGAATATAGTATTTATAAATTTTGTTTGTTCGAAATACGGAGACTAATGTGCCACTTAAAACAATTTCTGCACACAGCTGTTAATGTACTTTTAAGTGCTTCTGTAAGGGGAAAAAAGGCATGCATGTCATAGAACTGTTCAAAACTGTGCCCCCCTCCCAACAAAAGATAATTTTGGATGGCGCCTCCCCCCCTCACTTTTCTCAGCATATACATACAGTTTTTTAATCTTCAACATAGAACATTGAGTCGCCTTTCTAGAAAATAATGTTTTCAGTAAAGTTTGAATAAACATTTTAATCGAAAATCGATATGTTTTGGAGTAAAAATTAGATTAAGTAAAATTAAATTAAAAAAAATGCATTATTGTTTGCTCTTTGCCTGCCCCCCGCCCCCCGAAAACATTTTTTGCCTCCAAGGGGACACCGCACACAGGCGAATTTTCAAATATTCGCTTTCAAAACTCGAATATCCCTTTAACGCGCAGTGTTCCCGCTCTGGGAACACCAAACTCTGACGTTTTGACTGTTGCCAGTCACGAAGAATAGATTTGATTGTTATAAAAATAGTTGCGGGTGACCTAGCTCCAGGAGAATCCTTTACTTTTTAGCACGCCATTTCCCGTCAAAAATGGTCAGAATTATTTTTAACAGCACTGACATCTGCTGAAAAATGCAAGAATGCGAGAACAGTTGGATAGATGGCCCAATTTAAAAAAAACTGCAGCCATTGCCATCGCTCGACTTAACTACCACCAAGATGGCGCACGATCGAAACGTTTATCGTGTGCACAGATCTAGAGACCCTTTTTTGACGACAGCTGGCTGTGCTGCACAGCCAGCTGCGTCAAAAAGAACATCTCTAGATCTGTGGCACGCGATGAACGTTTCGATCGTCCGCCCTCTTGCTGGTAGTTAAGTCGAGCGATGGCATCGGCTGCCCTTTTTTCAGCATTGGGAAAGGGTTGCGCCTCAAAGGATTAAACGAAGTCAGCCATGACAGTCACGTTACTTATTTTTTCGATTCTTATTGGTTTCTTAAATCCAATAACAGCCTGCTTAATATTTGAATCGAATGTTTTAACGGCCAACCACTACTGAAAAGGTTGCCGTTTCCTGAATATCAAATGATTATCATTTAAATTTGAAGTTATCAAAAAGAAAAGTTCTCGCGTTTTATAAGTGTTTGCTGCTTAACTTTTATAATGGATTGTGAACCTGGGGATATTTATGTATTTGCGTCTTTAAAATATTTGTTTTAATCTTCTTTAGTTTTTCTTTTCTTTTTTTTTCACAAACCAAAAGAAAACAAATCTTTGAGTTAAATTTAATGTAATGATTGGCTTTGTTGAGTTAGAAAGTTATAAATTCACTAGAAACAGGTTACGTTATAAAGATTATAATAAAGTTTTTCATCGTAGCATAACGTTTGCATTGGCTGTAGTTGCTAAGTTGCTACTCTCCTCATTATTAGATAATTAAAAACAAAAATTAAAAAAAAAACACTAAAATATTTTTATTTTTAATTTTTAAATTTTTTTTTTAGGTTTATCTTTTGCGAATGTCGTAATATGTCGTGGACAATTAAGTGAATATTATAGAGACTGTAATTCAAAAGATAATTATAAAAAATTTGAAAATCTTGCCGGCAAAGTAAAATTTTTTTTAGGTGTTGAGGTTGGTTTAACAGATGACCTTTTATTTGCTTTTAGTAAATGCCAAACATGCTTTTTTTCCATTTCTTTAGCTTTTTTAAATGCTTAAATCCATCCATAGGCTTTGACCAAAAAATTTAAAATATCCTGTGTGCACTGGTTGGAAACCGCTGCTCTAGACAGCTAGATCGGCAGCCACCGATCATGTGTTTAGTACGCGTAAGACAGAAAAGTATGGGCCTTGAACCAGAAAACTCCCTACAGTATAAAAGAATGCATTTCTCTAAGTCAATTAGAACCACAAATGTCGCTTGCGTTTGTACTTTTTTTCTTATGGCGTATTGTTTCTCATTGAGACTACCAAAAGAAAGGAATTTGAAAAAGCAATTCTATTATCGAGGCCTGTGAACTCGGAAGGATTCCAAAACTGCTTATCACGGGGACAGTGTTACAGCATAGAAGTCCCACAATTTCTGGAATTAGGTTTCCAAAACATGTGAAATTTCAATTTGTCTGCTTCCGATATGCCTCTTTGCAGTTCGAGGAAATTGAAAACTGAGTATTTTTCACAATAAGTTCTTTAGTATTTTCTTTCTACCAGTGCCTTTAAAACACACGCACACAGACGAAAAGAAAAGGAAAAGAAAGAAAGATTGAAGTTTTATGGCTGTAGAAATTCCCCTCGCAATTATGTGAGTGTAATCAACCTTAAACTAATCCGGACCAATGGAGAAGAGCGGTGTCTATTTATGTATCGATTTAAGTATGTTGTATCGTTAAAATTCATTTCTAGATCTTTGCATTCTGCTTATACAGGGTAAGGCAAATAGTGTCGCGAAGAACAGAGTTCAGTAAAGGAAAGGAGATACTACATAGTTCGCTTGCCTATAGCAGATGTTGAAAACGCCCACCATTAATCTCTTGGCACTTTTGAGCCCAGGTCAGCAAGACGTTGTAGGCAAATCGAAACTGGACTGCTGGATTTGCTGAATCTCATCAGAAATGTTCTGCTGCAGTTCTTGAGGACTATGAGGGTTGTTGCCATACACCTTAGACTTGAATGTTCTCCACAAAAAGTAATTACACACAGGCAGATCACGTGACCTTGGGGGCCAGCTAGAGTCGAGATCAGACTGACTGTGATGTTGATCACATATTAAGTATTAATTATCATTAGTGTTTCTTTAATGCAATCTCTCCGAAATCAAGAATTCTAAAGTACATTTCTGTTCTCATTTTTCTGTCACTCGGCTTTTACTTTGTATATTCGTTTTTTCCCGTGTGCATTATTCTTAATTGTTTATTTGCATCATCAGACCTATGGAGCCGTTCTGAGCTAAAAATAAATTATATTACGTCCGTTTGCAATAGCAACGGCTTATTGCTTACTCCCTCTTTGGCATAGTGTTGGCGTTTGTTACTTTTTTGTTGCCCTGCCTCTTCTTTAAAATTATTTTTTCTCGGTTTCATTACTTTAATTTTATTGGATTAAGTTTTAGCGTTGCTCTGGAATTGGCGTTATTACTGTCAGCCAAGTTTTTGTTCTCGCCAATGAGTAATTCGGTGTTGGCGTATTTTTCAAGTCATCCCATCTTAATTTCTCTGAACTCGTAGGACGTCTTTTCATTTCGCTGAGCCACCACCAGCCGTTGTAATAAGTTTGCGCTTCAATAGCTTCTTTTAAATAAAATAGTTTTAAGTATTCTAACGTCTTCTTCTTATATTTGCAACTGAGTGCATCGAACCTGGATTCATCCATCACAACGCAGTTTAATAATTATAAAATAGCTTAACCAAATATCATCTTCGCACTGACGTCTGCGAACATTCTCTTCAATCATTCACGTCCAATCGTATCTACTTGTCGGGGCCATTTTTATTTACCCCACTCTAGATAAATGGAATCTGCGAATTAAAATAAGTTTTAGAATAGTATCTGTATAGTATTTTCATGAACGAGAAAGATGAATTTATTCCAATTAATAAATAATGAATATTTTCTTTTATGCAATGTAATTTTATGTTTATTTCATTTTTTTTTATTTCACGCAATCTACATTTTTCTTAATTTTTTATGCTTTATCACTCTTCATTTGCTAGACAATTAAAAAAAAAGGAGAATATTTTTTCAGTCTAATTAAATTATATGACATTGATAAGCATATTGTTATTAAAAATGCCGAAATTGTTTTAGCTAACTAAAGCAAAAAGATACGTTCTATCTCTTTAGTTAGAAGTACACGAGAGAAGGGGGAAGCGAAAGGACATTTTTTTAATCTGCGAAAAAAATACTAGAGCTGTATTTTTGTACACATGTATGACAAATGTTAAGAACAAACTCGTGTACATATTCACTTTTATAATATACTATTTTTTATTTGATTTTAAAAATAACATCTAATGCATCTTCTATTCTTCTCTATTTTTTGTTTCGGATATTAACTTTCCTTACTCCTTTATCAGTATTCCCAAATTTTCCGGCGGGGTTGCATGTTTTTATTTAACTTCCGAGTTGATACACATTATTTACTTATCTTCCAAAAGCGTTTGTAGTTTTAAGTTCGACAGCGATTCTCTTTTGATAACAAAAGAGTCATTGTCTTTCTTTTGAAAATGCCCGAGGAGAATTTAAATAGTTTCTATGGTGGAAAAATAAAACATTTTTAATTGCATTCTTTGCCCTTCAAATCAAGTTTTGTTGGTTTTTGAATTTTGCTATTCTAAAGTAGAGAAAGTATTAGTGAAATAATAATAATAAATCATATCAAATGAATCAAACACAAGTTCTGTAACTTCTATAACTACTTTGCTTAACCCTTTAACGCGCAGTGTTCCCGCTCTGGGAGTACCAAACTCTGACGTATCGACTGTTGCCAGTCACGAAGAATAGATTTGATTTCTATAAAAATAGTTGCGGTAGCCATAGCTCCACGCGAATCCTTTACTTTTTAGCACATCATTTCCCGTAAAAAATCTTGTCACGATTATTTTTAACGCCACTGACATCTGCTGAAAAATGGAAGAATGCGAGAACAGCTGGATAGATTGTCCAATGTTGAAAAAATGGCAGCCATTGGGACAGCTGGCTGTGCAGCACAGCCAGCTGTCGTCAAAAAGGGTCTCTAGATCTGTGGCACGCGATGAACGTTTCGATCGTCCGTCATCTTGCTGGTAGTTAAGTCGAGCGTTGACAACGGCTGCCCTTTTTTCAGTTGCGCCTCAAAGGGTTAATCTCTGCGTACAGGGACACAGCTATAGCTTTAATATGGGGGAGTCCAGCAAAGGGGTGGTGGGGGGGGCATTCTTTCTGCAAAATTTGATTGCCAGTAAATTTTAGTATTAATATCTGTTAAAAATTTCCAATAGCACAAAAAAATTAATTTTTTATAGTAAATTGCATTTGTGTTACGGACCGAATTTTATAACACTTACAAAATTAATATAATTTTTTAGTATTTGAATATAAAGATTTCAAAATTCATATAAAATTTAAATATTAGGCATATTTAAAATAATATAATATATAAATAATATATTAATTTAAATATTATTTAAATATTAATATTATTATTTAAGTATTATGCCACCTTTATTTACCACTTTTTTTCATTCAATAATAGAAAATAATGAAATACTTCAGTTTAACATAGTTCTCAATGGAAATGACTACTTTGAAGGGTTTAATTTTTTTTTTTTCAGTGACCACTTATTAGACTGTAAGCTAGCACTAAATCATTCTCACTTACGTAACTTTGACCAGTCTAAAAATCATACCAAAATGGAAGTTTTGAAGTTTGCTACAAGCTTTAATTTCAATTGATAAGATATCTAGGTAGCTACCAAAGAAGAAATACTCAAAAGTAACGAAAAAGATAAATCATGCAAAATACATCGACCATGGAACATATACAACGCAATAGTCTTTTTTTTTTTTTCCACGCAACTTCGCGATATTTTCGGTATAACCTAAAAAAAAAAATATTTCATATCAGTATTGATTTAATTTTGCCGGTGAATTTTTAGAAAAGCATTATCAAACGTCGTTTTTCAAAGGAGTGGAATATTCCTCCCTCCCACCACTGGTATGCGGCCAAGGAACCGGGCTCTTCACTTGCTCTCACCCTAATAGTACGGATCGTCACAATGACGTCGCCATGTCGTCCCTGTGAGTCACATAGGTCGCAGTCACACTGGTGACCGTATGTGACGTCAGCTGGAAGTCACAGTACGACTTGCCAGTGGCAATAGCTTGTGACTTCTTTGTGACGTCAGCGTGACGAATCGTCTGTGACGTCTCGCCAGACTTTTCATAATTTTCTAATTTTGAAAGCACAATGCGATTTTAAATTTTATGACTTTGCGATATTGCTACTTTCTTGTTACTTTTTTTTTATTTTGTAAATTTTAAGTAATTTAGCGAATTTCTCAAAAAAAAAAAAAGTTTCTTCAGTTTTAAATCAGTGGAACATTTAAGTCACAGTGTGTGAATGTGGCGGATGCTGTAACGTCGCATTGAAGTCACAATGTCGTGCACAAGTCACAGTGTGACTTCATGGTGACTTCACGTTGTGACGTTGCCGCAGGAAGACATTAGACAGTCGAGGCAACTTATTTGTGACTCGTTCGCGACCTTGCACGACGGCCTTGCACGTCGCAGTGACTTCACATTTAGATCGCGGTGCTATTAGGCCAACTGTGCCAGAGCGTCCAAAACGGCGATTTCCGGGTTGGCTAGTGGACACACGAAGAGCCTCTCCTACTTTGAGGCAGGAAAACTTTTGCAGTCTGCTCCAAATGTAAAACTCAGTAGGCCTCTGCCGATCATCTCCGGCACTGCTTGGGTTTTACCAAAGATGACTTATAGGCTACCTCCTCTTCTTGTTATCGATTTCCTAAGGGTCAACAATTTATTGGATCTTGTCTGACTCCGTCAGACAATTTGAGCGTAAGAAACAACAACAATGACATCAACAAAAAAGCATTAAATGTCATTTCCATTTTTTAAACTAAGTTCTAAACCATTTTTTAAACTGTTATGAGTATTTATATATTTCTTGTACTTTGCTGGAAATAGATAAATGTCTTTTACCTGCCATCGATCGTAATGTATTGCAATTCTTTTGAGTATTCCTCGAAAAGAGCTATAAATTCTACTTGCGCCATTTTCAATTACTTTGTAATCCTTAATAAATGCGTATTTATTTTTTTTTAAATAGACGAATGTTTCTTGAACACAATCTAAAATCTATCAATACGCTTAATCAGCTCAAGTATTCCAATTCTTTTGGAGGTTCCTGTAAAAAACTTTGAATGCTACATACACAAATAGGAATAATTTAAATAAATTCCGTGGTAATCCATGAATATTTACGTCAGTCAGAGCAAGCGCTGAAGGACAAATCAAAATCATAAACACTTTTCAGCGTTATGCTAGAAAATGTTAGAATTTTCAGAGTTTTGTTTATGCAAAAGAAAAAAAAAATTCCCCCAGAGAAATGATGCACATGCTCCTCCATTTTAACGGCTTCAGTGTCCTTATTTTACTTTGATATGACTAAAGCATTGTTGCACAAATAAAGTATCATTGTAATATTAAAAAATGATTTTTCCAAAGAGGTTGTCTTCTATGTTTTACTGCTATTACTGCCTTTCACAATTAAACTCGATGATTTTAATCCAATTCGATGAAATACAAGATAATTTTTCTCAAAATTTAGATTAAACAACGTCCAAAAGTTCGAAAAGTAGGTGGTCAGTAGAAAGTACACAAATTAAGCAAGTATCAAAATACCATTTAATTATTTTAATAGTTAAAAGCTGATGGGTAGAAAAAAGCAGTGCGTGTAATTATCGTTTACATCGTTATGTTGTTATGTAGCACTGTGTTTAAAATGCTTAAATATATGACTCAATGATGAATGTAATGAAGTAAATTAAAAAGAAATAAATATAATTATTATTCAATATATAAAATTAAACTAACAAAATTAATTATTAATAGACACTCCCGAACAGTTCACAAATTTAGTGCTTGGTACTTGAGGCTTCATTTGTCTGTAAATAAAAACTCCATAATTTAGTTTACTATGCATGAAGATGCAATCATTTAAATTCTTTAATGACTAAATAACCATGTCTCATAAGATTCCTTTGAAATAGCTTCCTCTATTTTCATTCTTCTACCGAACAAATTGCCCACGTAGTTTCTATAATTACTCGGGTTTTCATATTATTCATACCATGCGAACCATTAATTTTCTTTATATTACATTTAAATTAAATTTTTAATAACAAATGGCAAGAAGTAATTTGTATCACACGGATACTACAAAGCAAACTTAACCAGGTAATTTACGAGATTAAAGATTCAACATTCTTATTTCTTTTTTTTTAAGGGAGTGGATGCTCATTTACTTATTTATTCTGCAGCGAGGGAAAAAAACTAATTTTAAAAATTAAGAATGTTGTTTGAATGTGTTTGCAACAACAGTTCGCGTTAGTTCTAAAAACATTTTAAAAGGATTAGAAAGTGTAAACCTACTTCCAATTTACTGGTAATTTAATGTCTCGAGAGAAATATTTGTGTTTTAATTAAGTAGATGTGCTAAAAACAAGCAGTTAACTTGTTTTTTAGACGAAAATTTAAATGTTTTTCCTTTTACAAAAATTATTTCAATAGTTGCTCAAGTAGTTGTGTTATTTTCAGTTTTAAAAATTCAAAGGATCTTTTAAACTTCCAGCAAATTAGTTTAATATGTTTTTGTAGAAATTTATGTATTCTATTATGTAGAAAGTATGCCTTTTACAACAAAAAAAAACCACTATTGACTGAATGTTTGAATCAACAGAATTAAGAAGAAAATCAGAAGTATCACATTTGGAATTTTACAAAGACGAAACTATCGTCAACGTACCTGGACCAGCATGAAAAATTATAAACCTTGAAACGTTTCTCTTCAAAATAATACAAATGTAAATATTGGGTTGGCAACAAAGTAATTGCGTTTTCTTGTATAAAATTCAAGCAAATAAGTTTTCAACACGTTTTTAATTACAAGTAAGCTGTGCCTGAACATACGATTCATATTTGTTACATTTTAAAGTAAGAATTTCACTGGCAGTATTTTTTTTCGTCCATAAAAAATGGCTACCCTCCCCCTTTTTTCGCTTCTATCCTCCTTAGAGGACACTATTAAAAATGTCCTGAAATTAATTTTTAGGTATTCGTGACTGCTGTATTTTACAGAAAGAATTTCACGGATATCTCTATTTTTATTTGAGATCACGCGGGATATGTGAAAAGAACTTTTTGGCCCCTTACCCCCCCCCCCCCCTAAGATTACGAATTTTGGAAAATGCTCTCTGATCTAGCACCTATGTTGAAGAACTCACGTACGTGCCGAATTTCGCATAATTAACTTCAGTAGTTTTGGCCAGGCGAAATATTGACATACGGAAAAACGCAATTACTTTGTTGCCAACCCAATATTACATAAAAGAGGTGAGAGAGGATATTACCATGTAGAAGAAAATAACCATGATTAATACCATGGAATAAATTACCATGTAGAAAAGAGAGATATTATCCATGCACAAATCTCTAAAATTAAGTAAAAACTTTGTAAAATAACACATCTAAAAAATATAACTAGCAATACGGTCATATCGGGTGGCACAAAAAGCCCACTCTTCTTCACTGGCAGGAAGTACCATCATTCACAAAGATTAGAACCTCACCAGTGGCATAGCACCAGCGCTTTGAACTGGGAGACGGAAGGTGCCTGGTTCGAAATCAGGTCGCGCCAGCCTACCTAACCGTTCGGAGTTTTCCCGTGATTTTCTCCGAAACTTCGCGTAAATACGGGTTCGGAACGCTTAGAAAGTCTTCCACGGAAGGATATCCCAACCCTCGTAGATAATTGGCCGTAATCCACAAGTTTGATTTGCGTTTTAACCTTTATGCTCATGTTAATAGGGGAACTTTTGTAAAACTGAAAAAGAGTGGACATTTTGTACCCCCAGAATGATCTTTATGACAGTGGCTTTTCTGTGTGTGTTATTTTACGACGGTTTTATTAACTTTACCACCGAACAGTATTTTCGTTTGAACATGACGTCAAACATGAACAAAGAACAAAACATGACGTCATAAATTGAAAAGTGCGAAAGCCTGTTTCAAACTTTACGTCCTATTTGCAATTCGTACAATTCTAATTAGCTCCAGATACAGTTTACAGGGCTTACGGGATTACGCAGTTTGATATTTTCGTTCCAAGATTGAATCTTCGAAGGTTTAACTATTTTAATGGAGATCGGAGAAAGGAAGATAGCTAGTATTAGTATAAGTAGTAGATAGTATTGGTAGATAATAGAAATCAAAGCCCCACTATACCTTATTAGTAAAACATTTTCTGAAATGAACCCTTTATCTTCTGAATTAAGAACTGCTAAGAATGTCACCTTGAATCGGTTCTTTTGTTATAGTTAATGAATGATAAATGCTAATTAATGTAATAAAACAGAAAATTACGAAAAATTTAATAATCTATACGTTGGATGACTGGTTTTATAAATAGTTAACAATTCTTTTTCAAAAGAGTATGGGACCCACGAATCAGAAGGAGTCAAGAAGTACTTTGATTGGCACACTTTAAGAAAATGTAATCCTTTAATCATAAAACAGACGTCTGAAAATTCACTCATGCTCTTTTTTGGTGAAAAGGAGGCTCGACATGATTAGAAAGTGAGCGGCAAGATGTCTATTTAAAGCAATCTAACTCCTATAGAACATGCAATCCTGATGTAAGCTGATTAAATGAAGTATTTGTTTGTTGATTTTTCAAAGGAATGATTACGATGAATATATATTTATTTTTTCTTTACAATTTTGATTTAACATTACTTCTGAGTACCGTCAGTCGATAAAGTGTTAAAAGAATTGGATGCATTCATCCTTATTTCAATGGCCGCCTTATAAATAACAAAACGATCAGTAAGCGTCACGTATCTCGCGATAGTTTCAGCAGAAAAGGCTACCTCAATAAGTATTTCTTTCATTTTTCGTGAAATTATCCAGGGGATTATGGAATCTGAGCGATTATTTCTCTTGTATACTGTAATCACAAACAAATCTCAGCACCCTTTTGTACTCTGGCAGAAAACTTAACTACTGGTGCTCGAGAACAAACTGAAGATAAGCCCGATGTAATTTTATGCTTTGAAGTGTGGGCGTTTTTGAAATGCACGTAACAGCGGGAACTGCGCTTACAGAACCGCTCTAAGCCCCCCGAAGGCGTTCACTAAATCGGCTGATTAAAACGCGAACTTAGTTTTGAGCCGTTTGTTAGAGCTATTTTTCAAACAGTAAGGCAAACAGGAACTGAATGAAACTGGCAGCTTGTAAATTATTTATCTCTTTCATTTGGGTTTTTATGACAGGCGCGTACCTTTTCCGTTTAAAGAAATGCAAACAATATGGCGATTTACAAATCTAAAAGGAAATATTTGAAAAACAGTAACAAAATGGATATTTTGTTAATAACATAATAATTATACACCCTAATCTTACTACGATCGCAAAATAGCTAAAAGTTTTGAAGATTTCAGTTTGTCTATCTTCCAAGCATGTCCGTTCGTGCTAAGAAACTCATGAATGTTGGGAACTACACACAATTTAATTTTTGTCTTGTATTGTTAAAACAAAGCTAAACGAGGGTTATCTGCCTAAGAGCTAAAGGCTTCAGAGGGCAATCTGCAACCTTTTCCCCTGACAGAAGGACTTTTAGAGGCTCTAGCAGGAATTCACATTGCAATTGGAGAAAACTGTACAAAACTCGTGAAATCAACAACCACTTTGGAAGCCAGAGCCCTAGACAATCGAACTTTGGCCATCTACCACTGTTCAGTGTTTTTACCCTCTCTGACATTGGTGAGCGCATTCTTTTTAAATGGTATACATAGTATAAATATTGTTTTTTAATAAAGAAACAAAACCGTTATTTAACAATAAACATCTAGCCGCCCCATACCTTACTGTTCGTTATACTCAGAGTAGTGTTCACTCAATTTCTGAACTCATTTAAACAAAAATCATGTTTCTTTGTTTTAACAGTATTTGTCTTTCAATTTATTTAAGTTAGGGTTGCTATACACATTTTGGGACCTATCATAAAAGCCGATGCTGAAACAGCAAATGTTTAAAATGTGCTACAGCCCAATGCATGGTGACATTTTTTAGAATGGGCGATGAATGTGCCAAGCATTTTAAATTGAAATTTTAAAGCTGTGAAAAAGTCCGAAAGACCTTGCATATTTGTGCATCATTATTGTTATTTTGTAATCTAGCTACTGCGTGGCATAGGCTTGCTCCATTGGACGTCATTGAACTGTTATTTTGCATTTTTGCACATGCGTTCTTGCTATTGGACAAATGTTTTGCTGTTGCTATTCGCAGCGTGGCAATATCGTCCGTCGATTTTGGTACCGCATACGTTAGCGGATTATATAAGTAGATGATACAAAATAATCGTTTTAGGCCAGATATAGGTAATTTTGATTAAGTCTCATGTAGAATTGCTCTAAATCACGGGTTCCCAACGTGGGCGATAACGCCCCCTTGTGGGCGTTTGAGGCTTTCAGGGGTGCGGTAAAAGACCCAGAGAAAATTAGGGGGCGTTGATATGGCACGGAGGGGCGTGGGAAGATTAACCAAATATAATCTAAGAAAGACTTAAAAATCACCCTGATAATTCATTTCTATCACGTGTGCGAAAATTCACATATTTCGATAGGAGACTTCGCTGTTGAATGAAAGAGATACCTCTCTAAAACTTTTATTCCTACTTTTTAAATGAAGAAGAAATTCAGTAGAGTTTCAATTCCAACGATATTCTATCTATTAGTAATTTTTTTTATTTAATTCTTGTTTTCACCATGCATTATGTACTCTTTTATTTCTCGGGAGGTGGGGGGGCGGTATTGAAATATTCACTAGTAAAGGGGGCACCAGTTCAAAAAAGGTTGGGAACCTATGCTCTTAATTGAAATGGCTAACCTTGGTTAATTTGTATGAAATTTTTGACTAAGAGTTCTGTCATCTATCAAGCAACCCTTCTTCAGAGCAAATTCAATTGCATTCATTCGATTGCAACGCGTTAACCCTTTAACGCGCAGTGTTCCCGCTCTGGGAACACCCAACTCTGACGTTTTGACTGCTGCCAGTCACAAAGAATAGATTTGATTTCTATAGAAATAGTTGCGGGTTACATAGCTGCACGAGAATCCTTTACTTTTTAGCACGTCAATTCCCGTCAAAAAATGGTCAGGACTATTTTTAACAGCGCTGACATCTGCTGAAAAATGGCAGAATGCGAGAACAACTGGATAGATTGCCAAATGCTGGAAAAAGGGCAGCCGTTGCCGTCGCTCGACTGAACGACCAGCAAGATGGCGGACGATCGAAGCGTTTATCGCGTGCCACAGATCTTGAGACCCTTTTTGACGCAGCTGGCTGTGCCGGCACAGCCAGCTATCGTCAAAAGAGGGTCTCTAGATCCGTGGCACGCGATGAACGGGCACAGCCAGCTGTCGTCAAAAAAGGGTCTCTAGATCCGTGGCACGCGATGAACGTTTCGATCGTCCGCCCTCTTGCTGGTAGTTAAGTCGAGTGAAGGCAACGGCTGCCCTTTTTTCAGGATTGGGAAAGGGCTGCGCCTCAAATGGTTAAACTTTTTTCAATTAAAACAAAGAAGAAATCAAATGGTAAAAACAATAAGTGATAAACCGATGAAAACAAAAACTACAATTTTTTATTTAAACTTTTTTAAAAATCGGTTTTTACTTTTTAAATGTTCTGTTTCCCCCCCCCTCCTTTAACTAAAAAAGATGGTGCCTCATGAATTTGAAAAAAAGAAAAAAAAATTCTTGACAGCTCAATAATTTACAACGGCTTCGGTGTCAGTGGATGCAGACGATTCCTTTTATTACATTTCATCTCCTTCTTTTTTACTTCTTCTTTCTTTTCCTCTGTCCCATGGAGGAAAGAAAAAAGTGGTGGAAGAGAGAGAGAGAGAGATACTCGCAGAATCGATCAGATGGGCGTGCACGGGAATGATTGGATACTCGTATGGCGCCGAATGAAATGAATCAATGGGGGAAAAAACTCAGGGCAGTGTCCCCTGTCAATTGTGGTTGACATTTTCTTTTCTTTGACGGGGGGAATTAAAAAAAAAAAAAGGGAAAATCAGAAACGAGTGTTGCACTCGAGTGGAACCGGATTGCTACTCTCCTGGAAAAAATAATTTCCGGGAATTTCGAACGAACTCCCTCAAGAGAAGTACAGAAAAAAAAAAGGGGGGATTCTCGTTTTGGAGACTGGGGACAGCTTTGGGGACTCTCTTTGAAAGGGAAAAACTGTGTCTGCATGATGATCCAATATCGGCGGCGATTTTAGATTATGGGAAAATCTTGTCGCTCAATTTGTGTATGAAATCCTGCCACTCTCTCGAGGCTGTGTGATTTTGCGTATTTTTTTAAGCGTGGGACGCCAGCTATAAAAAAAAAAGAGATAATGGTAAGGAATCAATAAGGGAAAATCGGTAGAGATGATGGTAGGGGATTTACATGATTTTTCCTTCTCGGGTGAATTGGAATTCCAACATTTTACTAAACACACCATTTATAAAATCAAGCGAAAGGAATTTATTATGTTTCCCTTCCAATAAATAAAAAGACAGTGATTTGTAATACACTAGATAATACAGGACGACTCCTAAGTTCTTCTGCTTAACCCTTTAACGCGCAGTGTTCCTGCTCTGGGAACACCAGACTCTGACGTTTTGACTCTTGCCAGTCACGAAGAATAAATTGAATTTCTGTAAAAATAGTTGCGGGTGACAGAGCTCCCCGAGAATCCTTCAGTTTTGAGCACGTCATTTCCCGTAAAAAAATGGCCACGATTATTTTTAACAGCAGTGACATCTGCTGAAAAATGGAAGAATGCGAGAACAGCTGAATGGATGGCCCAATGCTGAAAAAAGGGCAGCCGTTGCCATCGCTCGACGTAACGACCAGCAAGATGGCGGACGATCGAAACGTTCATCGCGTGCAACGGATCTAGAGACCCTTTTTTGATGACAGCTGGCTGTGCGGCACAGCCAGCTGCATCAAAAAGGGGTCTCTAGATCTGTGGCACGCGAAGAACGTTTCGATCGTCCGCGATCTTGCTGGTCGTTAAGTCGAGCGATGGCAACGGCTGCCCTTTTTTCAGCCTTGGAAAAGGGTTGCGCCTCAAAGGGTTAATTTCTGTAGGAAACCCTGCCTCTGTGTGAATTTCTTACTTTTATCATAGCACGTCTTTAAAAATGGAGATAATGACAGGGAATCAATAACGAAAATCTAAAGAGATAGTGGTAGAGGATTTACATGATTTTTTTTTTTTTCGGGTGAATTGGAATTCCAACTTTTTACTAAACAAACCATTTATAAAAGAAATTTACAATATTTTTCCTTCAGTAAATAAAAAGACAGGGATTTTTGAACTACTATTATATACAGGACGACTGATAATGTGAATTTGTTATTTTTAGCATAACATCTCTATAAAAATAAATATGATGTAAGGGAATCGATAAGAGAAATCAATAGGGATAAATTGTAGGGAATTTACATGAATTTTCTTTCTAGGATGCAGCGGAATTCCAGACTGCATTTGAATCGTCGCATATAAAATAAAACGGGAGAAATTTTATGCGTTTCCCTTTCAGTTTTTCAGTATAAAAAACAGTGATTTGTAACCTGATTATGTACAGAGAACAGCCATAACTTTCTAAGACTATGTGAATTTTTCACTTTTAATGCCAATAAAAATAGAGATAATGCCAATAAAAGTATTGATAACAGTAGGAAATCTACGAGTAACGCGAATGATAGAGGAATCATTAGAAAAGCATTAGGAAATTTACATGATTTTCCTCTTTATGATAAATTGGAATTCCAACTTTTATTAGACACAATCTGTATATAAAATCAAAATTTCTTGTGTTTCTTTTTCGATGGGTTTTTCCGTCAAAATCTCAACTCTCTAAGACCTGATAAAAATTATTTTTTAAATCAATATTTTTTCAGAGTAATAAGAATTAAATTTGTAATTAAAAAATAAATTTAAAAATTACACCGGATTATTAAATTTTAGAGGAAAGTACGTTTTTCTAAATTTCCTACGCTGAAATTAGGACATTCACCCTGTACGATAGTATAGGTAATCCTAGTGTCCACAATTCTCTACGCAGGACTTAAAAAGGTTGATACCAAAATTTTTTTTTATATCACAATACTTTAGTACAAAAAAAATATATAGAGGAGCTTCAGAGTACAAAGCACGGCAACAAATTTTATAACTTTTTACTGTTGCTTTTCTGTCAGGATTTATTGTTTTAATTTTTTCTTCAAATTTTAAGAAAATCCTAGTTCTTTAAGACTAGGATTTTTTTTTTTTAATTTGAAGGTTTTACACATCCATGCCATCATTAGTATCTCTCTCTTCATATTTGAAAACTTCTCGTTCAATGTTAAACTGCTTGATGGTTTTTGTAAATTCCTCAAAACGTAACTCATTTTGATTTTTTAAAACTATTGTCCATGTCGAAATTTCATCCGTGGTTCAAACTTTTCATTCATATCTCTCATGCTCATTCCTCTTACCTATTACTTCTTATGTGTGTTTTTTACAAAGTTTTTTAATTACTTCCAGGATTATTTTTCAGAGAAATGCCCGTTTTTAACTTAAATTGGTAACCTTCTATGAGAGTTGTGTTGTGTGTTGTTGTGTAAAGAAAAAGTTTTTCGAGAGTTGTGTGAACTGCCTAGGAAAGAGTGCCTTGAGTGGAGGTCATTTTAAGAGGTTTTAACCTTTACAAATCAGATATTAATGACTAAATCAATGCCTTACGAGCAAATACATCTCAAGTAGATATTAGTCTGTCGTGTCTTTTAAAATATTTTGAACATTTAAAATGTTTGATCTTTTGCAAAAGTGAAATATCTGTATTTTTCTCAAGTTTTCTAAGTTTTAAAACTTCATTCATTTATAACATATCTTTGCAAGAATTAATTTTTATCGTAGGCCTTTTAGGGCTCCACAAACAATATTTACCTTTTAAAAATTGCATTTTTACTTAATTTTTATTTTACGGTAACAAAAGTTTTTGTACGAAAAATTTCGGAGAGATACTTCAGCAAAGGAAATTTTTCTGTGAGCCGGATTGCAACTGCGAACCTTTTGCTTTTTTTTTCTTGGTCATAGTCATTTTTAAGCAAGGTCTTATTTAAGAAGTAGGTCTTTATAGTGACTGTACCAGCTCAAACTCCCGCCAAATGTAAAGTGCGCTTCGCAATACTCTTTTTCAATGCAAAATTTGAACGTTCAGTGGATATTTTGAATGAAATGCTTTCCGCCTGAGGAAACGTTATGGATATTATCTGGATGCACTATATCTTTACATTCTCAAAAACCCTCGCGCTATTTTCTTCTTATTATTTATTTGTTTATCTATTTCTTTGTAGAATGTTGCACCAACGTTTATTAGAATAAGCGGAACCATTAAAAATTTAGGGACCAATTGTGACCTTGATTTAACGATAAAAATTCTACTTTGCTGGATCGATAACTGTATAAATGATTTACTGGATTACTCTATTTTCTAATTTGGTGGGTTGTAAGGCAGAATTTATAAATCAACAAAAACTTTGTGTTTTGAACTACCAATTCGTGTTACACTCTGTGTTGTGGCATTGTACTTTTTTTAAGTGCATTATCGATTTTTAGTATACATAAAGTAGTTAAATAAGTACTTGATTTTAAAAACAAGGAGCATTTTTTCTTGAGATTTCCGTAAAAAATCATAAGAAAAAATACACCAGTTATTTATTTAAAAAAATAACATAAAATCATAATGAACAGATAAATGTTTCAGCACTTGATATTTAATAAAATATTTTTCTTTCCACCATTTAATTATAAAAAAATATTAATAACTAATATCATGAATTTTAATAGAAAACTGCTGCCTATTTTTTCCATTAGAATAAGATAAAAAGATAAGCTGAAATAAATTAACGAAATCAAGTGTATGAATGAAAATGTATGAATACATTCAAATAAAACTTAATTATTTTTTTCGTCAATTTTAAATTAGGATATCAAAATTAATTTTTTAAATACACTATTTTTTCAATTTTAACATTTGAGCCGGAAATATTTAAAAATATATATATGCAAGAAAAGAATTGTCAGAATGTTTTACTTGATTTTTAAACAGTTATATTAGTAATCCTTTGCAGTTTTTGCACTGCTACAATAAAACAAATGTAACAAGACGTAAAAATATTTTATTTCAACTTACATCGTGGAAATATTTTTTTTCATAATTTTATTTTTACTTTCATTGCGTTTCTTTAAAATATTTCTTTTAGGAATTAATTTAAGAAATTGTTTCTTTCTTTTTAAAACATAATAAATAGATTGAAATGCCAAACGTCTAACATTTAGGGATTTTCATCAAATAAATGATTTGAAAGAAAATTATGATTTGAAAAAATGTGATGTGGAAATGCTTGTTTTTCTTTTGTGATCTTATAACAATTTTTTATAACATGTTTTAGTCAGAATTCATTACCTCTACTTTTTTTTCGCCGGTTTTGAGTGTTTAAATTGATGTAATGTTACATATTTATCTCAATTGTAACATTTGTTGTTACCGTTTGGTGTTTATTGAATGGATATGCTAAATTTATAAGCCAAGATTTTATGTTGTGAAATGTAAGGAAGTAGCTGGAAATATATTTTAAAAAACATGTTTTACTCACCTTGAAATTTAGAAATCTAAAAACATCTCTAATATGAAGCTGTTTGAATATGATGTATAACTGTACCTACAATGTTATTTTATTCACGATAGCGTAATCATAACGGAAATCATTATCAACCAATTATACAGCTCTTCTAGCTTCATCAGATTTTTTGTTTATGAACATCGAATAAATTTATTCTCAAACATCTTTACCTAATAAAAGTTTATCGCAAGCTCTTAGACTAACAAAATGTTGTATCTGATCACATCCTGACCCCACATTATGTACACCATTAAAAAGTTTTCTTAAAACCGTAACAAAACAAGAACCCTAAAACAGAAAAAACTGAGCCCGCCCTCCCCCTTTCCCCCCAAAAAATAAAAAGCTATCGAACCCAAAAAAACTGAACTTAATTCAACTTATAAGCTGAACTAAAGTCAAAAAACATTAACTTTTCAGAAATAATATGAATACTTGAAATTTCACATTAACAAACAGATTTTTCCTCAGCTACATCGAATTTTCTTTTCAACGGAGAATACATTTCGCGCAATATTGTGTAAAAGGAGTACATTTGGATAATAAATTATGGTGGATAAATTTCGTTGTATAAAATAAACATTGTATGAAAATCGAAAAAAATATTTTTGTCATTTTTTTTAACACTATGTTATTTTGAAACGTGTGAAAAGATAATCCAGTGTACTTCAAACTGCAAAATAATCTATAGAAAATAGAAGGGTATTTTCCCTCTTCAAAATGTTATGGAGTTTTGTTTAAAACACGGGAATTGTTTACAGTCGCAATGTAACACGCGATGGGTTTGTACCATTGACATAGACGAGCAACTGGATATACTATTCAACATTGAACAAGTGCAGCCATAGACACCACTCCATTTAACTAAAAGCAACGTGGTGGTAAAAGAACGCTTTCCACAGAGCCAAATAAAATTTTTGCCAATGTTTGAGGCAGCTGCAAATTGAGTGCCAAAATATACAATATTTAGTTTACGTTAAAGCAACGGAGTCTGTAAATAAATAAATATTTAGAACCATTATAAAATCCGCCTGTAAAAGTTTGAGGGAACAGAGGCATCATCAAAAAGAAAATAACAGGAATTTTAAACTATTTTAAAATGTAAGAATCCATGTATGATAAGTTGTTTGCTAATGTTATGTTATATTGATTTTTGAAGCATTTTTTTCCAAATTAAAATTGGAACTAAAATTATATTAGTTGAATATTTTATGTGAATCATACACTTTAACCCTTTAACGCGCAGTGTTCCCGCTCTGGGAACACCAAACTCTGACGTTTTGACTGTTGCCAGTTACGAAGAATAGATTTGAATTCTATAAAAATCGTTGCGGGCGACATCGCTCCACGAGAATCCTTTACAATCCTTACGCAGCTGGCTGCTCGGCGTCAAAAAAGGGTCTCTAGATCTGTGGCACGCGATGAACGTTTCGATCGTCCGCCATCTTTCTGGTAGTTAAGTCGAGCGATGTCAAAGGCTGCCCTTTTTTCAGCATTGGGAAAGGGTTGCACCTCAAAGGGTTAATAACGATATTGGTTACGAAAAATAAATTACAACACGTACGAAATGTTATGTTACATTGATTTTTGAAGCATTTTTTTCCAAATTAAAATTGGAACTAAAATTATATTAGTTGAATATTTTATATGAATCATACACTTTAACCTTTTAACGCGCAGTATTCCCGCTCTGGGAACACCAGCAATATTTAACTTCCACTAACACACCTTTCATCTTAAAAAGAAATCTTTATCTTTCAAACCGAAGTACCTATAATGATTTGTTAATATCGGACAGATAGCTAATTTGCTGCAATAAATTACTGATTGATGCTTCAACACTCGATCGTAAGGGAAATCGTAAAATTACAAGGATCGTAATCACCTCCACTTAACGAAAGTTATTTATTGGAGTCGAGAAGTAATTCTCCGACTTTTTTTACCCTTTTTTCTCTGGTGAAATAAAAAAAATATTCTCAGGTTTGAAATACTGGTGCCATTCTGTAAAACGTCAGATACCTGACCTTCCCATCAATTTCATGCTGCATTGAAAAACTGCTTTTCCCGATTGCAACGTGTTTTTTCTCGATCTGTAATTTATTTTGGATGTAATTATATCCCATCATCCATTGATACTTGAAAGCGGCGTAAATCAGCGGATATCTCCTATTGGTCGTAACAGGCTGAAATATTGCTCGATTACACAATGCTCTTAACACAATGCTCACAATGCTCTTAATTAGCATAATCGCATATTCAACGATACTTTAAGGAAACAATGAATGATCAAATTGAGTTTTTTTTTAACATTACATTCGAGAAATTGCTCATATTGCTCTTACAGAGCGAAAATACGTTTTTCTCAAGTTTCGCCACCATAAAATTTTATAATTCATGTAAATTTCGTTGTTTGATAAAATATCGCTTTGTATACGCATGCTTTACAGTGTAAATAATTCCAATGCCTTTCGATTAGTGAAGCTATGAATATGTGTGAAATGTTAATACTAATTTTTAAGAAATATGGTCATCTTTTACATATTTTTTACAAAAAAATTGTCCAGAAAAAGGAAAAGAAAATGGAAAGAAATTTAATTATGCATCCAATATAGTCAAAATAAAATTCTTGCTAATTTGTTATAAACTATCAATTTCAATAAAAAATTAGTTATGCTTTATAGAATGCTTCGTGGAAAAAATTGATCGAAACTAATAAGTATTATTTTATTATTTGTATCTCTAATTAATTAATCAATCAATATTTAAAAAAATAAAATGTGTGCTTTTTTACGCATTACATTTAAGTTCTGAAATTTTTTACTAATTCTATTTTAAATGCGAAGCTTTAGTATACTGCTAATTAACGAGGTGTTGATCTTTATTTTATTTAAATGACTGAAATTACTATGTTATCGCCTGTTGCTTAAAACCCTTTCAATTTAGGTTTTTGGATTAAATAAAAAATAAACTTAATATTTGCTTTTAGGAAATGTTTAGCCGTACCTTAATTTGAAAAGTTTGAAAAACTGCAGACCATTATTTATCTAACTGTATACAGTACCATGTACCCTATTGAAAATGATCTATACGTACCATTTATAATTCTTCTACAGGAGAAAAAAAAATCCAATACATTATACTCTATGGAGAGTCATATTAACTAATTATTATTAATGAGCTCAACTTGTGTGTTAGCATAATTGATATTTTTAAATATGATTAATTTTAATTATTTATTTAGTTTCATGCAAAATGAAAATATACTGCATACTTAGTTTGACATTTTGTTATCTTTCTGTAATAGATTAGTTTTTGACAATTTTTGGCGATTTAAACCAGCTTTTGACAGTTTAAACCAGTTTTTGACGCTTGTCATGTGAAAAACCATTTTTTTGACGTGAAAAACCCAACCCTCCAGTAAAGTTTTGTCGTAGTTTTGTCGTCTACGTTTTTAGTATTTTTCAACAGGATTTTATACGATTTCGGTCTGTCTGCATGCTCTAATTTTTATCGACAAGCATAAACATGTTGTTGTGTTTGACTATACCAGTTGCCCTATTGAAAAGGGTGTTTTACTGACTTATAGTTATTTTGTGAAAGCACGCAAAATACAGCCAGAGTAAAAACTTTAAGGCCAGTAAAATTTTTGAGAAAATAGAAAAATCTTAAAGTGCGGATTAAAATATCATTTGATTGATAGTTATTAACCTTAAATATAAGTAATAAATGCAGCTAAATTCCTTTGTAGATATTTTATTATTTTATCATCAGAAAATATTATAAAACACTTAGATCAGTATTTAAGCCTGAGTAAAAACTTTAAGGTCATTATAGAAAATAGCATGTAAGACAGAAAAGAAAAGCTCGTAGAAGCTTGTGTAGGAGCCATTCCTTGGAATTACTTCAAATATTCTCTTTTTCGAAACTAATTTTTGTCAAAGTTCAGGGTCGTTTTATACCATTCGTACGATAGTAGATTTCAGTTTTATTGATGATGTAAAGTGTCTTCCATTTGCGTAAACTCTTATTACTAAGTCATCCCATAAGTTGTCTGACGGATTAAGATCTGGTGACTTAGATGGCCATTTCAAACTTTCAACATTGTTGACTTGGAACCGATTTTTCGTACTGTTACTCGAATGGATAGGTGCATTGCTGATATTTTCAATTTTCTCCTGCAACAGATACATAATTTGGTAAGATTACTTGCTAGGACACTTTGAATATGCTTGTGAATGAATTTTACCCGAATCGAACACATTTGAACCCACACCATTGTAAGCAAAGTTCCTCCTGGTCATCACAGAGCCTCCACCTAATGAGTCGCGCAGTGGACTGGACGCGAAACTCCGTTCCCATAAGAACACGGCAAGTGAAGCAGCATCTGGCTTGGCCAGTGCTTGGGAGGGTCTTTTCCCTCTCGGCCCGTCCGCTGTGGAACCATGTACGCTAATGGGAGCGGGTGCACGTAAAATCCGTCCTGGCTCCAAAATCCTCCAAGTTGTTAAGCGATACCTCTGGGGGTGCCGATTTCAGGGGGTTGGTCCCTCCTCTGGAATGTGTTCAAAATGACGGGACCCCGAGCTAAGACGGACTTCCTCCCACTGGGGCTCATTGAAATGGAAGCCGCTCCTTCAGCCCATCGCCTGCCTACATAGGGGGATCTGTCACCGCAACGCTGTTGCCAGAGGGCATTAGCAACAACAACAACAACCACCTAATGAGCGCATGGAGAATACTCATTTTTCTTTCATTAAATCATGCTAATAGTGCTTCCCCCCTGCCTGGTCCATTCACATTCAATTTTTTTAATCAGAAAAAAAAATATTTCTATCCAATGGTTATCCTAGGTCGTTACTTTCTGACGGAAGTTCAAACGATCTATTTTGTGCTTCTACAGCAACTGAGGCGTAGCCAACTTTGCTGCATAAATATAACTTTGACAAACATTTAAGCCTGTCACCGGAATAAGTTTTCTGGTGGAACCTACAAACTCTTCTTTCATCACGCGAAGAACTTTAGGTCTTCCCTTTGTATTCTTTTTGTCCATAATTGTCTTTCAAATTAAAGAAATTGTTGACTATAGTCTTTGATCATCCTATTTTCACTGCAATAGTACAGCTATTCATTCCTGTTGAAGAAAGATCTTCAATCTTTCCTCTTTCATGATCAGTTATTAATCAACTGATGATGAATCCTTGTACCTTTCGCCATCCCGCCAAAATAGCCCCGGTGTATGCCGGCCAGCGAAGATTTTCTGTTGGCCAGGATGCTACATATATATACTACAAAAAATATTTTTCTAGATTGCAGCACAACGTGCGGGTAAACATAACGCCAACACGTTGTGGTGTAAAGACTGTGCCAATTTGTTGTACAAGATTCTTCGTGATTGGCTTATCAACGTCATTTCGTCACACACAGATACAATACACAGTGCTGTATTCCAAAGCTACAGCACTTGTCTGTATTATTTTACAGCAATATGTGTGGTAAAATTACAGGTATTTTTTACAATGTATAGTATATATACGGTGTGGTCATTAAAAAAAAAACTTACCCGGTATATCGACCTCTAGCTGCCGTTCCGTTTAACTAATCGAGATGAGATATCAGTTATAGTTACTCAGTGGTTATGCACCCTAGACTGGCCCTAGTAGCACAAATAGTTCAAAAAATGCACAAATTACGCTGGAAACACGTTTTTTGACTTTAAAAAACGTATTTTATGCGTCTTTTGGACTAATTGTGCTACTAGGGGACTACTTAAAGCGATAGAACTCTCGCGGTTACGGTTACAGTGAAAAAATTTTGAAATTTTGCAATGGAAACAACCATTATTTTATTTTCGGCGAAAGTTGATGGGCGCATTGGAAAATCAAAAATGATGTTGGACGATGCACACACACATGCTGAAAATTCACGACATAAAATGTTGCAAAGAAGAGCATTTTAACGAATCAATGAAAGACCGCAGATGATAGAGATAAGAGGGAACTTTCTTTATTGAATTAGTTTTCAACCTTACTGTTAGTTTAACATTTGTATCGTCTGTTCCAGTTAATGAAGGCGAATTGTGCAACGCACTTTCTGACTGTGTTGCCCTATGTGAATTTAAGCCGAGGTATTTTTCTGAATTATATTCAGAATACGATGCTTGAGTTTTTCTTAAACATTATTTGAAATTTTTTATACTTAAAAAAATGTTCCATTTGTGTGGAGAACGGGAGATATGCTAGTTGAGAACACTTTTCAAACATAGCAGACATGCCCTAAGCACTTCAATATCAGAAAATAAGTTTCACGTATGTCTAAATATTATTTTAGCAAGCTTCCTTATACAGACATTTTTTTTTAGCAAACACGAAATTGGTTAAAATTCTGAAAAGAAACATTTGAATAAAGAAAATTCTCCCTGGTTTTTTAGTAAAATGCTTTTGAAAAGGAACATACAATGCAACATCTTCAAAACACATTTTCTTTCGATATCTAGAATTCAAACTTTATAATACGAGAAACTCTTCGTCAATAATTGTGAAACTCAGTCTTACAGAGGAAGCATGCCTTGCTTGCTACTGGCAAATATATTTTACGACTGAATGGAGTTTCAGCGAATTAGCGTGTTTGTAACACGTCCAGAATACATTTCATTCAAAGTTCGGTGCTTTGGGACTTCTGGTGTATATTCGCACATAACGACATTTCACGCATTCGACTTCGTTATTATTCCTATGCTATAAATATATTTTCCAGAATTGAAAGAGAGAACCATTGAAATGCTTTGGGCGTAAGTTCCCTGCGTAAGTTCCCTTTTGTCACTTTAGGATAAAAATGTCATAGAACCTGTAATCCTGTATCTTTAGCGTTTTTCCCCCTCAAGACTTTATTCAGAAATATTATTTAACCCTTTAACGCGCAGTGTTCCCGCTCTGGGAACACCGAACGCTGACGTTTTGACTGTTGCCAGTCACGAAGAATAGATTGGATTTCTATAAAAAATAGTTGAGGGTGACAGAGCTCCATCTGCAGAAAAAAGGAAGAATGCGAGAACAGCTGAATAGATTGCCCAATGCTGAAAAAAGGTAACGGCTGCCCTTTTTTCAGCATTGGGAAAGGGTTGCGCCTCAAAGAGTAAGTTTTGATGTATTCAGCGTTAGCAAGAAGTAAGTTGCCCACATCAGAGGGTTCAAAAAGAGATTAAAAAGAAATTTACAATATTTTTCTTTCAGTAAATAAAAAGACAGGGATTTTTAACCCTTTGACGCGCAGTGTTCCCTCTCTGGAAACACCGAACGCTGACGTTTCGACTGTTGCCAGTCACGAAGAATAGATAGGATTTCTATATAAAAATAGTTGTGGGTGACATAGCTCCACGAGAATACTTTACTTTTTAGCACGTCATTTCCCGTAAAAAGATTCTTTTTAACAGCACTGACATCTGCTGAAAAATGGAAGAATACTGCGAGAACAGCTGGATAGATTGTCCAATGCTGAAAAAAAGGGCAGCCGTTGCCATCGCTCGACTTAACGACCAGCAAGATGGCGGACGATCGAAACGTTCATCGCGTGCCACAGATCTATAGACCCTTTTTTGACGAAAGCTGGCTGTGCCGCACATCCCTTTTGTCTCCTTGAATTGAAATTATAGAAAACATTCACTAATATCTCCCCAACAGTATATTGCGAAGAAAACGATTCTAATATTCAAATTTAAGATTGTTTGATTTTTGTAAAACTGGTTGTAAGATGTCATCGACTGAAACTATTAGTGAGTTTAGGAGAGAGCATTGTGTCTGTGTGAAAAAAAATGGTGTAAAAGTATCTGACATTTCAAACTATTTTAAAATATCAAATAGAAGTATAATAAGGATACATAGAGCATATTTAACTGATGGTAAAATAAAAGATTCAACATGAAAAGGGCATAGACCTCCCAAAAAATGACCAAAAGTGATTTTAAAAAAATTAACCGGACTGTGTTATGAAAAATAGAGAAAACAGACGTTTCAAAACTCTATAACTTATAAACAAATTCAATTTGAACTCAGAAACAAAGACGGGCAAATGTTACATACACAGGAAAAGGAATAACCGCTCAATATTAATTGAAGTGGCAAGTCATTTGGCCAGTATGTTTAGCTTAACCATTCTTCTAGTGAAAATACGTGGGAAAATGCCACAATATTGGTACTTCTTGACTTGGAAAGTTCTGTCAAATGTAGAAGAACAAAAATTCCACTAAAGACTTCTATGCATTCAAGGAAACAACAGTTGAAATATACGTTTTACTGGCAGAATTTTTAGCTATCTGGCGATAAATTTCCAAATCTGGGAACCGGCATTGAGACACTTTTTCGCAGATTCTCACAAATAGCCGACTGTCCTACATATTGCACTATCAATGAACTCTATTTAAAATTTTTACCCTTTGTTAAACTAATAAATAATGAGCTCTAACTGCTTCTTCTCAAGAATGTAAATTTATTTAACAGGATGTAAACTAAAGAAATAATAACAAATTATAAATGAATATCTTTAACTGCTCATTCAAATAGTTGACACAAAAAAATCCCGCTTCCAACTATTATAAAAATGCAACTTACTTTAAGAACTATCAGTGTAGCGGCAGCAAAATATTTTCTACAAGCATTCACAAACTTAAAACTCAACAGCGCATCTTTTCTATTCCAGCTATCATATACATTTTCTGAAAATGCTGCAACATTCCTAGAGAATATTGATAATTGAAAGCGAATTCCACACTCTCTATAACTCTTACGAACAAGACTTTCGACATGCATACTTGCCGATTCTGTAGCGAAAGCAAATCTTTTAACATTCTGAAAAAGAACTTCTCGAACGTGGGGGAGAAAAAAATATAGCTATCTGATTTAAAGAAAGTTTAAGTGGAACACAGAAAAGCAGCGTGCAATGCAGTTATCAGTCTCGTCTATGAGACACAAATTCCTAAAATGCAGCTTCATTCAGAACTCTGAATTTATATGTTGTGAAAGGGGGGAAAAGTATTTCTGCAATAGTTTTCAAAAACGGTGTTAAGGTGAGAAAGCGTGCATGCTGTTTGCAAGTATCTTTCATAGCTGAATGGAGATCCTGAATTAACATGCTTGTAGCACTTCGAAAATGCGCTTCCTTTAAAGTTAGATGATTTTGGAGTTTTCTAGAACTTTCCCTTGCTTGTTACGTGTTGAACATATATTCACTTTTATTGTGAATTCAATGCAACTTTTGAAAACGACATCGGAAATGAAAAGCTATTTTCTGTCACCTGATGTAAAGAAATGCTCTCAGAATATTTAATATTGCAAAATTTGTTGTTTGCGAAATGTAGAACTTGAGTTTTAGCGGAAACAAATTGGTATGCCTTTTTTTTATTTGTCTAGATTTAGAAGTAAGAAAAAAATAATCACGACTAACGATTTCTATTTAATCATCATTAAATAATGTCGATTGAATATTTTTATCAGTATTTGCGACTAATGATATCGTTAATCGTAATTTCTTGCTAAACATTTCCATTCGTCAATCGTTGATTGTGATTGAATAATTAATATTTAATTTTAAACCGTTAAACTTGATTATTTTTCATCACCCTGCCTGCATCATTGAGTTGCGATCAAAATTATGTAGGTTGCCTTTAATAATCGGTTACAAAAGAAATTTTTTTTACAATGTATTAATCGTATAAATCTTTATACAAAAGTTCGTTCGAGCAATGTAAGTTTTAGTTGCATAATAGAAAATTATTGGTAAAGTGTTTCTGAATATGGTAACAAGTTTTAAAAATGATTTTCCGAAATTCAGTGAAACATGGTATAGTGGTCAGTTATGTACAACTTCGTTTCATCATAATCACAATGTGCCACCTTTGTAAAGTCACCACCTTTATAAAATGACCAATTGTTATTCCCGATGGTAGCCTTATTATAAGAGTTGCACTGTAATTGTTAAAAGAATTTGTTTATAATTTATATGTTACTTCGATTTATAAAGTTCATGTTTTTTTTTTTTTTAAATTCCGAGTTTAAAATCTGGGAGTCCATTATCTAATCACAAAACACTGAATGAATGTTTTCCTAGAATACAGCACAAGTGGGTAGACGTAAGGGCAATACGTTGTGATGTAAAGAGAGTGCCAATTTGTTGTACAAGGTTCCACGTCAGCGGTTCTCAACCTTTTAACGTTGCCCCCCCCAACAAAGGATAGCTTACAGTGGCACCCCGCACCTCACATTTTTCAGCATACATTCAGTTTTTTTATCTTTAACAATGAACATTTAGTCGTATTTTCTACAAAATAATGTTATCAGTAAAGTTTGAATGAACATTTTAATCGAAAATGGATGTATTTTTGGGTAAAAATAAGGAGAAATAAGATGATTTTAAAAAAAAACCATGCATCACTACTTGCTTTTTGGTTTTTCTCGCCCCCTTCCCTGCAAACGCTCTGCGCTCCCCTTGGGGGTCGCGCCCCACAGGTTGAGAAACACTGCTCTACGTGATTGGCTAATCAATGACATCTTGTCATTTCGTGAGTGCATTTACAACACACAGTGCTGTACATCAAAGCTGCAGCACTTCTGTTGTATTATTTTATAATATTTGTGGTAAAATTACAGGTATTTCTTACAGTGTACTGTTAAAATTAAACATTGTTTCATCTGTTGAATGACAACTTTTGCTCAAAAAGGAGAAAAGTAAACGTATGTAATTGACAGATTTACCTTGCTTAAATAAATTGCCTTGTCACTATCCTATCTATGAAAATAAATGCACTTACATAACATTTCAATAATATTACCTTCATCATAAAAAATTAATCGCTATGAAAATTTACTCCTTAATGCTAGGATCACTTTTTTATGTTTTATGCGGACAATTACCTTCTTTTTATCTGCACTTTCAACCTAAGACATAAATAAGTTCTTTGAGAACTTTTCTTTCAGTAATTAAATATAATAGCCTTCATTATTTCAGTAATAAGAAAATACTGAATTGTCCAAATGCTTAACAAGTTCCGAGAAAAAGTGAAATTCATAAATTTTAATTATCAAAAAATAAAATTATCTGCTTAAAATATTTAATGTCAAGAAGCGAAAGGCTAAATTGATTTTTTTAATGCTAAAGGGAATGCCGATGTCACGCTCATAAAACAGTATTTTGTTTTATTTTCTAAATAAAATTAAATCTTAATTACGAGTTATGTATTATTTTTCAGCTTTTTTTCATAACGAGCAAATGAAGCAACGCAATTAAATTGTATAATTTTATTTTCACTTTTCACATTTTGAAATAATAATTAATTTCCAATTTTGATATGAAAATGAGAAACAAGATTTGAATCCGTTATTGTTGGATAATTAATTCAATGTTCGTTTTAAAAAAAACTGTTTAAATAGTTGTAGTAGTTTAATGTGTACTTGTTATTTTTCAAAAATTTCCAATTAGTTTTCTCCTTACTTTACTATCTCGATTTGTTAAACCCTTTAAAATTTTGAACTAAGAAAAGTCTAAAAAATCAGATTTATAAAATACCTCAAACGTTTTGTGTTTTACGTGACAATACTGTAAAACATCAATTGTATTGATATTTCACTCATACATTTGCTAAAATGAGTTCAACAAAGTTTTAAGTTAATATTGGAGAATCAATCGCAGAATAGCGTTAAAAATAAATAAATAAATAAATAATAAATTGCATTTAATCCACATATTAACTTTAAGGAAGATAAAATATTATATTCTTTATATTGAAAATATTTATAATTTTAACTTTATTATGTCTATTGTAAATGCCATTTACTTGAGCTACATTGCGCACTTAAATAATTTTATTTCGTTAACATGGCTACTTGTAATATTCATAACTGTTTTATGATTGTATATAAAATAACATTTTTATTATTCGCGGCATATTTTATTTTCATATTTTACGCTTAGGTGCCATTTCCCATGTTTTTTGAAAAAAAAATGTGTGCTCTTTGAGCTGTTTTTGTGTGTTAATTTTAACTACGATTTTACATATACAGTTAAAAAAATAAGAAAAGCTCAGAAATCTAGGTGTTAAAGAGAAAACTTTTGATTGGCAAATAAAATAAAATTATCTGTTTATTTATTGTCAGATAATTTTATTTTATTTAGAAATAAAATAAAAATAAAATAATTAAATATAATTAATTTCATTAGATTCTAATAACTAAATGATTAATTATATTTAAAAATCAAATGATTTTCGCACTAATTATACAGTTCAATGTGTAGTATAAATATACACTCATGTCCATAAATTAAGGATAATTCAGAATCACACAGAAATTGATCTCTAAAATAAAAATTTCACCTGTGGAATGATCACACACATCTTGAAGAAGAATATGCAAATTACAGGAAATCACCAGATGGCGTGGATGGTACGTCACAATGACGAGAGTGTAAGAGAGGGGTATATAAGGAATGGTGGCAAAGAAGTAAAATTGTTCACAAGCGCTGTGAAAGCCTTTCAGTGCAAAAACCGCATAGTTATGGCACAAAGGAGGCATTTGGATGATGTTTTACGTGGCAGAATTATCGGACGACTGGAATGTGCACGTACCCAGCTGGAAGTATCCGAGGAACTTGGAATCGCCCAAAGTGTCATCTCCAGGCTTTGGCAACGATTCCAAGATGATGGTAATGTGAGTAGACGTTACAGCACAGGTCGCCCCCGAGTTACAACACCGAATGAGGACCGCTATTTGCCAGTTACTGCCAAAAGAAACAGACGGAGTACAGCATCAGACCTGTCTCGTCAGCTCTCTTCAGCTACCGGTACGACAGTTTCAAGGTAGACCGTGTACAGACGCTTAGGGCACATTGGTCTATATGCTCGTAGGCCTGTCAGATGTGTTCCACTTACCGCAACTCACTGTCGCCTGCGATTAACCTGGAGTAGAGAGCATGCATTGTGGACACCGCAACAGTGGTCTTGTGTGTTTTCCGACGAGTCCAGGTTTAGTTTGCAGTCTGATTCTCGCCGGACATTCATCTGGAGAGCGCCAGGTACCCGTTACCACCAAGAGAACACCATTGAAAGACACCGTTACGGTGGTGCAGGATGGCTCGTTTGGGGAGGAATTATTCTTGGTTCCAGAACTTACCTGCAAGTTCAGAGTGTAACGATGACAGGCCACATCTATCGGATGTCATTCTGGAACAACATGTACGTTTGTTTCGGGCGCCATGGGTGCTGAATTTGTGTTTATAGATGACAACGCCCGTCCTCACCGTACAAACATTGTAGACGAATGCCTTCAATCGGAGGATATCACCCGTATGCATTGGCCAGCATACTCACCGGACTTGAATCCAATAGAGCATGTGTGGGATATGCTTGGCCGACGAATTGCAGCCCGTCAACCCCCTCCCACCTGTCTACCGGAACTTCGGAGTGCATTGCTTGATGAGTGGTGTAATATTCCCCAAGATCAGATTGATCATTTGATACTCAGCATGCCTAGGCGTTGTCAGGCCTGTATTGCATCGTCCGGGAGACATACTCCGTATTAACCATCCTACTAACCATGTTATACTGTTTTTTGTAAATAGGTTCTTTTTTGAAATTTGGTCAAGGGAGTAAAACTTGCAATTTTTATTAATTATGTCAAACATATAGCATCTTTTTTGCTCTTTACTTTTTGTTTAATAAATAGACTTTACAAATAAGTCAAATTTGTTTTGCTTCTTTCTCTTTCTTTGCCTGAACTTCATTATCCTTAATTTATGGACATGAGTGTAGTTGAAGAAAGCATATGAAATGCAAGCTTTTAATGTATTTTTAATAAACATAGGTTATATGCCATTCTGCCATTATTTTAAAATCGGATCACATTTAATTATCAGATTTTCATTTAAAAGTTTTAAATTATACGAAATATAGTGATATGCTGGGGTTTAGACAGAGAATATATACCTTACATAGGTACATAAAAAGCAACAATCACATTTTTTTTCACATCCTATGGCTGATTCTCAAGTTCTTCTAATTTCTCTCTCTAATAGCATGCTATTATTTTAATATAAATTCAGACTTAAATGTATAACTTTAAATCAGATTCCTAAAAATATATACTAAACTACTATATTTCATACACGGAAGAAATATCCTGATCAATTACATAGAGAACAATAATTACCTTTTAAAGATAAATTTTATACGTAGTTTGCCTATTTATCTAACGTTTGAAAGAGGGATACAGTTTTTCGCGATACACATCTATAAATACTGTCTGAAATAGACAACCCATTCAATAAAATCAAATTCTTTATCTTAGTTCCAAAAAGGCAAAGCTGCGATTGCAAAAGGGGCGATATTTTAACTTCGCATTTATTAGTGTGAAATTAATCTTCATTTTTACGATTATTTGGGTAATATAAATGCTTTTAGAATACGAACGAATACATTGATGCGTTTTTTTTTAAATTTGATTCCTGGTGAACATTACATTGTTTTCTAAGGACACATGCACTGTTTGTTAGGACTTTGTAATGAAAATTAATAACAATACTATTACACCATTATTTAGAACTTGAATTACTATTTTATTTCAATGGTATTGTTTTGAGTAATTATATAAGAACACGTGGAAAAGGACACAACCTACTGATCCTTTCCCTATCACGTGGTTTAAAAGATCGTAAAAAAAATTTGTTCTGCATGAAAAACGACTGATTAAAAATAAAAAATAATAATCTGACTGCTGAAAAAGGATTAGACGGAGGTTCGACATTTATTTAATTACAAAAATGCTTTGTTGCCAAAAGCGGCAGATAGGTGGCACTCGAATACATAATAGGATTTATGCAAACCAGCGTAACTTATAAAAGTATATGCGATTAAAAAAAAAAAATTGAATCTTGCCGCGCATTCTATGTTTGCGAATCGTGATTTGCTTAGCATTATTCGTTCTTTAGTAATATATTTTTTAACCCTTTGAGGCGCAACCCTTTCCCAATGCTGAAAAAAGGGCAGCCGTTGCCATCGCTCGACTTAACTACCAGCAAGATGGCGGGCCAGCTGCGTCAGAAAAGATCTGTGGCACGCGATGAACGTTTCGATCGTCCGCCCTCTTGCTGGTAGTTAAGTCGAGCGATGGCAATGCCTGCCCTTTTTTCAGCATTGGGCAATCTATCCTGCTGTTCTCGCATTCTTCTATTTTTCAGCCGATGTCAGTGCTGTTCAAAAGAATCGTGACCATATTTTGACGGGAAATGACGTGCTAAAAAGTAAAGGATTCTCGTGGAGGCTCTGTCACCCGCAACTATTTTTTATAGAAATCCAATCTATTCTTCGTGACTGGCAACAGTCAAAACGCCGGAGTTTGGTGTTCCCAGACCGGGAACACTGCGCGTGAAAGGGTTAAAGCTCTCACGAACTTTAGACACAGCCGGTATTTTCGTATTCTGCATACATTGGTGATCACCTCAACTGTCGTTATTATTCTCCAGTTTTATCAAAAACATTCCAATGTTATTCTCAGCAGCATGATACCAATACATTTCCCGCTTTTGCCGAAAGAACCCCGAATAGAAGAAAAGTTATAAATCCAGCTAGCGATAAGTCGTAAAGTAAAAACTATTACTACTTCTTGGAAATTTTTACGAGCATTCCCGGGCAGTTTCTGCAGCCGAAAACGAGTACAAGGAGCATTCGTGTAAGGATATATATCGATATAACTTTACTCTTAGAGATACTTTGTAGATTCTTTTTCAGTGATATCATACATCTAACTTATGCCTTTTCCCATCTTGTTCTTTTTCATCGATTGATTTGAAAAGTGTAAAAAGCATGTATCCTATGGATTCTACCATCACTGGATCGCATTGAAAGAATTTCACTACCGAATGATTTTGAAAGTACTTTTGAAATTTTGGTTTTTGTCTTTAATTCCGCATTTCATAAGAACTTCGCAGTGTTCGGTAGATATATGAAGGTTCTGCTGAAAATTTCGCAAGTTTAAAGAAAAGTCATCGGAATGTAAAAGTGAAAGCGGGATATTCCTTTAGACGATATTCCATTATCCGGGATCACATTGACTAATTATTACGATTTGGTGCATTGAAAATTTATTACATTAAGCGGGATATTTCTTTAACCGAAATTCCATTATCCGGGATCACATTGACTAATTATTACGGTTTGGTACATTTAAAATTTATTACATTAAGCGAAATATTCCTTTAACCGATATTCCATTATCTGGGATCACATTGACTAATTATTACGGTTTGGTGCATTGAAAATTTATTACATTAAGCGGGATGTTCCTTTAACTGATATTCGTTTAAGCGGGTTCGACTGTATCATGTATTTGTTTTTATTTAATAAGTTTGTAACTGATGAATTTCTGATAAAACTAAGTTGCTTTCAGCATTTTATGTATTATTTCTCACTAATACAGACACATTCTATATTTCATTTAAACATTCAGTTTCCAAATTATTTTTATATCTCTTACTCTTGTTTGTTGTCACAAAATATTATTTGTATAGTGCTTGAAGTAATAATAATTTAAACACTTTTAGAGTATTTTATCAAATTTGCACAAGCATTTCATACGCATATTTGAATTTCCGTAATATATATGTTTCACGAAGTGTTGACAAGCATACGCTTCAGTTCTAAGATAGGCTTCCAAATTTATGCCCAATTACATTTACTTATATAATGTTGCATTTTATTTGTAAGACTTTCAATTCGTATTATTGCATTCATTTAAATTTCTGATCATTCAACTATTTCAAAAACAACAAGCTAAACATATCAAATAATGAAAGAAAATACGGAAAATGCAATTGAATTTTCATAATAATAAATGGTAGACATTCAGCCGAGTAGTTATAGTTAGATAGAGCATGGCACAATATATCAGAGAAGCAATTTTATTATATTAGAGCAATTTTTTCATGACATTACATTAAAGAAAGTAGTCGGTATCTTATTTTTATGATGAAGAAAGTATTGTATGAGAAAGATTAAATGCAATATGTGTGTTTATGGAGGATATATAAATTGAAATACTATTTATATTGTATTTATTTAGGCAAACAGAGCGACTCAATATGTGAACCTAAAACGATGTTCCAGTATGTAAAGATTTTGAGTCATCATTTTACAATTAAAATTTAGTAGCGTTTCACTCGGGTTTAAAAAGTTTTACTGTCTTAAGTATTAATTCATTGGCTGTATTTATATTGTTATTAAATTGCACCGATAGTGGCTTTTTTATAGTATTTAAATTACGCTTTAATTTTTGTATTATGTAGAAATCAACAAAATTCAACATCTAAAGTCTGAAAAATTCATTTAATTGATAACTATCTAATGCTCCATCACGTAATTATAGTTCCCTGTTTGTCTGTCATCATTTGAATTTCTTTTAACATATTAGATGTATCAAAAACAATAACGCTTTAAATTAAAAAAAATTGAATTAACGGTGCCTTAATTCACTCTCAAAAATGAATTCTTCTTTTGAAAAGCGATTGAAAAAACTATTTTAAATCAAATTAAGTAAATTTGTTATACTTCAATTAAACACCACACAGGAGAAACAATCAATGGTATCTTCAGCTATCTAGGGAGGTATTTAGAGTGATAAAAAAATCAATGTAATTAAAAAATACACTGGATAGGAACACTTTATGTACAGAAACCTTTGCAGTCATGACTGGTATTTATTTTATCTCTGTATTTTATCTTTGTTAATTTTGTCTTATGCAATTTGTCCTTTTATGCATCACTGTAAATGAATTTTAATATGTAGTGTGCATTTCCTTTATGAAATAAATAAATAAATGAAATAAATAAATAAATACTGTTATCTGTTACTATTCAATTTAAATTATTTTCTAAAAATAAATATGCTCAAATAGAAACAGGTTGAAAATTAACTTATCGTAATTTCAGCTTTAAGCTAGCTACTGAGAGTCAGAATTTTTTAAGCTTTGAATTTAAAATCTCAACTTTTGATGACCAGGAGCCCCTGAAGATAAAAAAAGAATTCCATGAAATTGAAGATAAATGTCTAAATTGGCACTGGATAACATAACTTATAACGCTTGACTGGATCAGCGTCAGTTACTAGTTTATGCACTTAATCTAGTGTTTATTCCCACTTTATTTTGAACATTTTTTTTTCAATTTATATTGCCCTCCTAACTGTAATAGTAAAGAATTAAATCATGTTACCACCATTTTCGGACCCCTGCATATTCAAAAATTGTCTGTAGATTACTTTCTAAATATGCATTTACTGCATTTCCTAGAAATTTTATGCAATTATTATGAATTAGACTGAAACACCCATAACTATCATGAATCCCAATTATTTGTGAATTGCCCATTATTTATCCCAGTAATTGACATCCCATCTCAAATAAATAAGTAAATTTATATATTAAAAAGCTCCAGAGACTTACTTTTATACAATTCAGTTTAAATTGATTCCTTAACCCTTTGAGGTGCAACTCTTTCCCAATGCTGCCCTGTGCCGCACAGCCAGCTGCGTCAGAAAAGGATCTCTAGATCTGTGGCACGCGATGAACGTTTCGATCGTCCGCCATCTTGCTGGTCGTTAAGTCGAGCGGTGGCAACGGCTGCCTTTTCTTTCAGCATTGGGCAATCTATCCAGCTGTTCTCGTGTTCTTCCATTTTTCAGCAGATACCAGTGCTGTTAAAAATAATCGTGACAATTTTTTGACGGGAAATGTCGTGCTAAAATGTAAAGGATTCTCGTGGAGCTATGTCACCCGCAACTACTTTTATAGAAATCCAATCTATTCTTCGTGACTGGCAACTAGTCAAAACGTCAGAATTTGGTGTTCCCAGAGCGAGAACACTGCGCGTTAAAGGGTTAAAGTAACTGTAACACAAAATGGAGCAATGAATGGCACTGCCCCATTCATTACTAAGATTGATTTGCGACCAAGAATGTTTGTTTACATCTTTAACATATGCTTTTGAAAGGAAAACTGACAGATATTTCAAATCTTGAATTAGAACAACTACTTAGCATGTAATATTATAAAATCGTATGGAATTTGTATCAAAATACGTCAAAATGTAGATAAAATACTATCGTGATTTAACTTGGTGTATTTTATACTGTGCTCCCCGTCATATTTATTTAACCTCAAATTAATTGGGGTAGGAAATTCGGTTAAATACTAGTCTTGTAACAAAATACTTAAAATTTATGATAAAAAAGAAATTTTCCAGTATGTTGTAGCATTAAATATGGAATATACTCAAACTTGAAAAGTAAACTATAAAGTACGAATAAATTGGAATAATGCCCAAACTATTCGCTAAACAGAAGCAACTGGTTCAGCAAGAGTTGCACCCTTCAATATTCATGATGTAATTATCTTTCAAACAGTCTCTGAGACTGCTGAGCCTTACCCTCTTCATTTTCGAGGCATAATTTTTTGCTGTAAAATAGGGATGGACGCGAGATGAAAAATCGGCTGTCTCGTCTCGCAAAATCGCTGAAAAACTTTGTCTCGTCCCGCAAAATCTGAAAATCTCCGTCTCGTCTCGCAGTCCATCCCTGGACGTTTGATCATGTTATTGCATACCATTAAAGAAAAAAAAAATGTTAAAGATATTACCATTTATTTATATAGAATTTTGTTCATTTTTTTAAATTTCCTAAGGGTTAATTATGTAAATCAGCTGTTTAGTTCTTTCCCTTGAAAATATGTTTGAAAATTAATTGTGTTGTATATAAAATAAAAATGGAATCCATTTTAAAAACTTTTTTTTTTTTTATCATTCTTCATTCATAATAATACCCTCTGGCACGAAATGGACAAAATATAAGGATTTATTGTTTCACATTTCCCTCTCATTAAACCTGTTTGAATGCATTTTTGTGTATATTTCGACAAAAATAAGATTTTGATGCTTATTTTCAAGATGTTCCCATCAAAATAATTGCAATATGTTTTCTTAAAAATAAATTCCAGGATACAAAATGTCCCATTCATGCCACTTCTACCTAATACCATTGCAAAATAAATTAGAAAATCGAATAAATAACTGCATTGCTGTATCGTTAAAATACCTACTGCAGAAAACTTCATTAAAATGACTCTAAACATGAAAGGGCAATGCTGATAGCGAAAGCAATTCAGAGAGAAACTGAAGAAGATAAACATATTGCCGTGTGTGAATTCATATTAACACATTAATGCTTATACTCTAAGACTCATATTTTCATTTCCAACTGAATTACTACTTTTCAATAAAACGACGCTATGATGCTCTGATTAATGATATCAATTTTCACGCCACTAGTGATAAGGAGCGCTACTAGCGTGGCGTGTAGCAGCACTTTAGACGGGGACGCTACAGTATTAAAATCGATGGAAATAAATGAATAAAAAGAATAGCATAGAGTTGTTTCGAATATGTACTTGATAATTTTTACTCGGAGTTACTGTGTGATTATTATTTTACCAATAGTTGTAGAGGATCATTTTTCAGTTTGATTTATGGTTTCGTCAGTGTAAAACGAAAGGGGGGGCATCCATTTTTCTGTTAGAGCGATCAAAACGGCGCGAAAGGGTGATTTTATTACTCAGTTATATTTCCTTTGTTAATAGAGTAGGATCGATGAGACGGTGTAAAAGTCTCTCTATTAGCGCGTTTATATCTGGCCATGAATCCAGACTCCTGGAGGGCTCCACCGCCGGTATTGGGCTCCAGTGCTGCCTTTTTCTTTTGCAAATCCAGTCAGCGCTCATTGCAACCGCATTTGATGGGGAATTGTTCGCTATCAGAATTGCTCTTTCCCAATTGTCTTGCCACTCAAACAAGTTCTCCGGAGCAGTTATACTCTCTGACTCCAGGGCTGCACTGCAATCATTGATGTCAACCTCAAGTTCTAATTCCTCTATGGTCCTTGATTGCCATAGAAAGTTGCAACACCTTGAGGTCAGTGGGAAGAACATCGTTTTTCAGCGGATCCCCGGTAACTGCGGAATCCAAGGCAATGAAATCGCCGATTCACTGGCGAAAAGGGGTGGCCTTAATTCTACAAATCTCTCACTCCAGTGTTCCCTATGAAACAATGAAACGTTTAATCAAAAACAGATTATCAGAAAAGTTCCGAGAGGGCCTCGAACTTAGAACATTGCAAAAGCCTTGGAAATATAAACTTTTCCGTGTCTCATTAAATGGCCTAGATATAAAATAGTGGCTAAGTCTAGGCTCGCCACTGGCCATGACTGCCTTCTAAAACATTTGCATCGGCTTCGTATTGTTTCAAGTCCTATCTGTAGTCTCTGTCACCTGGACCGGGACATGGATGCTGACCACCTCCCCTTTTGCCAAGCTTTAGCTAAGTCCCCACTTGCAGACCGCTACTGGGAGGCCAGGGTACCGTTTGGATACATAGACTATTTGATACAGCTGAGTTTTTTGTTCGTGTGTTTTGTTCCTTTTTAACCATTCCTTTGTTGTATTTGTCTTCCTATCTTGCCATTGGAAATAAAAAAATATCTGTCCATGAATAAAGTCGCGTTTACAAGCCCTACCCCTCCGTAGTATCCAAAGAGAATTAGACTGCATGTGTATGGAAAAATATTATTAAGAAATAAAAATCTTTTTATTCGTAAAGGTATTCTCTTTACATTCCCGTTATCTTTACTAAACCAAATCCCTAAAAGAAGTATTTATTTCACTTTGGCTAAACAAAACTGAAAATGGAAATAAATAATATGCAAGGTAATACAAGGTAACTGGTATGCTGTTTATTTTAAAAATTAATATCTGTCGAAAGGAAGCATCTGAATTTAAAAAAAAAAAAAAAAAAAACATGTAATGGTTAGTGAACTGAAATTTCAAATTAATTTTGTATTATGTTAGCTTAATTAGAGTTTCAGCTATAAAAACAAATTAAAATGAAATCCATTTAATGTGTAGGATTTTTAAAATTTCGGAAGAAATTTCTGTCCGTGTGTCACTTTTCCACTGATGATGACTGCAAGCAACTGTGCCACTCTGGCTCTTTTCACATGCGGCCGAATAGTGTGACACTGGACTGCAAAAGCGTAAGCCGTGGTTTGAGGAATCTTACAGTTCAGGGGTTGATTCCTACTTTAGGACCCCACTTGGTCCCCGATTTCAAAAAACGCCATTTTGGCGCGTTTCCCTGTCTCCAGTGTCTCCAGGAGCTGCAACGTTCCCAGAGACACTACGGGAAAAGGCACACAAATTTGCTACGAACATACAAAATAAACAAATTTGAAAGAAGTATTGATATATATATATATATATATATATATATATATATAACTAATAAGTAAAACACAAAAACATACTACAAATAAGACATACCTCGCATTAAAAAGATTACAGCTAGAAGCAAGAAATAGAAACCACAATTTGAAAAAAAAATAATAAAAATAATAAAACTGAGCCAAATAAAGTGCAATAATTATTGTGAAAATAGAATGGAACGGAAATTATAACAACTGTCACCATCATCAGGAGCATGAAACGATATTTTACTCACATGACCTGTTGAACAGTACTTTTTTAAGTAAACTATTTTCCAGTTATTTCGCTATTTATTTATTTGGTCTATTCCTTTTTGATATGCTTAGATTTTAGAAAGAATTTTCTAAGACGATTTTTTTATTAAATCTAAACGCTAGATTTTTTTTTTTTTAGCCGCATTCATATTTTAGTAAAAAATCACAACTCGCAAGAAAAGAATCATTTTAAATCTAAAATCGGACTTTTTAAAATCTAAAAACTTTGAATTTATTTTTACTGCAATCATATCTTACGTTAGTTAAATTATAGCACTGGGGATGAAAATGGCGGCTTTCACAAGGATTGCCATATATTCGCATAAAGTCGCCAAGGTTACAACATATATGCATTTATCATCAGCTTGGCAGAGTGGCGTCCTAAAGTAGGAATGAACCCTGTTCAGGTGTCTCGCAGTGGCCCGGGCGCTAAACTCTGTTTCCCATTAGAACACGGCAAGTGAATCAGCATCCGGTTTGGCCAGTGATTGGTAGGGTTCAATTCCTCTCGGCTCAGCTGCTGTGGGACCGTGTTTGCTAATGAGAGCTGGTGCACGTAAAATCCGTCGTGGCTCCAAACGGACTTCCAAGTTGTTAAACGATACCTCTGGGGGTCCCGATTTCAGGTGGTGGTTGGTCCCTCTTCTTGAATGGGTTCCCCTAAAAATAGAAGGCCTTTCCCTTTTGCTCATCGCCCCCTATCCGGGAATCTGATACCCCATGCAGTTGTCAGAGGGCATAAAAAAACACAACATCAGCTCAGGTTATTCTTATGTCGAGAGTTAGCTGAAATATGCTGTATATTTTTCAATAAATATTTCCTTATAATAATATTTTGTTCCTTTTTTTGACCGTGGAAAACATACTTAACGGCACTTACCGGTTACCATACTTACCCTGTATTAAATTTAGAATAGGATACTGTAATACATATTCATTAAAAATATAGGATGAACAAAATTACAGCATGTGCATGACAGTCTATAAGGGCAATATATGATATATGGCAATATATGAACCAACACCCTTTCGATCAAAAATTCCACACTTTAATCACAGGGCTACGAAATTGCGAAATTGTGTTTCATTATTATATTTCCTATCTGATTCCAATATATATTTTCACCAACTCCTCGTAGCTAGCGGTTATAAACATACATAAACTGCAAGATACTATTGAAACACCACAAAGTACTAAAGCAAATAAATAAATAAAAAAGAGTATAAAAGAAGAAACAGAAAAAATACTAGCCAGTGTTTTGATTCATTCAACAAATTGGCGCAGAACACGAAATAATTCATGAATTGGAAGACGGAGCTGCATCAACATTCACCCAAACATTTTTAATTTTCCGAGTATTCAGCAACACGGTGCGGTAAAGATGTAAGACTGTTGTGTGTATACGAATAGTATTTTAGATAGGCACGATTTTGTCGATGGAGTTCGTGAACACTGACATTTACATCGATATATTTGATATCGATATCCAATATTTAAACAAGTTTCCTATAAATATTTTCAAAAGCACTTTCATCATTTTTATCGACGAAAGCTTCCTGGCATGAGCGTTATTCCCATTTCTCAAAGTATTCTGAATTCTGACTTGACTATTAGCTTTCCAAAGCTTAAATTTGGATTATTGTTTTCAATGTTGTTTTGATTATTGTATCTAAGTCATCCATGTACATACAATGGTTTATTTTCTTCTTTGCTTCTTTTATGTATGCGGGAACACTTTAAAAAACAGTTATAGGACAATTTTAAAATAAATTTTTAGTGACAGATTATTTGCTAATCATATAGAGGAGACAGGAGTACACTGGGTCAGTCTTTAAATTTTTAAATGTAATTCTAAAAATATTTTAAAAACAAAATATTAAACTAATTTATTTGTTTTCATACAATATTTTTTTTTCACTCGACAGTGAGTAATTTAAACTATTTTGTTGCCTGACAATATTTAGTATTAAGTTGGTTATTAAAGTAGATCAACGAGTATTAAGTTGGATATTAAAGTAGATCAACGTTTATAAGTCAAATGTCAGTTTTATTGTTCTAAACTATACACACACTAAATTTTTCAATAAAATTAAAAAGAAATCTTTTAGTTAGATAATATCACTTTGAGTCTTATTAAGTTTACAAAGTTTTAGATTTATAGTTATTTTTAAGACAGTAAATCAAAAACTGTTATTTTAGAATAACTAATGGACATTATATAACTGAAAATCTACAACAAAAGTCATCTTTGTCACTATTCTCGAAGTTCCTTGCAATACGTTTGTTCTGGCGACTTTCTCACAATATCTTTACTGTCTGCTGAGTATAAATTTATGCCTCATCAAACATAAGTGCATGTCCTGTCTGAATTCCTTTCATGTAGTGCACTTCAAATTCACTTAATTTTTGTCTACAACGTGTCTGTAACATAGTGTTAAAAACTGCATTTTTTCTTGCAGCAGACCTTGAACAATGCGAAATCTCCAACGTCAACATTAACCCTTTGTGGCGCAACCCTTTCCCAATGCCGAAAAAAGGGCAGCCGTTGCCATTGCTCGACTTAACTACCAGCAAGATGGCGGACGATCGAAACGTTCATCGTGTGCCACAGATCTAGAGACCCTTTTTTTTGGCGCAGCTGGCTGCGCGCGGGCACAGCCAGCTGCGTCAAAAAGGGGTCTCTAGATCTGTGGCACGCGATGAACGTTCCGATCGTCCGCCCTCTTGCTGGTCGTTAAGTCGAGCGATGGCAACGGCTGCCCTTTTTTAAGCATTGGGCAATCTATCCACTGTTCTCGCATTCTTCCATTTTTCAGCAGATGTCAGTGCCGTTAAAAATCATCGTGACAGTTTTTTACGGGAAATGACGTGCCAAAAATTAAAGGATTATCATGGAGCTATGCCACCCGCAGCTATTTTTATGGAAATCAAATCTATTCCTCGTGACAGGCAACAGTCAAAACGTCAGAGTTTGGTGTTCCCAGAGCGGGAACACTGCGCCTTAAAGCGTTAAAATCGTCTACATCTTCAAATTCCAAATCCTCGAAATCAGATTCACTAGAAGATTCTTTTCATTCTTCCTTTTCTTCAGTTGAGTTATTCTTCTAATTGCTTTCAATTAGTTTTCTCTCCTGCTTCATATGATTAGGTCTTTGACTCATCTTTTTTACAATAATTTCGTTTTGGTTGTAATTTTCACAGGTGTTTCTGTAAGAATTTCTCCGATTCTATTTAGGTTGCCTCTCAATTTTTTTTTTCTATTTTGCATCAGAGTTAGGAAAAGGCTTTTACCATCTCTGGTGTCATTTTTTGTTTTATATAATTTTCTAAAGAAACCGAAGATTCTGTGGCTGATGTGGAAGACTTATTTAGATAAATTTAGATCATTCAAAAATGAAAAGTAAGAAACTTACGGAAAGACAATAAATATATATTTGGACACAATGGGTCACTAACCCACTGTACCCAATTTCAAGTGACTAAGTGTGTCCCATCTGAACCAATGTATTATTTTAAAATTTCAAATCTTTAAAATATTCATTTAAATACAACATAATAGAAAAGAAGATAATTTAAACTATATAAACATGCCGCACAAGCCATATTTAATTCAGAAATTTTATGTGTAATATCCTATAGTCTTACTTTCTTCAAATTTCAAACAGATCAATAAAATGGCTGATTTTTCCCGCCACAATTAAAGTGAGATGTTAAACTTTCTCCACAGAGTTAAGTTGTTTGATGCCTAGTTTAAATAATTTTCTCATTTGAAAACTATTCACTGAACGAACCACAAATATCTTCAACGATCCACTGTATCCCGCTCTCTCTTACATGTTTAAAAATATTGCATTTTTCATTTAAAATTTCTTTTCTTTAAAAAAAGTATGGCAACATTGATTCATATGCAGTAGGAAATAACATTTACACAACAGTGTGGAAATGTGCTTATTGTTCTTTCTGAGATATATTTATCTTGTATTCAAATGACAGCATTGCACCAAAAATTGGTTGTCAAAGAAAAATTAGGATGCTGTCGAGAGGGAAAAATATGAAATTTTGTCCTTTAAAATGTGAAGAAACTTGACACACATATTTTGTGTACTGTAAGTTTATTCCGGAATAATATTTACTAAAAAATATCAGTTCCTCACACGAAACACTGCACCATGCTACATTCTTTACTCATCTTCATATGCGATTTAGTGTTTGTGTTTACGGCAAACTTACACGAGAGGTATCTGCCGAAAGGGGGGGTATGGCGGAGGAATTTTTAAAGGGGTTTTAAAGCGTATTACGTATACTATAACTGTTTTCTTCCATTTAAAAGCAGTAGGCATCCGTTGAAAAAAAATCAACGACAATATATGATAACTATTTATGAAGGAGGTAGGTATCTGCCGAAGGTGTGGGGGCGAATTGGTAGAGGAATTTTTAAAGGTGTTTTAATGCGTATTCAGTAAACTATAACTGTTTTCTTTTAAAAAAATATAAGAGCAGTAAGCATCCACTGAAAAAAATAATGACACCATATAAGATAACTATTTATTAACCCTTTGAGGCGCAAACCTTTCCCAATGCTGAAAAAAGGGCAGCCGTTACCATCGCTCGAGTTAACTACCAGCAAGATGTGATCCAGATGTGAGACCTAGTACCTGAAATCGGCACCCCCAGAGGTATCGCTCGAACACAGAGGACATTGAAGCCAATAACAGATTTTACCAGCACTGGATCCCATTAGCGTACACTGTCAAATAACAGTCCAGACGAGAGGAGTGTTCACCCTCCCAAGCACGGGCCAAGCCGGTGCTGCTTCCCTGTTCGTGTTCTTAACTGCGATTCGTGATGGAAGATGTCATAAATCGAATTATGTTCTGTCAACAATTCTCTTAAATTATGAATTTTAAGAGAATTTTAAGAGAAGTCTATTTATGTCCTTTATTTCTCTTAGGAATGTTCTAATATAATGCCATCTTATCAATTATTTTATGATCATAAGCATAAAATGTTTGCGCAAAAATTTGACAATTCGAAAAAATATATCGAAAGATTTTCAAAATTAGTTCCAAATTAAAACCTTTTAATTCTGCAGTAAAATACAAAATCCTTCGAAAGAGCAGAACTTAGAATTCAGTTCTTAATTAAAAATGTTAACTTATTAGACAGGTAATTTCAGAAATTTTAAATATTTCTTCAGCATTAAATGATTTCATTTGTTACAGTTGATTTAGATATTTAATTAAATTTTTCTAAGACTGAACTATAATTCTTTCAACTAACCAAAATAATCTTTACAGATGTAATTTACAGATAGGAGGAGCAATTTTATTTAATATATTTCTAACCGATTAAAAGGGAACAGCAAAATTAATCATGCGATTTTATAGTATTTTTCTCCGAAATATATTAACATACTGATAAATAAAAAAAAAGATAACTTTAAGCAATCGTTTTTTTAAGGAAAAATTGTTTTCACTTTACATTCTATAATTAAGAATTAGTACTCGATCGTGGGTTGATAGTCAACTTTTAAAAAGCGTTGCTTTTTAAGTAGTTTGCGTCTATCTTGTTTCAAGATGGAAATGATTAATAAGACAGTAAATTAGGAGTTCACTACGGCAATTTTAGAAATATTTTAAACAAATTTAAGCTTAACTAGTAATGAAACTGTAAAATTAAAGAACTGAAATGTTTAAGGAAGAAAAATTAATTATATTTTGCAGAAATCTAAGAAATACAACTTAACACATTTAACGGATGAGACGTTTATTTTTGTTTTCTGAGCTCCAATCGCACTGCAATACATAAAAATGCTAAGTTAGCGAAATGTAATTAATATTAGTTCGTTGTTTGTGTTGTGGCAACATCTTCCAAAGGGGATTGCCTTGGGCGTAGGCTTTTTAAGCGGTTTTAACGCGCATTTACGTTACATCTGGAAAAAACCACCCAAAACTCCAGACTGTTAGATCGACTGGCTCAAACTCGGGACCTTCACATTTCAGCCACTTATCATGTTCAGTGTCTCATCCACTCGGCCATAGTAGGGTCGTGTAATTAAGATTAGATTATAGTTTACATGTGATAAAGGGAAGTTAAACCTACTGTCTGTAAATTTCATCATTTCATTTCATTGAATAATGTGGAAGAAATAGTAGGTTGTATAAAAATAAATGGTCTTAATTGTATAAAAATAAATGGTAAGTAATTTCTTGCTGTCAATGAGTACAATTCATTAACAGCAAGAAAGATAAATCATGCCAAGATCATCTATTATGAAACATTTTCCAACACACTAACGCGCACACACACATGCTCATCCCCATAGAAGATAGTCCTTGCTTAGCTTTGCCTTAATGCAACAAAACACACTAAATTGGTTAATTAGAGCGCAAGTAATGAATTTTCGAAACGCGCATTGAAATTATCATATCTTAATAACCGCATAAGGTATTTTTTGATATCACGCCGAATAAGAAAAATATTGCCAAACTGGGCTTTTTTTTTCGAAAGATTTTTTTTCTCACCGTATTTGGCGATTTATCGCAAAAGTCGCCAATCGGTAACTTTTGAGGGGGGCACACGATCGTCGTCGGACCTTTAGGTAATATTACATACTAGCATAGTAACGTGCTTTAAATGGATGCCTGTCTAAACTACCATTGAGCGTAATATATTGGGATTATTTTGAGTGCTCCTGTAAAGGAACTATTAATGATACAGACACTATTTTCGTTGGAGAGCTTTATCTTGTACTCCTTAATAGCATGTATCAATTTTGTTTCATTACATCTAGCCAAGTATCTCTAAAATACACTTTAAAGAATGACTGCCCATAAAGCGTAATTTATTGGAAATCTTTTGAGCTCTGCTGATGAAGAACTATGCATGCTACATATACCATTTTCAATAGAATACATGATACAGTACATAGAAACAAGATGCATAAATTCATGTCACAGTGGTACATATACTCTAGAATGAATTCTAGAAGAACAATGTCCAAAAATGTCCAACTAACGTTCATCGCGTGCCACAGCTGGCTGTTCCGCACAACCAGCGGAACTGTCGCCAAATAAGGTCTCTAGATCTGTGACACCCGATGAACGTTTCGATCGTCCGACATCTTGCTGGTAGTTAAGTCGAGCGATTGCATCGGCTGCCCTTTTTTCAGCATTGGGCGATCTATCCAGCTGTTCTCGCATTCTTCCATTATGCAGCAGATGTCAGTGCTGTTAAAAATAATCGTGACCATTTCTTTACGGGAAATGACGCGCTAAAAAGTAAAGGATTCTCGTGGAGCTCTGTCATCCGCAACTATTTTTATAGAAATCAAAACTATTCTTCGTGACTGGCAACAGTCAAAACGTCAGAGTTGGGTGTTTCTAGAGCGGGAACACTGCGCGTTAAAGGGTTAAAGTAACAGCGCTAAAAGTTCCAAACGCTGTATTCATACAACAATTAATATAACTTTACGAAATTGAAAAATCAGTTTTGATTCTTTGATTGGAAAGTCAAAAAATTTGCAGCAGTGACAAATAAGTCTTCATACATCCCCTAAAATTCATTAAAAAAACCCTGAAAATCAGTAAAAAATTTCCAAAACTTACCAGAATCCGCAAATGCTTTCATACATTATTTAATAAACATTTAAAAAAAAAAGCTAGAAAATCGGTGAAAAACGTACAAAATTTTCCAGCAGCCACAAACAGAGTCTTCCTTTGCCAATGACTTTAAACAAAAGCTAAAAATTCTGGAGTCGACTTTCCGAACACTAACGATTACTTACTAAGCATTTAAATAAATTTTAATCGATGACTAATTCAAACATGTATACACAACTGTAGCTTAATCGAAAGCGTCGTTTAAACGCTAGCGCACTTTCAATAATTTCTGCATCATTACCAAGCAATTAAATAAATTAAAGCGCACTTTCAATAATTTCTCTCCATATGCCATAATGATATGAAATCTTTGTCGTACCCCTCTAGAAAAACTACAAGTCCTATACACATCAAAATCAATACTGCTCTTACGATGGTGATTTATAATATATGTACCCAATTTGAACTAAATCGAATGTGCCGTTTAACCCTTTAACGCGCAGTGTTCCCGCTCTGGGAACACCAAACTCTGACGTTTGGACTCTTGCCAGTCAAGAAGAATAGATTGGATTTCTATAAAAAATAGTTGCGGGTGACATAGCTCCACTAGAATCCTTTACTTTTTAGCACGTCATTTCCCATCAAAAAATTGTCACGATTATTTTTAACAGCACTGACATCTGATGTAAAATGGAAGAATGCGAGAACAGCCGGATAGATCGCCCAATGTTGGAAAAAGGGCAGCCGTCGTCAAAAAAAAGGGTCTCTAGATCTGTGGCACGCGATGAACGTTTCGATCATCCGTCATCTTGCTGGTAGTTAAGTCGAGCGATGGCAACGGCTGGCCTTTTTTCAACATTGGGAAAGGGTTGCGCCTCAAAAGGTTAAAGGCTACACACACCCACACACACACATCTCGTAAAAATAGCATCAATGAATTCAGAAGACCTCAAAACGTGTCAATATACAAAAATCTCGAAGTCTAAATTTTTCATGATTACAGTACTTTCCTTACATGGTACATGTTCGGAAAATAAAAATCAGAAGAAAACCAAATATTTTCAACACTCACAAGTGTCGGCTTCCTGCATCACTTAATAATCACATAAAAGAAAAGATATAAAAAGATCAGTAAAAAAAAAATCCATAAATTTAAATGGAATCTAAAATTAAGACTCTCTGAAGGTAACTGGAGATCTGGCTTTGAAATTTTCAGTAACTTTCAACTATGTATCGGCATTATTTACCACAATACTTCCCTCGAACAAAAATATGACTCTTCTAACAAAAAAAAATAATTCCATCTCAAATTCTTCAAAAGAACAGTGATTAGACAAGTAAATGCAACAGGAGCTGTTCTAACAAAAAAATACTTTATCACATATACTGAGCAAGATTCCAATGGCTATTTTCAGAGATAAAGTAACTTTCTCTTTATGTTGAACAAGCAAATGTAAGTGCGTACGCACTTAGTTTCTCTTGGATGTATTTGTAATTCAGAGGACATCTGTGTCAGAGAATTTGTGAAATATTTGCTCGAGTTATTATGAGAATTATATGAGCATTTATTCGCTATTTTCTGGCTATATTCTGAATTAACACATAAATAATAACTTTCTCCAGAGATCCGTTTTTTGACGCAGCTGGCTGTGCGCCGCACAGCCAGCTGTCGTCAAAAAGGGGTCTCTAGATCTGTGGCACGCGATGAACGTTTCGATCGTCTGCCATCTTGTTGGTAGTTAAGTCGAACGATGGCAACACGGCTGCCCTTTTTTCAGCATTGGGAAAGGGTTGCGCCTCAAAGGGTTAACAATTTCGTGACTTTACTAAAAATATTTTACCTATTAAAAAAAACAAAATTACCCGCATTTAAAAGTATTTTCTGAGTTTAAAACTTGTGAATGAACTCTTGAGAATTTAGAGGCGACTGCATAATGTGGTTTAGCACATTAATTTTCAGTTCACTGGAGTGAGAGATGAATATTTTGTAGGTAGAACAATTTTGGTGAAACTGTAAGTCGAGCAAATTAACAGCACATGGAAAAATGACGTAAAGGTACTTAACCCTTTAAGGCGCAGTGATCCCGCTCTGGGAACACCCAACTCTAACGTTTTGACTGTTGCCAGTCACGAAGAATAGATTGGATTTCTATAAAAATAGTTGAGGGTGACATAGCTCCACGAGAATTCTTTACTTTTTAGCACGTCATTTTCCGTAAAAAAATGGTCACGCTTATTTTTAACAGCACTGGCATTTGCTAGAAAATGAAAGAATGCGAAAACAGCTTGACGGATTGCCCAATGCTGAAAAAAGGGCAGCTGTTGCCATCGCTCGACTTAACTACCAGCAAGATGGCGGACGATCGAAACGTTCATCGCGTGCCACAGATCTAGAGACCCTTTTTTGCGACCCTGTCGGCACAGCCAGCTGTCGTCAAATAAGGGCCTGTAGATCTGTGGCACGCGATGAACGTTTCGATCGTCCGCCATCTTTCTGGTAGTTAAGTCGAGCGATGGCAACGGCTGCCCTTTTTCCAGCATTGGGAAAGGATTAAGCGGCATCCTACCATCTGTTTGAGTAGAATACGTAACGTAAGAAATTGAAATTGGGAATATAATTTCCCTAAACAAGCTGTATTTTAATGAACACGCACAGTCTACGGTTAGGTTATGTGCTGTAAATGTTCAGAACTCTCATCAACTCAGTAAAAAATGATATCAGCCCGTTATTCTTGTCTTGGCACAAGTGAAGCGTTGAATGCAAGCATACATTCAAAGACCCGGTCTAGAAAGCAACAAAAAGGAATTTTCACCGTTGTGTCCTTGCAAACGATGGGAGCTAGCAGGTTAACCCTTTGAGGCGCAACCCTTTCCCAATGCTGAAAAAAAGGCAGACATTGCCATCGCTCGACGGAACGACCCGCAAGAGGGCGGACGATCGAAACGTTCATCGCGTGCCACAGATCGAGAGACCCTTTATTGACGACAGCTGGCTGTGCCGCACAGCCAGCTGTCAAAAAATTGTCGTCAAAACAGTCGTCAAAAAAGGGTCTCTCGATCTGTGGCACGCCATGAACGTTTCGATCGTCCGCCCTCTTGCGGGTCGTTCAGTCGAGCGATGGCCACGGCTGCCCTTTTTTCAGCATTGGGCAATTTATCCAGCTGTTCTGGCATACTTCCATTTTTCAGCAGATGTCAGAGCTGTTAAAAAGAATCGCGACCCTTTTTTGATGGGAAAGGACTTGCTCAAAAGTAAAGGTTTCTCGTGGAGCTGTGTCACCCGCAATTATTTTTATAGAAATAAAATCTATTCTTCGTGACTGTCAACAGTCAAAACGTCCGAGTTGGGTGTTCCCAGAGTGGGATCACTGCGCGTTAAAGGGTTAAATCTCTTCAAGATGAAAAGTGATAAAGACGATGACCTGCCCCTTCGAAAAATGATGTATCGTAAAATGAGGTTAGGATATTTTAATAGTATGAAAAATAAGTTTGAATAAAAAAGGTGCTGTTCAATAGACTCTAAAAACATTTAAAAATTCACTACTTATAAAATTGAAAAATAATTTAAGATAAACTTATTATAACTATTCAAAAATGAAAACAACACGGAAATCTGTTTCGGATTACCTGTTTATAGTGGTAGCTCGTGCTTCCATGCTTGCGGTTTTAAGCTGCCTATAATGGCAATTGTATAGCGAATAAAAAATAAATAAATAATGGCAAACGGATGGATTATAAGGCATTTTCCAATACAACATCATTTTTACTGCAAAATTTTGCCATGTATCGCTTTCACACTTGGCGAGGTTTCGCTCATAACCAGAAAAATGATATATAATTATTAAAGTGAATTTCCGGGACCCTGTAAAAAATAAATGTAAATGTTACTTCCATCCTTTAATAGAAGATTAACTTTCTTATAACCTTCTATGTATTTGCTATACTGTGTTTGAGAAGAATGGCTGTCTCTAAGCTGAAGTAGACAATAGTGTACTGAAATGCTTTGGGATGCGCCAGTAAAAGAATTATAAATGCAACGTGTACTACTTTAGATTTGGGGGGGGGGTATTTTTTAATCCTCAATAACATACATCAATTTTGTTTTGTTTGAAATACGTGACTTCCTCTAAATAACGCTTTAAATAATGACTGCCCTCCGCTCAGGTGGTGTAAGTGGCTAACAAGTCAGTCTATCACGTTTCCCGACTTTGTGATATCATGTGAATGCTGTGCTGTATCACTATGAGAATTTAATTTATCAATATTGGCGGACAAATAAACCTAATTTACGTGCAACAAATGCAAATTTGAGCTATATTTTAGAAGTGTTATTCATTTTAAACTAAATTAAAGCATAGGATAACAGTTCAACCGGTAACAGAATAACAACAGATTACCTTCTAATAGCAATAGCTTAAAAAATTTCTTATCTAAATTGTTTATGGACTTTTGCTCTGTCACTAAGCTTGCTGAAGAAGATAATCACGTTTTTGTACTCTGTTATAACGAAATTAAAGCAGTCAGATAATTTATGTCTCTAGTTCACCTCAGATTGTAAGGTGGTTGGCGTACGGTCATGAGTCTGGGTTCGTTTCCCGGATTGGGCTTGACGGTCCCTTCATAAGACGTAACGTTGGTCACCTGGTCGGTAACCCCGTAATAAAATGTCCAGTAGTTTAGGCCTTGGTATTAACGAACAGGGCAGTTTCCGATTACGTCACAGTTCAGTCCTGATAGACAAGCATTATATGAATATGTGGTTTCTATTGGCTCATTCAAGTTCCTGATGGAAAAACGTCACTTTCACAAACGAATTTTTATTGGTAGAGTCCATTGCCGGTCACGTGGTTGAAACTACTCTAAACGTATGTCTGATAGACAAGTCCTCAACCTTTAAAAAATTATTTTAAAAAAGAAGTACTCGTTTTTTATTGGAATTCTCTTGGGTGCTAATGTAAAAGAACTATAAATACTGTTACGAAAATCGCCAAGTGGGTGTATTTTCGAGCAGTCCAATCCGCACAGTAAACAAAAATAACACTTTATTTCGCGGCTCGCAACTCAATAGCTCAAAATAATACAAGAAACTTTAGCATGCGCTAGCTAAAATCATAAACAAGCACAACAATAACGCTATTCATTTCACAGAATCAACCCTGCGCTTCAAAGTCTATCACTCAACTGAACTCCCCGGAGAGATATCCTAGCGTTTTTATAGAGATGATGACGTCTCCAGAATTGCCGAGAAACTTCCGGAACAATCTTATCAAATTGAAATAGGGTCTCGAGACATGAATTTTCTAGAAGCCACCATTTGTCGCCAAATCCGTCGCCAAGACGATCGCCAAGTTTGTCGCCAAGACTACAGGGTTACTTCCACAGGTTTACCACTACCTGAGGACTTCGCTATTATGCCTGTAAAACTAGTTTCACGGCGGCGCATGCAGTACGAGAGGAAATTAAGTTATTGTTTCGCAACAATACTATGTATATCATTTCCAATTGACTACATGGCAATAGCATTCATGAATTTCGTAGAAAGTGATCTACATTTAACGGCAGTTAGAGCACGATAGACAGACATACCCAAATCATATGACAGTTTTGGTTTTGTCGTAGAGGGTTCGTGTTTGCTTGTTGTATCTATTGTGAATAGCGCATTTCACTTGCTAAAAAATGTCTCTGATAAAGCAGGGAAAGCTAGGAGACATTGAAGAGTATTATACGTCTCCGGCGCACAGAGGGCTAAATCTCTTCATCACTCTATAACCAGACAAAGTAAATGAAATCTCATCTCTCTCAAACGTCGCTCGAATAGCAATTCTCGGAGAGTGTTTTTTTCTAGCAAACCGTAATCAAAGAAGATGGGCCCCCATTATTGCACACCGTAAAGATAACACTTTGTCCACGGAGAACAAACACGACGAGAGGGGGGGGGGGAAAGATGACGTGTGTTGTTTCAGTCCATGGGATTTTTCAGATATCTCTGGTTCATTTTATTGGATTAATTTAAGAGGTCCTCTCTCTCTCATATTGTTTTAAGACTTTCAATTAAAGCGAGGCGCGAGACGTTCCGAAAACTGTCTTTGTTTTCAATTTTTGTCGTGAGATTCAATTAATTCTCGGTCCCCGTTATTTTAGCGGCGAATGTGTATTTTTTATTCCCGTTTCATTTAAAACGATGACGATGAATACCGAAAAAGCATCGATTAACCCTTTCGTAATGCTGAAAGGGCAGCCGTTGTCATCGCTCGACTTAACTACCAGCAAGAGGGCGCACGATCGAAACGTTCATCGCGTGCCACAGATCTAGAAACCCTTTTTTTGGCGCAGCTGGCTGTGCGGCACAGCCAGCTGCGCCAAAAAAGGGGTCTCTAGATCTGTGGCACGCGATGAACGTTTCGATCGTCCGCCCTCTTGCTGGTCGTTAAATCGAGCGATGGCAACGGCTGCCCTTTTTTCAGCATTGGGCCATCTATCCAAGTTGTTCTCGCATTCATCCATTTTTCAGCAGATGTCAGTGCTGTTAAAAAGAATCGTGACCATTTTTTGCACGGGAAATGACGTGCTAAAAAGGAAAAGATTCTCGTGTAGCTATGTCACCCGCAACTATTTTTATAGAAACCAAATCTATTCTTCGTGACTGGCAACAGACTAAACGTCAGAGTTGGGTGTTCCCAGAGCGGGAACACTGCGCGTTAAAGGGTTAAGAAGCAATTCGTGAAACTCAAAATTAATAGTGCTTCATTAGTAACGTACATAAATGAAAAAAAGGATTAGCAGTGTATAATCTTTTCGAGTAGTGCAAAAGGCCCGCAATTTTGCAGTTGTAAAAAGTGCCATGCATTTTAAACAGTAACTGCCTATGTATGCACTTTAAATCTATTTATTGCCGTTTGCAGGGAGACTAGATGGTCAAAGTTCGACTTTCCAACGGAATGACGTCCCTGTTGACGTTGCAAAGTCCCCCCTAGGAATGATTTTTTCTCGGATGATGGGGTGCGTCAGGAATGCCCTGCCCTTTACGCTTGATCTCAATCACCAAGAAAATGCGTGGGGTATCCTCAGTAGGGATGGATATTATGTCAGACCGTCAAATGTCAGTTTCTGTCCTCGGAAGAATTGAAGGCCGTCATCAATGAACGCTGGGATAATATTGGTATGGATGTCCTCCGGGGATTGATAAATGGGATTCCACATTCCAAGTCACAGCAAACATGGATATTGGCTATATACACTGTAGTGGCTCTATTTCGGTGGGGGAACTTTTCTCCCTTCTTGTACAGAGTTATTAATTTTTTCCTGCCAAGGCGAAATAAGAAGTAAATTACTCCTTGTAAATACATGTACGCTTGTAGACTTTCGTAATATATATTTGTTTATTTTTATTGGTTTGTTCCGTGCTTTGTCTAGGTAGGACAAGTACTTTACATGGGATACGTCACTATATAAATTCCGGACCAATCATGGTATATTCATGGTAGAACACGTGAGGTTAAATAGATCAACCAAAATAAGTTCTATTTGTATGGACGCCAAATGGAAGCGCGATAAAACGTCAAGATGGTTACCAAGCAAAATGCAATTTTTCTTTTTTAAGTAATAATAATAATAGCACTTTTAGTAAAATTATTGCTATTATATACCTAATGATAATATTAATAATTATAATTTTAATTGCGACGACGGCGCAATTTGGCATCCTAACCAAAACATATCACCAAAAGAAAAAAAAAAGCAACGTTCTGGTAGCCTCTTCTTTTGAAACTACCGCGGCAGCAATATTATCGTAGGATTACGTATAGTTTAGATAAATACAGGACACCCGTTGAGAAAGCATGAATACAACGAACACTTACAATTTAATGTACACGAAATACATATGGATTGATTAAACACACAGTAGAGTGTGCTTAAACCGGTGTAATCGCAAAAAATCTTCATAAAAACCGTTTCTTATTTAATCTACCATCTCACAAAAAATGTCAATATGTGTCATCTCGAAGAACTATTTAAAATCACACAAACTGTGAACAGGACTTAAATTTTGTGGCTGAGTTTACATGAATTTCACGCAAATTTTAATTTGTTTCTTTGTTTTTGACTGCCGCAAAAGAATCCGCTGGTGGCTGATTCAGGTCATCTGGTTATTTTACATAATGAATATTGAAATGGAGTCATATTGAAACTTGCAGTGATTTTAAAAATATGTCTTTACGTTAAGACCGTAGTAGAGCAGCGCAGTCCTACTTTTAAGAAATTGCCAAATTGTCAGCCGTACCTTGTTTTGCGATAGACCCACCAAAATCATAAGGCTATAAAAATCTAATTATGTAAATTTATTTTATTAATAATTATTTAAAAATAAAGTCAACAGAATTTTTTTTGTCTTTAGAGCCTGCATCATAGGATCATAAATAAAGAAAGAATAGTTTATGTCTTGGTACTTGATTATAGATACTGCTAATTTTGGTTATTCAAGAGCAGTGACTAATGTTAACATTTGGTGGTTTCAATGTTACGTTAGTTACACCGAAAAAAGCAGGGAAAAACTGGTATTTTATAAAAATAAAAATAAAAGCCCTATTATATCATTATTTATGATTTGATAATACATAGCTATAAAACTGAAAAAGTCATATTAAGTTATTATTTTTAATCATAGTCATAAAAGAATTTTCATTTTTAGTTACAAATGTTACATTAGTCACACCAAAAAGAGCAGTAATTTACTAAAATTTAAAATTAAACTATGTCCTTCTTTGTGATCTCATAATACATAACTCTTAAGCTGAAGAAGTTATCTTAATTTTGTTTTTAACTAACCAGTCATAAAAATCATTTTTATTTCCATCAACAAATGTACATCAGTCACCATGGAATGACATAATAGACAATTTTAAACATTGTTGGATTGTGTTAAAAACATGTTTATAAGACTACACCCCCCACCCTAAAAATAAATAAATAAATAAATAAATAAATAAAAATAACAAATAGAAATAACAAACTCGGCTGTTCGAGCCTCGTCTGGGAGAGACCCCCCTGAACCCCCCCTAATTATTTAGTTTCATTATTTCCATAGTAAAACGATATTAATTCACTGTGTCATTTTATCTCTCATCTTTCGTGTATTTCACCTGGTAACCCTATGTTGAAATTTTTAGGATTGGAACCTATTTATAGAAAAATACATGGGATGCTTACCAAAACTATTCTACAGCTTACGAAATATTGAAACAATAGATTAAAGCTGTTGTGAAATAGTATTTAAATAAATGTAAAAAATACATGTGATGCATATTCTACAGCTTACCAAATATTGTAGCAATAGATTAAAGCTGTTGTAAACTAATAGTATTTAAATACATGTAAAATTATGTCTAATACTTTTATGTTGCATTTTTGGAACAATTTTCAATAAAGGGGGGTAAGAGATAAAATGATATAATCATTAATAATAATAAATAAATAAATAAATAAATAAATAAAACCCCATTTTCATTATATTCTAATCATGTCCATAATTAGAAACCTGAAACGTGTTCTTTTAATATTATGTCCTTTTTCTTACTAATTAGGTTCCCATTTGCTTAAAATAACATCAAATCTCAGGAAAAACCCAGTAGAATCATTGCTTTGGGAATTATTACTTTGAGGAGTATTTGTGTGTACTTCAAACTGTCACGTATTGTTACAAAACTTCATGCCTTCCTTGGCCATAGAATGTTATTGTAAAATAAAGTTTTACTAAAAACACTCGTTTCCAGAAAATCTTGAAAACTTCCATCGCCTTAAGTGATGTATTAACGAATTGAAAAGAGACAGAGTTAAAATGCAAAGTTTGAAAATAATGATCGTCATTAAAGTTTGTGCTCATTTTTTCTCCCTGGTTTAAGGAACTTGTTGAATTACTTTGAAATGTCTTTGTGTTTTGTTATAAACATGAGTTTAGGTTTTTTTTTTTTTTCAGAAATAAAAATATTTTTTGAAGTGTGTTTTTCCCCCCCCGAATTTTTTTATCTTTTAAAAAGAGCATTTTGGATTACTTATTGCTTTTGTGCCAGGCTTTGATGTTTCTGTTGCAATCTTCTAAAATGCCCATTTTCTAATAATGAACATACACATTATTGCCGAATGTTTAAAAAAAGAAGAAAAGTTAAAAAAACGGATTTATTTTACAAGCTTATTTTTAATCTTATATTTATACAAGGGAACGGAACCGAAAACTGGAAAAAAACGTTATTTTAGTCCGAACGAAAAACGGAACTGAGCCGAAAAATATATCCGTTTATTTCGGTTCGATATATCTTCAGTTATTTTGTTACTGTAACCAAGTTATCAATATTTTCTAATTTCACGTCAATCACATAATTATATCATCATTGGAGTCTGTTTTCGTTTCTCAGAGTCTTCCTCGCATTTACGCATGCGTCAAATCTGATTTGATTTCATCGGAATATGGGTGAGCTACGTTCTTTTATATTTAAAACTTTGTTTACACGTGAACTAGCAATAAGTAGAACAGTTTTCGAAATTCCGAATTGAAATAAAACAAAATGGGAAAACATCATGAGAACACAGCACGCCAAAATAAAGCTTCAAGAAGTACTCATCTCAACCCATCTCCCCTTTTCCAAGTAGAATCGTCAGAACCGAAAACCGTTTTTTTTTTTTTTTTTTTTTTTTTTTTGTGGAAAGAAAACCGGAACTGAACCGATATATATATACTTTTTTTAGTTGAACCTGAACGAAAACCGGAACCAAAGAAATTATGTAAAAAAAACTCAAAATACTGGTGTTAAATGATTATCAGACAAAGCCCTTCGCCTCCCTAAAGTAGAGGGAACGAGAGGGATAAAGACCGAAAGAATTTTTTGGTCGAAACGATCGTAACGTTTTATAAGTAACATTTTATGTGTGTTTTTTAAACAAAGTTTTTATTTATTTTATCAAAAGAAATTTTATTTCGAAGCCCTGGTTTATGCAGTGGAGGATTGCCCAATTCCTTTATTCTGGAACACTTCACATACATACATACTCAATGCACCAAATAATTAATAAGATAAGTTTCATTCGATCCACATCATAAGTTCTATTTTAATGTGTTAGTCGCATTCATTCAAAGTATCATCTCAAACCGGAACCCAAATCGCCTTGCATCACCGCACGTTTCACTAGAAAGAACGCTGGAAGTCTTGCTATAGTATCTCCTCCAGTCTGTTGGTCACAGCACGTTGGATATCCTCAGGCTCACTGATACGTTCCCGCAAGCGTAATTTTAGGAAATAGAAGAAAAGTCTGCAGGTGCCAAATCAAGCGAGTAGGGTGGGTGTCTGAGCACGCAGATTTATTTTGCTGCTAAAAAACTGTTTCACGGGTTGGACGCAGTCAGCCGTTACATTGTCATGCCTAAGAGCTTGTTGTTAAAGAAGGTGCCCGATCAGAACTCCCATCCTTAGTAGCACAAATAGTTCAAAAAACGTTCAAATTACGTTGGAAACACGTTTTTTGACGTTAAAAAACGTGTTTTTAACGTCTTTTGGACTAATTGTGCTACTAGGGCATCCAGTGACGTCACTATGTTAGGGTCGCCCATGGCATATACATCGGACAGGCCCTCCTTCAATGGATCAGATACAGGGCCTCTCATAGATTATTACAAGTTTTAAAGCTGGGCGATATTTTATTTTCTTACACATACCTTCAAATATTGATATTAATTTCTTATTGTTGTATAACTTTTGTATGCATTTTAGTAGGTAATATAGAATTAATTGAATACAAAGCTAAAACTTATAGTAATTAATATTAGTATGTGCTAGCACCCTTTTCGGGCTGTAGGCCTGTGACATCTTCCCCATCCTGCGCCATCCTACTGTTAACCCTTTGAGGCGCGGTGATCCCGCTCTGGGAACACCCAACTCTGACGTTCTGACTGTTGCCAGTCACGAAGAATAGATTGGATTTCTATAAAAATAGTTGCGGGTGACATAGCTTCACGAGAACCCTTTACTTTTCAGTACGTCATTTCGGGTAAAAAATGATCACGATTCTTTTTAACAGCACTGACATCTGCTGAAAAATGGAAGAATGCGAGACCAGCTCGATAGATTGCCCAGTGCTGAAAAAAGGGCAGGCGTTGCCATTGCTCGACTTAACGACCAGCAAGATGGCGGACGATCGAAACGTTCATCGCGTGCCACAGATTTAGAGACCCTTTTATTGACGCAGCTGGCTGTGCGTTTGTAAGTTTTTAAGTATTTTAAAATATTTCAAGATAACACTTAATCCTTTGATACGCTACCCTTTCCCAATGCTGAAAAAGGGCAGCCGTTGTCATCGCTCGACTTAACTACCAGCAAGATGACGGACGATCGAAACGTTCATCGCGTGCCACAGATCTAGAGACCCTAGAGACAGGCTGTGAGACAGCTGGCTGTGCCGCACAGCAAGCTGTCTTCCAAAAAGGGTCTCTAGATCTGTGACATAAGGATGAACGTTTCGATCGTCCGCCATCTTGCTGGTAGTTAAGTCGAGCGATGGCAACGCCTGCCCTTTTTTCAGCAATGGCAAAGGGTTGCGCCATGCTATTGTTAAGCCACTGCTTGCAGCACGATTTCAACACCTTACGCAGGGTGAATCTGAGAAAGTGGCCAAAACGTGCGATAGAATGCGAAGTGCACGTACGCCACGAAATTTTGGATATGCATTTCGTGTACGGTGCTGCGGACGGGAATTCCAGTGAGGTCTTTACCGGGACCGGTGTCCGATGAGACGCACTCCAGGTCCGTGGTTCGTATAACCAGCTATTTTCTCGGCGATCCACAAAATAAAATGCCTTTGGATGCGAGGACCGACCCTTTCATACCATTTATAACGCCACCTTTTGCCGTTCAAGTTACACTACTGGCCAAAATTATTGCAGTTTTGGGGAAATCTGACCATCGTTTCAAGAATAAGCCCAGTAAAAATGGACAGGAAATTCGCCAGATTTAAGTATTTTGAGAATTTATGTAGTACTAGCTGAAGTACCCGTCCTCGACGGGTTAGTGAATGCAAATTTCCAAAAAGCAAGAACTTTCGTCAGCATTGTAGGAGTACACAGAATGGATGTAGTATGTTGCCAAAGTAAAGAAAGCGAAGTTATGATTTTTATGTATTGTTAAAATATTACAGGTTAGAGAGTAACTAAGTAATATCATTTCATTCGCTTTAGTCGTAATTATGGGATGCGCGAACGAATATTTACGCATACTGAAATAATTTTCGCAAAATCTCAAAATTTAATCAACATTTTTGAAAAATTGGAAGCCTAGAATTTAAGTTGAGTGACAACCTATCATGTCACCCAAATTCGTGTCATTCCCTGCAGTCTTTATTTCGTGATGCTGGAACAAATTTTCAGCATTTTGAAACGATTTTCGCAAAATCTCAAAATGTAATCAAAATATTTTTTTAATTTTCTCTCTCAACACGTATAAATTAAGATTAGCAACTACCTATCGTATCACTAAATTTCGTATCATTCGTATTAGTCGTTATTAAGTGATGTTTGAAGAAATAGAAACTTATTTTGAGAGAATTTTCACAAAATCTCAAAATCTAATAAAAATGTTTAAAAAATTGGACTCCTATAGTTTTCGTTGAGCAACCATCTATCCTGTGACCAAATTTCATATCATTCACTTTAGTTGTTATTACGTAATGCGGGAACAAAGATTCACTGAGTTTTAAACGATTTTCACAAAATCTCGACATCTGATCGATTTTTTTTTATTAGATGCTTATAGTTTAAGGTGAGTGACCACCTATCATGTCACCAAATATCATTTTTTCACCTTTGCAGTTATTACGTGATGTGCGAACACAAATTTACGCAGTTTGAAATGATTTTCGCAAAATTTCAAAATCCAATCAAGATTATTTAAAAATTCGACGCCTATGTTTTAAGTTGAGTGATCACCCATTATGACACCTAATTTCATATCATTCGTTTCAGTCGTTTTTACGTGATGCTTGAACACAAATTTACGCAGTTTGAAAGGATTTTCGCAAAATCTCAAAATCCAATCAAGATTTTTTAAAAATTCGACGCCTATGTTTTAAGTTGAGTGGCCACCTATCATGACACCCAATTTCATATCATTCGCTTCAGCCGTTTTTACGTGATGCTTAAACAAAAAAAGCGTCACGGACAGAATGACAGAATGACAAACTTTTTTTTGAGGGTCGCATCGGATTCCCGGGTGCTTGAAACGGATAGAAATCGCAAAATTTTTGAATTCCAAGAACTGTACAGACAAAAGTCTAATTTTATTTATATAGATAGATAGCTGTAAAGAGAACATCTGAAAATCACTAAAAAAAACAAAATGAGAGCTTCAGGCACCCATAATTTAAGTGGGCACCATGAAACACCGAAGAAAGTGTTGTAAAACATTGTGGATTCCATATCTAAAGGAGTGGCTGTTGTGATCAAAGTCAAGGTTGCTCAACAACACAATAAATGGTCTTTAGTCCTATTGCATTGATTTATTACCCTCTTTTTGCAGAATAACTTGAAATGAATTCTTTATTTAATTTTATTTCGGCGAGCCAAAATGGATTAGGATTTCTACAATAACCTATATATTTTTTATGCTATTTTTGCAATAAATTAAATAGTTATTTTTGTTCTTTAACTTAATGCTATCTTGTGTTTGAAGTAATTAATTTAACACGTTGCCATTAAAAAAGATCAATTATATTGATTTTTAATTTTGACGGGGGAGAAGGGGCTTAATCTTGAAAATTGTTAGATTTCTGAAACTTGCAATACTTTTGGCCAGTAGTGTATGTTGAACGCCACCTAGCGGGTCGCTGTTTGCTTTCCGCCCATGCGTTCTATGACGAAATTGGCTCGTGTAGATGCGTTCTATCGCCCCATAAAGTTTTTCAGACTCACCCTGTATAATTGATATGAGCGATGTTTAGAGGTACGAGGGGAACATTTTGAATCGATGCAACTAAAAAATTGAAAAAAAATTCTTACATTTTGGCTGTAATAAGTCTTGTCTATTTGCTTATGGGGCGCACTCTGCACAAGAACCCAGCTGAGGATGCAGTTTTTCTAGAAGCAGTTATGCCGGAATACCTCCGTTATTTTACAAATTTCTATTTTTTTTTTCCCTCCTGTCAATTGAAGAAACTTGTTAAGATTCAACAATTCTTTTTCTCTCTTCTTTAGATTTCAGAGAACTTACGGAAAAATTACGCTTCCATTGAGTATGGAAATTATTAGTTGAAAATTGAGCGATAAATTAAAGACGAGTTTCTTTGAGTGCGAACTGCATCATTTTTTCCCCCGTTGTTCCGATTTTATTTTATTTGGACCTATAAAACGTATTCTAGAACCCTCTGAAGGGGGCAACTTACTTCTTGCTAACGCTGCATACATCAAAACTTAATGGTTCTATACATATATGAAATTAAATAATGTACACTGTTCTGGGCGCAGAATTATTCAAAGTGTGTGCATCCTTTTTTTAACTTAAAAATGGAGCATTTTTTTCATTGGTAATTTAGTAAAACATATTTTTAAAACTTTTACAGGTTTATATATTCTCAGTGATGGTTATGCTGGAATAGAAAGGATTTATAAAAAGTACGACATGTGTGCTGTTTAAAATACACTCGTAGGGAAGGCAAGGGTTACCTTTAAAAGATCGAGAAATGTGAATGATAGGCTACTTTAACAAAAAGTTTGAATTAAAGGTAAGGTTGCATGGATTTTTAATTGCATGCTAATGCATTTTATGTTTAATATGGATATTTATTGCTCCTAACTCAGCCGTCGCATGTTAAAACTGCTGTAACTTTCATACTAGTTCTGAATTTCTAAAACAAGATATGTTTTGTTTTTTTCTAACTCTATTGGAAATCTGTTTTCTAGAAAGTATAGTTAGTTGCCTCATGTAAAAAAAAAAAAAAACAAGCAGTTCTGTGCTTTGTATTTCTTAATTTGGTACCCAGTAACATACTCAGTAAAATTACATCACCTAAAAATAAATAAACAAACAAAAAAAAGGTAAAAAATAAATAAAAATAATATTTTTTATTATTAATTTATTTTTGTCATTCCCAATGTGAAAAAGAGTTTTGTTAATAGTTTTCTATGCTGTAAATAATTAAAAATTTTAGTAAAATGAAATTTAAAAAATATTTTGAAAGCGTAAATTGCCACTTTTTGGAAAATCATTCAATTGCAGGATGATTTTTGCCCTAATGAACAAAGTAGACTAGAATCCTACAACTGAGTTGTGCTAGCGTCAAAGTGAATTTGGAAGCAAGTAGATGTACTATATTAATAATATTTACGGGTATTTTTTACATATTTAATGAAAATGCACGTTTTATTGTTTGACAAAATTCTCTATTTTCATTTTGAAATTAAATATTTTGATATATATATCGTCGAAAATAGTATCATTGTCAAGACTCGATGATTACAAAATCAAATTAATTGAACCATTTCAGAGAAAATTTAAGTCGTTTTTTATCTTGTCGTAAATGTATGAGCAACATTTCATTGTCTATTTTAGGAACGATCGTAAACTAATTGTAATGATGACGTCTTTGAACCTCCATTGCTGGATGATTCCGGATTTAGAGTACTCTATCCTTCTCATGTAATATTTTTTCTGTTTCTGAGACAACATGTATCTGCAGAAAGATACTGAAATTACCGACTAAATTTAGAACTCATAATATCGAACCTGCAAAAAATAAATAAAATAGTCAAATACACTAAGGTACAGAGTGAGAATACTGAACATAAAAATGTGACACTTCTCATACCTTTTAATCATTGCGTTCCTGTCAAGCGTCTTGGTAACGGAAGAACTATAGTTAATAAAGTTGCTCCTTAGAATACCATCTAATGTTTGAACTTATGACATATTAACCCTTTAACGCGCAGTGTTCCCGCTCTCGGAACACGAAACTCTGACGTTTTGACTGTTGCCTGTCACGAAGAATAGATTGGATTTCTATAAAAATAGTTCCGGGTGACCTAGCTCCACGAGAATCCTTTACTTTTTAGAACGTCATTTCCTGTACAAAAAATTGTCACGATTATTTTTAACAGCACTGACATCTGCTGAAAAATGGAAGAATGCGAGAACAGCTGTATAGATTGCCCAATGCTGAAAAAAGGGCAGTCGTTGCCATCGCTCGATCGTCCGCCACCTTGCTGGTAGTTAAGTCGAGCGATGGCAACGGCTGCCCTTTTTTCACAGCATTGGGCAATCCATCCAGCTGTTCTCTCTTCCATTTTTCAGCAGATGTCAGTGCTGTTAAAAATAGTCGTGACCATTTTTTTTTACGGGAAATGACGTGCTAAAAAGTAAAGGATTCTCGTGGAGCTCTGTCACCCGCAGCTAATTTTATAGAAATCAAATCTATTCTTCGTGACTGGCAACAGTCAAAACGTCAGAGTTTGGTGTTCCCAGAGCGGGAACACTGCGCGTTAAAGGGTTAATGCAAACTTCTTTTCTCTTGTCATTTTACACTATTGTTTCTGTGAGTAAGTTCATACACACGATAAAATACTCCATCAGAGGCACACGCTTCGAAGTAATTACACGTGCCATTGAAACAGCGAAATAAAAACCTGTATAGGATACTCGACCGGAAAATATACCACTTTGTATTCGCGAGCTCTTGCCGGTAACGTGCCGGTAACGTGCAATCTAAAACAAGATAAGCTCGAGGCGAAAGCTAATTATAATTTTAATTACAATGCCTCTCTGAAATCAGAAAAATAAGCAGCTATTGTGCTATCAAAGTATCTTGATAACACCATTATGACGTTTAATTTATCACTTACGGGGCGGGCGTATATATGTACTGTGTGAAACGAAATAATTATTACATTTAAGAGAATAATCGATCTTCCAACAAAAGAAATTGTGAACATTTTACATGCCTCCGGGAAACAAAACTGTTGATTAAAAGTTTCCATGCCCTCGTATAGTGCGAATTATTTTTCTTGTTAAAGATATCTTATTGGACTCGTTATGAACCAGCTAATGACGGTGCTTGTCGATAGATAAGTAATTTTATAAATGTACGCAAAAATTCGATTTCAAGTTAATAGGTGCATGCTTTGTTGCCGTATAAAGTGTGCCGCCTTGAGACATAACTATTTCGTATGTAGTTAAAGAAAAAGAGAAGTTTTATGCTTAAAAGGACCGATTTAAATTATAAAAAATTTCGGAATTACATTCGAATTTCCAAACTCAAAGTATGTCACATTCCTTAAAGTACTTCTGCGTGTAGTTATTCAGCACCGGCTTGGACAGTGCTTGGGAGGGTGAACTCTTCTTCCGGCTGGATTTCTGTGGGACCGTGTACTCTAACAGGAGCGGGTGCACGTAAAATGGGTCGTATCTCCAATGTCCTATATGTTTAAGCGATAGCTCTAGGAATGCCGGTTACAGGTACTAGGTGTCTCATCTGGAATCGTTCCAAAATTAAGAGACCCCTAGTTAAGCCGGTCCTCCTTCCACTGGGGCTCCTTTAAATAAAATCCGCAGCCTTTCGCCCATCGTCGACCTATATGGAGGATCTGGTACTGCTCCAGGGTTACCAGAGAGAATTAGTAACAACAACAACACATGTAGTTTATTTAACCCTCTCGTCACCCTGAACCTCATATGAGTCTCCTACTTCAAATAGCAATATTTAGAGAGAAAACAATTGAATTTAGTATTTTTTTCTTTCGGTGATATCAATATCATTCATTCATGTAGAAAGTATAGGAGGCTCTTAACTAGAGGCATAAATCGTGCCTAGATTAAAATTAAGACAATATTTTCGCTGCTTTTTTACAGTTTTTTTTTCTTTTTAAGGTATGTATAGTTTTTTTCTTATTCCTAAACCTTTACCTAATATGTGCATCCTTTTAAATTAATTTTAGATTAACAAAATGCTTCGAAAAGGCAGAAAGTAATATTAGAAAAATCTAATATTAATCGACATTAGAAAAAAAATATTTTTGCGTGATTTATAATAGTATTTCAGATGCATTAATTGCTAGACAGATTTTTTTTCTCTTACTTTTCATAATTCGGTGACGAGAGGGTTAAGAATAAAAATCTTTTTATAAAAAAAAATGCATATCAGCAGACATACGTTTCGCTAGATTCAAATGTCATCTCCCTCTCAGATGTGAAATAAAAATATATCAAGGTGCGAACAATTGCTCTCAAAATGTTGGGAGAGGTACGAAATTTTAGTCAGAGTGCATAGTACAGAAAATATTTTATTCGTTAAGATTTTATTTACTCACACTTCAGATATTAATATTTAAATTCATTCAGAATAACAGTATTGACAAGGACATGCTTTCTAATATCTGTAATAGCAATAATCCATTACAGACCCTTGGCAGAGTTCTATTTCTGAAAAATCCAGCGTGTCGGTTTATGTCTCATACAGTTCTTAAAAGGCTAACAAAAAGGACTAGCAGTGTTCTAAATTTCTAACTTAATAAAATTTAAGTAGTTTGGATTATCTCCTGATAAAATAATCTTTTTTTTTCTTTTGTCCTTCTCTTATTCATATCTTTGCTATTTCGAAAAACATAGATCTATCGCGATGATTATCTACATTTGCAATTCTTATCTCAAACTCATTTTAAATATCTTGTTCATCGTTCATTCATAAAATACTCAGCCTCACCAAGGCACTGTGGTTATGTCACTGAGAATGGTAGAAGGCCGAAGTGTGAACGTCCTGGGTTCGGGTCCCATCGCGCAGCTGTTGATCTAACGGTCTGGAGTTTTGGTAGGTTTTTCTCCAGATGTAACGTGAATACGAGTTAGAGCCCCTTAGAAAGTCCTCCTACTAAAGCAGCCACTATCCTTCGCAGATCGCCCTACGATAGTGTTGCCGTAATCACACACAATTCATAAAATACTCAAGGCAAACTTAGTTTCCATAAATCAATTTCTAATACTTTAATGCGTATTACATACAAATGGGTGTATTTAGATAGATAGATAGAGAGATAGATAGATAGAGAGAGAGAGAGAGATTATGTAAAGAAAGAATGCGTAAAGAATCACGTAAATAGAATAACTCAAAGCGAAAAAGAAATCGTCAAGAGGAAGGCAGAGAACTACTGAACATCCGTTTTCCAAAATATTTTTTCATTTTTAGATCTTCCGTAATTGCTTATTAACGGGATGTCCTATATCACAAGACACTTTTTAACACGCTTTTATTAGCTTCAACTTTATGTATGTTTGTATGCTTGTATGTTCGTAACCGACTCCTTTGAACTCGATTTTGACCCACTTTAAACGGTCAGATTTAATTTAAACTTTGTAGATATATCAAGGATCGATGACAATACAATAATTTGATACGTTTATCCCATTATCCTGACTTTAACACGCTTTTATTTATTAGTTTCACCTGTATGTATGTTTGTAACCGACTCCTTTGAACTCACATTTGGCACACTTTAAACGGTCAGATTTAATTTTGTACATTTATTAAGAACCCTTGACAATACAATAATTTTATAAATTTATCTCATTATACTGATCAGAATCGCCAGGATTAAATAATTTCCTCATTTCTTATCCTGATTGAAAGTAGAGCACTTCCAAAGATTGCAATCTTAAGAAAACTTTTTTTCACTGTGACCGTGATCGTATAGTGGTTAGTACATTGCGTTGTGGCCGCGATAACCCAGGTTCGAATCCTGAGCACGGCAAAATTTTTAATTTTACAAAATATCGTGATCCATCACATTATGGAAGAGTTGAGTACAAGAACATGTTAAGGCTATTCTTTTTAACACTCTTTTATTTGTTGATTAGAGACCTATTGTTCCTTTTTAGTGAGGGAGGTAGCATTTAACTGCAGGTTGATTAATACTTTGGTGCACAGCAGGGGCGTAGCAAGAGTGGGGGCTCAGGGGCTGCTCCCCCCCCCCGAAATGGGACCCTTTACTTAGCTTACAATTGAACTTTAGCTTTAAATTTCATACCCAGCCCACCCCGAAATAAAATACTGGCTACGCCACTGGTGCACAGTTACACTAAGGATTCCAACTTAGTGTTCCTCAGTGTCTTATGAAAGATATTAAAAATAAATTTTAAATACATACAGTTTAAAAAAACTAAAAAACACGCTTTTATAGCAAATGGAACTAAAAAGTGAAAAATAAAAATATAGTTTAAAAAACCAAAAAACACGCTTTAGTGATAAATTGAACTAACTAAAAAGCAAAAAAATAATTCTTAATATAGAAATAAATGAATGAACGAAAAATAGTATTATTGTGAAAAAAGCGTGGGGTGCCCCATATATCAGTTCTTGAGAATGTTCGATCGGTACGATTAGTACAAAAATGATACAAAAAATATAGCACAAAGCGCCCCACGCTCTTTTCACAATAACACTATTTTTCGTTCATTCATTTATTTCTATATTAAGAATTATTTTTTGCTTTTTAGTTAGTTCAATTTATCACTAAAGGGTGTTTTTTGGTTTTTTAAACTATATTTTTGCTGTTAAGAACAGCATGAGCAGCATGTATAACAATTTTGCTTAATTGTTTAGGAAATCAATTCACAATTTTGATACCCATTATCTTTTTATCCAGCTAATGGATATTTCATAACTCGCGTACATTAGAATTTAATTGGTGTGGTATATGGTAATCTGTTTCATTATTAGAGTTATGTTAAATATTTATGTATGTGTACGCACTACATTATATGTATGTATTTGGAAGACAATAATCCAAATAACTCATTTGCAGCTTCAAAAACACTTGAAATTGTTTTTTAAAGAAATTTTGGTATGAACAATAATCACCGTTAGAAAAGTTGATTAAGTTACAATCATATTAAACACATAAAGCATTATTATTATCTCACATACATATAAACAATTATAACAATACAAATTTTCCTTTACAATCTCAATTTTTATAAATTGCATTTTCTTACGCAGTACTGAATAAGTCACACTTAAAAAAGCACTTTTCTGAAATATATAAATATATCCTTTGTCTGAAAACAGTAAGAATTCTTCATATGTTACGAACAAATACCACATATTTTTTAGAAGTCTTCAAGGACTTTCTACTGAAATGAAAAAGCTTGTTCCATAATTCTAAACGCAAACTGTGCCTTCCCGTTTTTTTTCTTTTTATATTTGTACAATAACTATGAAAATAAAAAGTACAAATAGAGTAAAATACTTGTTATTTACTAAACACGCGACATTACCGTACTTAAAAGAAACATTGCAAGTTATGTAAACAGTAAAAAAAAAATCAGGAATCTCTTATTTCAGAAAGTAATCATTCATCGACTCAAGGGACATTAATTTTTTTTCCATTCTTTTTTTTTTAATACTTCAGTCGCTGTAATCTTTTCTCAGTACCTTCCACTCTAAAGGGAAAAAAGTATTTTAAGTATTTTAAACTACATAAGATGCATTTTTTTAAATGTATAATTCATTTTTAAAGATTTTTAGCATATGCTTGCTGTTTTCATTACACGCTTGTGTGAGTTTGCCATATTTTTAATCTAACTGCAATTTGTCGTTTGGCATTAAACATGTATGAGATGAAATGGGAATACGTTAGTCGAAAATTTATTCAGAACGTAAGTGCAATGCATAGTTAATCTTGCAAAGAAACTATGAGATCGCTTTATTCAGGGTGACTGAAAATAACATAACCTGAAAAGAAAGGGCAAAGCAGGAATCCATAAAGAAAAAAAAAAAGCACATAGGAACATGGGAACGGAAATGCCATCCGGATCCGCTAGAGGGAGCATTAAATTTTACATAAATACTTGGAGAACCGTGGCTGATGAGATATACAGGGTAAGGTTCTGGCATTTTAGCCGCACCCCTTGCGCTCGAAAAGTCATCTGATCAAGGGGGCGGGATCATCTTTGTCCGAGAAAGCCATACTAAAATGGTCACACCTCCTAGGTCACATGACTCTTCGAGTGCAAAATAGTGTGACCGTAATGTCAGCGCCTAGCGAGTATATCACGTCAGTAACGATGGACAACGATCAAAAATCATTTTATTTATGTGCATTTCCTAAAACACATTTACGACCAATACAGGAGATGTTAAAAAGTTTTGATTAAAACCGCATTTGCCTATACAGGGTACCTCGAAAGATCGTTGCCGAAATTAACATGCTGGTCTATCATACCATGAAAAGCAAGATTTACATAGGAACTTGTGTCCGGAAATGCAAACGGTGACCACTAGAGGGCGATGTTCGCAGGCTTATGGAAGCGTGATCCTTTCAGCCCAGGACGCTATAGGAGATAGGTGAATCGGTTTCCTAACTCAGAATCGGTCGATATGCATTGCGTATACAGTGACACGGATGGGAATGGGCGAGCGGCGGTAAGAATCTACCTGAAGAAACATGTTCCAGTCGTAGAGGGGAGGGATAAATGGTGTCAAAAGAGGTGTGACTTATATTAAATGACGTTTTTATTAATATGACTTCCCATACGCCGTCGTTTGCATTTCCGGACACAAGTTACTGTGTAAATCTTGTTTGCCATGATATGACAGATCAGCTGTTAAGTTTAGCAACAACTTTTCGAGGCACCCTGTATGAGGATTAAGACGCGCATTACATTGACACTGCCTGAAATGGAAGATTTGTTAATATGCATCAGGTGAATCTCAAACACATTCTAATGCCGCAACATTTCTTCGTGCCAATTCTTTCTGCGATCAGACAAGTTTTCCGTAAATAAGTTCTTTCTTTATTTTATTTTTTAAGCATTAAAAATCTATGAGACAAATCTGAAAATCGCGGTGTCATTATCTCAACTGTGGGAGGGAAGGTGGATGGTTCAAAACCGCCCACCGACCTCACCATTCGGAGTTTTCCTTGGTTTTCTCCGAAACTTAGCGTAAATACGGCTTAGGGACCCCTTAGAAAGACACCCAGGAAGGGCACCCACCCCGCGGCCACAATCACACATGCAGATAATTCGTCGTAATCCCACAACTCAACAGCTTCATAGAAACGACTTCTAGTGCCTTCAGCTGCCGTTTGGTACCGCGCATGTTCCTATGAGACTTTAAACCCTTTAACGCGCGGTGTTCCCGCTCTGGGAACACCAAACTCTGACGTTTTGACTGTTGCCAGTCACGAAGAATACATTGGATTTCTATAAAAAATAGTTGCGGGTGACATAACTCCACGAGAATGCTTTACTTTTTAGCACGTCATTTCCCGTAAAAAAAAAAAATGGTCACTTATTTTTAACAGCACTGGCATTTGCTAGAAAATGGAAGAATGCGAAAACAGCTTGACGGGTTGCCCAATGCTGAAAAAAGGGCAGCTGTTGCCATCGCTCGACTTAACTACCAGCAAGATGGCGGGCGATCGAAACGAAGGGTTCTCTCGATCTGTGGCACGCGATGAACGTTTCGATCGTCCGCCATCTTGCTGGTAGTTAAGTCGAGCGATGGCAACGGCTGCCCTTTTTTAAGCATTGGGAAAGGGTTGCGTCTCAAAGGGTTAATTGTTTTAGCATGTTTGCTTAGACCTTTTATCTTGCACATTTTTTTTTTTAATCACCCAATATAGTGCGTTCTGAAACATTTATATGGAACATTTCCACTTTAAAGTTTGAAAGTTTTTTGCTTTTGAGGCAAGGTTATTTCCCTCCTTACCTTTATACACTTTAGCTAGCGCAAAGAATTTGAAATTCTACGGTTGCAAATATTTTTGAGAAATGTATACTTGAAAAAATAAAAGTTGTCCCTTTTTAAAAAGAAGTGCTGTTAATATTTTTCAAAATAAGAAGCTTCTCTCCACATATCATGTATTTGGACCTTAAAAGTTCGCTATAATGTATTCTTTTCATGTTTTAAAGAAGCCAAACTGATCTTCTTCAATTTTTGACTGCCCATCACGTCAAAACGATTTATTAAATTTAAGAGGATGATACGTAAAATCAAATTTTAAAATACGGGTTATGAATTTATTTTCTTTTTCTAATGTTTAATGGTTCTTCAACGGTTATTAAAAAAATGCTGTCAATATTTTCTTGCACATCACGTACAAATGTTAAAGTCAAACGGTGGAACCCGCAAGATTTTTTTCTTCAATTAAAATGATAAATTTAAGTAATTACAACATTGAGTTAACCGAAGTTTAACGCCACCATTTCTAAATCTATAATAAATGTCCATACATGGCTAGTTAAAATAATAATAATAATAGAAGAAGAATGTTTTCGCTTTTTTTTTTTCATCTTTTTTTTTTTTATTTTTTTTTTTTTTGAACTCAGGAGAAAGCCTCAGTGAACAAACATCATTTGTAATATTCCTGTCTCATTACTTGAAGCTGCAATACTTACAATTTTGATATGCGCCTAAAAGCATGCATTTAAACAAATTAGCAATCATATTTTTTTTACAGAATGGATAAGGTGTTATTGACTGTCATTTTATACCTCTACTCTTAAAACATCAAATCATAAAACTCTGTAATTCTTTTCTCAAATCAGATTACTTTGTAGGAACGTGATTTGTAACAATTTAATCTACAAAAATGCAGGGCTGTTCTAATGAATCTTCTCCCTGTAAATAAGGCTTTACAGCTAAAACAGGTAAACGGATTGTAACTTTTTAAAGCGGCTTCATGGCATGCTCTCAAAGAATTAAAAAAATACTGCAAAAAGTGTGCACTAGGTGGCATTTTGCATAAAAAACAGCAAATTTAACGATAGAAAAAGTAATTCAAAATGTATAAATAATTTCAACATTTTTTCAATTGTTTTTGAGCATTCATTAATTAATTTGAGTCATTTTTTGAAGTTATTTGGCCATGTAAAGCGCCAACTAGCGGACAATTTTTTTAAATCAAACTTAAAAAACTTCCTTGAGTGCATTTCTAATACACTCCATACGCCAAATAGGGTGGCATTTTGCTCAAACGCCTCAGCTGTAAAATGCAGTTGATTCTGGAAGTTTAATTATAACTATCCTGTATAACACACGTACATAATCTGTTAATACTGCGCATTTACAAGGTTTTAACTTATAAAGTAAATGTAAGTGAGTAACGTTTCGTTCATATACATTTATATATATAAAAAATAAGTTCCGTTATTTTTAGAAAATATTGCAATACTGCCACGCTTTTTATTCACTTGAATAATCGAAACATTAAAAAAATATGCTTTTCGCATGTCTGATGTCCCCGTCAACGTCTGTGTGTATGGTTAGAAAAAAACGCACTGATCTTTAAAAAAAAATGTAAAATGACATTTGAATGTCTAGTTCCTGTATGTCACATTTCAGATTCCAACTCACGGAGACAGTTTTAAGCTTGCTTCACAAATTCAGCATCGTGATGTATTATTTGCTTTCTGAAAAAGTAAATTTCTTTGATACGGATGATGTGTGCCGTCGAACATTTTTACGTTCACAAATAAGGACACAGAAAAATATTTCCAGAAGATGTATGAGTGTGAATAAATTCTAAAATTAGATACAAATGTAATGAAATGCTTTTTTTTTTTATGTCAACGGACCAATTATCATATAATATGCATCAGAAACATTTTCGTTGTGTTGTAAAACATTTTATTTTCGCATCAAACTGGATAAGTATTTTTAATGAAAAAAGGTAGAGAATCTGAAATTCTTTAACAGATATTCCTTTTTGTTTGAAGGACTAAAGGCATTCAAATTATTAAATACCTGAAAAAGAATCCCCAAGAAATCTATTTCAGTTAAAAATCTTCCAATATGCTAATCTGTTTTCTGACCAATGGCATATTGTATTGAAAACGAAACTTTTAAATTATGCATAATTTTTTCAACAATCTATCACTGCATTAAGTACCAATCCTGTTTTGCTCTACCAAACACTCACTTTAACCCTTCATTAACATTTATTCAGGAATCAGGCTGGAGTCATTTGGTATTAGAATGGATGTATCCTAAAACCCTCCCAATTTCCAGATACCAATTACGCTTAATCCAAGGGTCCGCAAAAGTTCCTGGCCTGGCCGCTGGGACGTTACGACAATCTCTTGTTGAGAGAGATCGATAATTACACTCCCCCCTTTTTTTTTCACCAGCAAACTTATCTTCATCAGTTCTTGTTACTGCCGTGTGGAACGGATTACCTCCACTTCTCTTACCGTAATAAGGTGATCCAGTTATCCTGCTGTAGCAACTACGCTGAGGCACCACGTTAAATATTTATTGTTTTGCTTAACTCTCAGTTGCTCGTCATTCATTACAGTACTCTTTGGGAGAAAGTACGAAAATAAGTGTTCGATCCGAATGGTTATTAGCTCACTCTCTGCTCTCGAAAGTCCATTGAATAGATGACTTTAGTTGTGAGAATCTGTAAAAAACTCGGCTGTTCGAGCCTCGTCAGGGGAGATCCCCCTGAACCCCCCCTAATTTTTTAGTTTCATTATTGCCATATTAAAACGATATTAATTGACTTTATCATTTTATCGCTCATCTTTCGCGTACTTCGCCTGGTAACCCTATGTTGAATTTTTTAGGATTGTAACCTATTTATAGAAAAATACGTGTGATGCCTATTCTACAGCTTACGAAATAGTGTAACAATAGATTAAAGCTGTTGTGAACTAATAGTATTTAAATACATGTAAAAAATACATGTGAAGCATATTCTGCAGCTTACGAAATAGTGTAACAATATATTAAAGCTGTTGTGAACTAATAGTATGTAAATACATGTAAAAAATACATGTGAAGCATATTCTGCAGCTTACAAAATAGTGTAACAATAGATTAAAGCTGTTGTGAACTAATATTATTTAAATATATGTAAAATTATGTCGCATACGTTAATGTCGCTTTTTTATGTCGCATTTTTGGGACACATTTTTCAGTAAAGGGTGTTGAGAGATAAAATGACAGTCATTAATAATTAAAACGTTGTAAAATAACACACATAGAAGGTACTTTATCAATCAGTATACTCGTGTAAGAATTGCAGATATACAAGTACCTTTTACTTGTGTTATTTCACAAAGTTTTAATTAATTTTTCTTTAAAAAACACTAAAAGAAAGTGGTGTTTGAAAAATATGTGTTTGAGTGTTTATCCAGATTTGTGGGCTGCCAGAGTTATGCTTTGATTTCTTTGGGATGCAGATTCATGTTTTATTTCAAATTTTCCGTATGTATCAGCACTTTATTAGGACAAACTCACACATTCCAAAAGATAATGGGAACTGAAACCAATGCTACTCTCAGGCGATTAAAGAGGATAATGAAGAGTTTCCAGCTTCTCGGATACCTGTCTTCTACTTGAGAAAATGACTTAAAATTAAATATTGTAAACAAGACTACTAATTAGTCTTTTCATAAAGGGAAGTATTTTTTAACCCTTATTATTTTGCTGCAAGTAAAAATTCATTTTGTACTCTTCCCCCCCCCCTTCCACTCCTTCTCTGTTGAAAGTGTCTTATAGATAATACAAGTCCTTTCTCCCGCCAAAAGGCTAGAGTTTATTCATGTTTACATATTTCTTCCACTCTCTCCGAATGTAACAAACAAGTTAAAATATAGTAGAAGGTGAGGAGCTCTGCTTGGTCGACATGTAAATCAACCCATTCCTTTCAAGTTGTCTTGTTTGGTTTAAGAATCGATAACCTCTCTTGAAAAGGATTAGCCTGTCTAATATTAAACAACAGTACAGTGAACCGATCACATGTGTGAAAGAAGCAGCAAGGCAATCAAGAATATTTTAAATGGAAATCGGAAATATTTACAATCGTTGTGACTCTCATCAAGGGCCACTCTCAGCAGATTGTAAATATAAAGGCAAAAATGTTAATTCTACTTGCGATAATTTACATTGCTTTAAAGCATGACACAATTATAAAAAATATGAAATAGCATAACTGCTAATCAGTTAAATAGATCTTATTTAAACGGCTTTCACAAGAAAAATGTTGTGCAAAACAAAACACGAAAGTCTCTTGCGTGGAGCAATTATTTGCATGCACTTGGACCTATCTAAGAGTAGGTATTGTTTACAGGAGATAAAGCTCCCAAAACGATTCCCGTTTTTCATACACTAGACGTCGATGACTCTGGAAATTGGCTGGAAATTTTGCCATGCAAAGGAAATAAAAAGAAACATAGAATATGACAGTAAAAATCCGAACACTTTTTAAGCACCAGTATGTTATGTTTTATTTATTCTATTCTTAAGTATTTTTTTTTCCAACAACTCTAGAAATGACTTCAGTTTCCGCTGTATTGTTGAATTTAACATCCTAGGGGGCAGGAATAGATTAAATTACAAAAGTAACTGTAATGCTTAAAATAGACTATGCAATAAACAATTTGTTTCAATTGCACAAAGATTAAATGTATTGAGTGTAGTTTACGTTCATGCAAACATGAATAACTACCAGAAAATTGCTTTGTACATGAATGGATCGCTAAAACTCCTTGAAGTGAAAAGCGCCCTCTGATGTCGAATTATTGGCGACCATTTTTTAAAAACTACTTTGATAATTACTCTTGCATTTTTTGGCTGTAAATCATTTATCCATTTATATTTTGTATACAAAACATTTTCTAAACATCGTGTTTGTTTCTATTAATAAGATATCTGACTAGTTATGCTTAAGTACGGGAAATTTACACACAGCGATACAAACATTTGAACCTCGTTCCGGAAATTACCGCCTCATGACATCAAAATGCTCTTTACCGTTCAATCACTCCCCCGTAGAAAAGAAAATTGGTTACAACCTTCATAAAAGTATGATAAGAACATGAAAAAGGCTAATAAGAACATAATTGAGATTGCATTGGAAAGTGATGATCTTATAACCGATGTGTTTATTGATCATTTACCTTCTTCGTCAATGTTACACCAAAAAAAACCATACTGTTTGCAAGATACCAGTTACATCTTGTCTGTGCGTCACGGAAGTTCTTAACCCTTTGAGGCGCAACCCTTTCCCAATGCTGAAAAAAAGGGCAGCCGTTGCCATCCCTCGACTTAGCCGTTGGCAGCCGTTGCTTAGGGATCGTTGCCTTGGGGCAGCCGTTGCCAACGCCCTTTTTTTGACGCAGCTGGCTGTGCCGGCACAGCCAGATGCGTCAAAAAAACGGGTCTCTAGATCTGTGGCACGCGATGAACGTTTCGATCGTCTGCCATCTTGCGGGTCGTTAAGTCGAGCGATGGCAACGGCTGCCCTTTTTTCAGCATTGGGGAATCTATCGATCTGTTCTCGCATTCTTCCATTTTTCAGCAGATGTCAGTGCTGTTAAAAATAATCGTGACCATTTTTTTTACCGGAAATGACGTGCTAAAAAGTAAAGGATTCTCTAAACTGTGCGTGCTAAAAAGTAAAGTGGAGCTATGTCACCCGCCACTATTTTCATTGAAATCCAATCTGTCTTTCGTGACTGGCAGCAGACAAAACGTCAGAGTTTGGTGTTCCCAGAGCGGGAACACTGCGCGTTAAAGGCTTAACAGACGCGCGGAGGAGGGGGGAATCTGTTTTTTATCTAAATGTAGCTACTTATCTCGATCAGTTCTTGTAACGTTCCATTACAAAGCGGATTAGCTTCTTCCCTTTTTGAAGAAAGATGATCCAGCAGCGGTAACGCCTGGCCACGATTAGTTACATCCTTAAATATTTCTCGTTTGTTCGATTGCATTTATCTGACACGAAGCCAATGCAATTTTCGGAATGGTGAGCGCAAATAATTGTTCCACGCAAGAGTCTTTCGTGTTTTGTTTGGCAGAACATTTTTCTTGTGAAAGCCGTTTAAATGAGAGGCAGTTAACTGATTAGGAGTTATGCTATTTCAGGTTTTTGTAATTATGTGCATGCTTTAAAGCAACGTAAAATTAACATTTTTGAGTTTATATTTACAATCTGATGAGAGTCACATCGATTGTAAGTATTTCCGATTTCTGTTTCAAATAATCTTGTTACCTGTGCTTTTTGTTTCACACGTGTGATCGGTCCTCCGTATTGTTGTTTCAGAGAAGTACGATAGTATGTTGTAGTCACAAGTTTATTTTATTTTTCATTTGTATATACAAAAGTACATCCTGCTAAATGTATGCCACAAAGTTACCTCCAGATATATCGATATGGCACGGAACATATTAGAGCGGAAATTGAAAAAAAAAAAAAGAATAATATATATTTTTTTTAATCAAAAATTCTGCCAGATTTTGTTTACGCACTCGGCTGGAAGATTTTCAGATTGTTACAAAAATCTATTCAATCAATTCTGCCATATAGAGGAAAATGATAACTGTAACTACTCATATAGACTCCTGTTCGTATCATTTTGTTGCTGAAAATGGCATCCATTGTTGTTTGGCCCTAGTGGTGAAATGTTTTGGATGAGTGCGTATTGGAAAATCTAAAGTACCCATTTCAATTATGAAATTGGATCCTGGATCGGAATTGAATTCTATGCTAAAATCTCCTACTAAAACAGTCTTACAACCATCCTCCTTCAGCAATGTTTCGAATAGAGCGTCTCATTGATCTTCATAAGAAATTCGAGGACTAGCGTATGTAACTGCAAATCTCACTTTATCTTGAATATGCGCCATGACCCTTTGAACACCCTTGATCTGGCTCGTGTAGGCACGGTTAAAGCGTTCCATTAAGTTTTCCTCTATAAAAATCATAACTCTAGATTGCTTTCTGTTTTGGAAACCACCGTCTATCCGTTCGACCCAAGTGAATCCTGGTATTTGAAAATCATCTGAAGGGATAGTTCATGTTTCCGTTAGCAATATCAAATAACTCTGCAGGAAACATGTATCAAACGGAAAAGTGACCACGGCGCGCCGCACAGTCGAGTATTTGTGCCAAAATCCTGGACAAAAATATTTTTCATGTGTTTTAACGTTAAAATCATTACTGTTGACTTTTGACTGACTTTTTAGTATTATATACTTCTTAAATTATATAAAAACAGCGTGTTGTCGCCAAATTTGGCGATATATCGCCAAATGACTCGAAGTTGGTTTCTAACAAATGTCTTGTCCGGGGAGTGTCCCTTACTGGGAAGTACTGCTATTGTATAATACCACTTATAAATGTAATAGCACGCGGCTGTCGATCTAATGGTCTGGAGTTTTGGGCGATTTTCTCCAGATGTCACGTGAATACGCAATAGAACTCCTTTAAAAGGCCCTTCGCCCAAGGCAACCTTCTCGTTAGGCAAATAGCCGTGTAGCTGTGCCTTAACCACAATAAAAATATATAAACGTAATAGTAATACTTATCTATAAATCAATTTTTATCACAAAAAATTTTAGATTTTTCACTTTTCTAAATGCAGTTACTATAGGGATCTTAGTTTTCTAATGACTTCTGAAGATTAACTGTTTCATTACGATTCTTTTGAACTGTGATATTCGTCTTCACTTAGAGTCACTTTTTTTTTTTTTTTTTTTTTTTGAGAGAGAGAGAGAGAGAGAGAGAGAGAGAGAGAGAGAGGGACCACCATCGGACCCCTCTGGAAGAAGAAGTTGTAGGGTCTCACTGTTATAAGGCTTGTTCTTTTTCCCTGGCCTTTGTCTAGAGCAGCTAAAAGAAGCCTCCTTGCAAGCCCATAAAATCTCATTTCAAACTGGAGGAGAAAGTAATTTATTTCAAGCCAGCACTTCAAAATGACTTAAAGAGTTAGCACGTGTTTCTTTTTACACACTCACACTTCAATGACCCGAAGTCGCAGTTGCCAACCTTTGAGAACCAAAAATGGGGAGTTTTTGCTTTGGACACAATTTACGACGTAAATAGATGGGACTATTTACAGGACTAAGAATGGGCAATTTTGGAATATGTAGAAATTTTCTTCTTATAGCAAATTTACATCAGAAAAATAAGAAATTACATACTGAATTTAAAATTCTGATGTTAAATCTTAACTGAAATGAAATTTTATGTACCTTTATCCAAACACTTGCACATAATTTATAGTTTATGAGAAATACAAGCGCGTATGTTTGTATCCCTTTTGCGATCACCCGTCGAAAAATTATCGAAAAAATAAAAATGGCGCTATATAAATATTTTTTTTAATAAAAATGGTGGATGTTGGGGGAACATTTTTTTCTTATAATAGACATTCAACACTGTAATAATTACGATTATAGTTGAAATTAGGCGCGACAAGCCGCGACACCCCTTCAAAAAGCTTTTTGAAATGTGGACTTTTGAAAAAAAAAATTAGAAAAAAAAAGTTTACAATTTTTTTTAATAAAGTCATATTATTTTTGCAAGCTAATAGATACATATAATTAAAATACATATATTTTACTACAATTATACTAAGTATCAAACCAGTAAATTAATTTAAAGAGCCCGTAAAAAATGCACGACGAAGTAATAGAAAACGCTGAAAGCTCTTGCCGTAAATGAAGAAACTTGCTTTTAAACCGAGTGTTGCATCTTTTGGATATGAATTATGGTCGGAAAACATGTATCTCATGATGCATTAATTATTAGGCTATCCAAAAAATATATATTACTGTTTTTAAATAAATTTAAAATTTTCGCTTTTTGGCCAGTATTTTGATACGAATACTCCACTGTGCGCCGCGTAGATAAAAATCCTGTGCTTGAAAGAAATGGCACCCGAGTGCTAAAAAAAATCATCTACTTCATGTTCGCTAGACGCTAGTTAATCAGCTAGCCCCCTTCTTCGCACGGGAATGAGGATTATTTTCACAATCACCGATGAATATGAACTTTTGATGCATTAGACTGGATACATCTGCAATTCTTTAAACACTGTATGTGACAATAACATTCAATGAGCTCGATCACCTATCAAAGATTTGGTCAAAAAAATAACCGGAGGCTACGTACCCCGCAATTAGGAACTCTATCTACGGGTCATCATCATCCAGTCAAATTTACTTTCCCATGTTACAGTCTATGCCGCAAGACTTAACAAACCGAAAGGAAAAATAAACCTACTTAGCTAAATACTTTCCTGTGTACCGCCTAGAATGCAAATTCCCATGAAATCCGTTCAACGGAAGATTCACCTATTGGGAAAGCCGTGTGTTTACTTTAGTAAAAACATCATTATTTATCAGTTTTTTTTGGGTAGTTAACAAGATGTGACCATACGAAAATCTCTATAGGATCCTATAAATTTTATGAGTACTATAGAATTATTATCAGTTTTTTGATAGATGTTTAGAATCCTTTTCGCAAAGGTCCGCTACGTATGGTTTTCAGTTTATTAAAACGATAGTTTGAGAAATGATTTAGCATCCGTGCTTCAATTTTGAAATTCACACGCACTCTTTGGTGACATTTTAAGAACTCATTAAAAAAATTCAAATTTAGGTACGATGTTCAAACAGAGCTCATTTGAATACGCCTTCTTTGAGATTTCCTAAATTTGTGGAATGACAATGTTGCTTCAGAGAACATAAAATACACCAAAAAGAAACAAAATATAACTAAAAAAATTAAAATCGTATTTTACCCCTAGAAAACAACTGCCGGATGGGCTAACTCGATTTCAACCCCAATGTGACGCATGGTCTAGGCGTCTACAACGAACATACAGAAAAACCGACCGACGCAAAGATTTTTTAGAAAGAGAGATTAACTGTATTGCTACGTATGTAAATGGCCATTTTCTTAAGTCACAGTTTTCCATAGCATTCCATTTTGAAATTGTACATTACACATCGTTTATCTGGACCTCGTGAACCCAGATCTGATTTGTAGAATGTTTTGTAATTATACAGTTAATTAATCTCATAATCTCGAAAGAGTGGATCGATTCTTTGCTAAGATATGGCGAGAAATGTTACTTTTTTATCTTATTTAATGTCTTGTAAACAATTCTAACTACTTTTTCTTATAAGAATAGATTTTTTATCATAGCAAACGGTAATTCTGTTTTTTAACAGTTCGTTTTGCTGATTATTCATATTATCCAGATTTTCCATTTTCGGATGACTTTTAGTCCGGGTAGTACGGATAAGCAAGGTTGCACTGTTCTTTGTTTTACAGGAAATCTTTTTTTTTTTTTTTTATCCTATGTCAACAGTAAATATGGCGCTTTTATGGCTTGTAGATGAATTTACCGATAGCCCAGCGGTTCTCAATCTTTTTAACATCGCGCCCCTCCCCAAGAAAGGCTAGCTTACGGTGGCGCCCCCCCTCACATTTTTCAGCATACATTCAGTTTTTTAATATTTAACAATGAACATTGAGTCGAATTTTCTACAAAATAATGTTATCAGTAAAGTTTGAATGAACATTTTAAACAAAAATGAATATATTTTTTAGTAAAAATGAGAATAAGTAAGATGAATTTTTTAAAAAAATGCACCACTACTTGCTCTATGGTTTTTCTCCCACCCTCTCTCCCCCCTACAAACTCTCTGCGCCCCCCTTGGGGATCGCGCCCCACAGGTTGAGAAATGCTGCGATAGCCTGTCTCTACCATGGCCCAGTGGATAAAGACACTGAACATTTTAGATGGCTGAACTGTGAAGATAACGTGTTCAAGCCTATCTTGCGGCCATCGGTCTAACTGTCTGGAGTTATAGATGGTTTCCTGTAGTTATAACGTGAATGAGCACTAGATTCCTTTAAATGTTCTCCGCCCAAGACACCCTTCCTTATGCAGATATCCCACGAGGAGCTTTGCCTTAATGTGCAATGCAATGCATTACAGAGAGCCCTGTATAAAACCTGTTAAAATAAAAAAAAGTGTAAAAATTCACGAAGAAATAACTTTTTCGAAGTTCACAGAAAGAACAACAGTTAAAAATACAGAAAGGGAGAAAAAAAAAAAACTTTTGTTGACATAGATAGATTATCCACTTCATCTTAACAACACATTTGGAAATGTATCACGACTTTTCGATCTATGGATCATTTCGTAAAGACGCGTCAGTCCATTTAGCGCGCAAGCGAAAGTTCGAGAATACTAATGCGTGTGTTATGTGGAAATCGAAATTCTGAAAACATTTTTCTTTTCACAGTTTTCATTTATGCTGTCTGCTTCCTCAAGGTTGGGTAGTTTATATTTATTTATTGCATCTTAAAAAAAAAAAAATAAAGTCTCCTTAAATGTAGACTTGTCAGATGTAATGCACATTTCTTTATAGATTTCAAAGAAAATTTGTATTCTTTTAAAAGGTTCTTTAGAATATTTCAATAAAACGTTTTGTAATGTCCGTCTTTATGTGTGACCTTTATTTTTATTTTAAAAGAAAATAGTTTTAAAAAAGCATATATTTCTATTCCGTTTAAAACGTATAAATAAACTTCTTGAAGATTTCTTTTCATGATAAGTTTAGAAAGTTCGTTTATTAAAAAAGATTAAAAGCATTCAATAATGTACAAGCAGCATATTTATAAAATATGCACGATTGTATTTAAATATGCGCTTATCTTGTTTATGCATATCTAGAGAATTGTTTGTTTTGTAAGGTGGTAATCGCATACTCTGTATATTTATTAGGCCATTTATTCAGAGGAAATTTGTTCCTTTTCGTATATAGCCAATGGCAAACAAACAAAATGGAGAAACAATCAGAAACGAAGGTATGTGTTAATATTTACTTTAAAAAATAAAAGTAAATGCAGGCATCTGCATCCAAACTTCTGTGCTTTCAAGTAACCAAGATAGTCAAAAGGCATTTCCAAAATTTTCAAATTCTCTTATTAAAAAATCAAATCGACAGCTCTGTGAGAATAATTATTACTATGAGAACAGCTGTGTTATAATTCCGAAAATTTTTACTTATTATAAAAAGGGATGTCTGTTTGTCTGTTTGTTGATGGCGCTACGGATAAACGGCTACACGTAGAAAAATATCTATTTCCTACACAGAAAGTTCTAAACATCCAAGTTATGCACCTCGAAGCAATTTTTTCAAAATTCGAATTCAATTTTTTTTATTTTGTGCAATTTTTCTCAACCTAATTCGTAATAACTGCGGTAATTATTCTTGCAGCTAAACGGCATTTGCATCAGGGTATAGAGGAGAAAATTTTCTTTTAACCCTTCGTTGGGCGTGTGGACTACGATCGTAGACCAGGCACACACACACCAGGTAAAAGAGTATTCGAGTAATGGCTAAATTTCCCATTTTAGTTTTGTCAACAACTGGCTAGTTTCTGAAAAAAATTGCAAAATTAGAAAGAAATATGAGAAAGCTATCATTGTATAAAACATCATTCATTTTTACAGAACTACTTTTTAAATATGAAATTGACATAGGAAATTTGACTTATGCTCGAATATCAACAGTGGAAATTTTACTTACGCTACGATCGCAGTCCACGCGCCTAACGGAGGGTTAAAAAGTTTTTTCTGAATATGTAGCATAATTCGCAGATTTTTAATAATTTTTTTAATGAAGACAACATTTGAGAAAAATTTTCGTAAAATAATTCTATAACTGTCGCATCTTGAATTCTATTCGTTATAACTTTTTTATATTTTGGTAAATGATAAAACATTAACTTCACTCTCTCTTAAAATAAAAACAGAAAAATTATATAAATTAGGCGATTTTATTCGAATTTTAATGTAACATAATGTTTAAAATTTAATAGCATCAACGCGGAGAGTTTACATCATTATATTAATAAATCATGGCACGAGAATTTATATTGGGCTGCCACAGAAAGGATTAGAAAAAAGGTTTTTTTCAACCTATCGATAGAGATTTAAATGAAGCACCAGATTTTCAAAGGATCTATGACGTCAATTACTTTGAGATACGTAAAAATTACGCCACAATTTTAACGCATTTATTCCTGCTCTTTTTTTAAAACAAAGAGGCGATATTTTCATTGAAATTTACTATAGAAATAAACTAAGAAAGTCAAGTTTATTATTATAAGTATTATTTTAATCTGTTGCTTATTTAAAAATTGAAATTGTTTTAACGCAGCTGAAAATGTTTATCATTTTAAAAGTTACAACGTTCGTTTTAAAGTGCAATATATTAAAATGTGTCTATTTACTTTTTTTTGGCATTTCACTTTGCCGCAGCCATATATGTTCCCTAACATATGTACGTTGCGAGTATAGTTTTATTTTAACGTTGGATTGCGTTCCTCCATAGCGGTCCTATATAAAGCAAGAAATTTTTTAGCGTCGTTGTAAATTTCAATACTATACCTTTTGAAAACTACTGCGCAAAATATCCATATTAACTCCCTCAACCAACCGGGGTAACTTTTACGGCAGTTAAACAGGGACGTCATAAATTAAAAAATGCGTGAAATTTGTAAACTCTGCAACTCTAACGTCCTGTCGCAGTTAAAGCTATTCTAAATAGCTCCTCGAGGTTACACAGTTTGATGTTTTACAGGAGACAGAACCATGTATAAGATATTTAAATTGGTACCGCTTGGATATTTTCCGACAAGATGACATGAAATGTTTTGCGGTGCTAAATACGCCAATCTTACAAAACTATGCATAGAATAAATATCCATGGAGAGCATCTTTAATGGCAACCATAATGTGAATTGATTTTGTTTGTGCTAGTGCTTAAATTTCAAAGAATCACCATAGAATAAATAAGTCCCATTTGTGCCAAATAATCTAATCTGTTTCTTTAAATTGAGCATAAAGAGGGAGAAGCGAAGATATATAGTATTTATATACGTGATAGGTAGTATTAATAGATTTGAAAGGATAATATGAATAAATCACAATATACCACGTTAATAAATATTTCATGAAATTAAAAGTGTCTGTCTGAAAGTGAAATCTATGCATCCTTTTTCAACGGTTGTCTTACAACCAACTAAACGATAAGTAATTCTAATTTGCGTTAATATATCCCGCAGTAATTTCGACAGAGGCAATTATACTTGAACTTTTTATAAAATGAAATTCTGTTTCTTCACATGCAGTTTTGATTTCAGTAAAATGTTCGCTTCTTCCATTATGAAGGAAGGGTGCGCAGCTATTTTAAAATAAACGGTTGTCTATTTCATGCAGCGTCTGAGGTATTTAATCCTATAACTTGATGCTGAAAAACAGTATGATGTAGAAATAAGACATTGTGAAAGGGAGGAATTCTCTGCAAACAGTCAAGGTTTTCACTTTTTTTGATCGCGAATGACCCTGACGTAGGTTTTTGAATCATTATATTGCAATGATGCCAGGTTAGTGCTCATGACGCAAACTTTATGTCAAGAGTCTAATAATTTTGCTTTTTTAGGATTCCACATCACTGAAATTAATTCGAATAACACATGTAAGGAAAATTTTCGTTTCCTACCGTGCGAAGAACGGACACGCAGCTAGTTTAAAATAAAATGTTTGAGAAAATTTCAATTACGGTTTACTTAAAAAAATGGATGTACGGATGTATATAAATATAATTTATATATATATATATATATATATATATATATATATATATATATATATAGCAAATAGAAATAACAAATTCGGCTGTTCGAGCCTCGTCAGGGGGAGACCCCACCCCTGAATCCCCCTAATTTTTTAGTTTCATTATAGCCATATTGAAACTATATTAATTGACTATGTCATTTTATCTCTCGTGTATTTCGCCTGGTAACCGTGTGTTGAAATTTTTAGGATTGTAACCTTTTTTATAGAAAAATACATGTACTGCATATTCTACAGCTTACGAAATATTCTAACACTAGATTAAAGCTGTTGTGAACTAATATTATTTAAATATATGTAAAAAATACATGAGATGCCTATTCTACAGCTTACGAAATAGTGTAACAATAGATTAAAGCTGTTGTGAACTAATAGTTTTTAAATAGATGTAAAATTATGTCGCTTTTTGGGACACATTTTTTGGACAATTATCAATAAAGGGGTGAGAGATAAAATGACATAGTCATTAATATATTAGTCCTATACTGAAATATGTTTCATGATTATTCTTTTGTCGAAAAAATAGCATGTCTGTTAAAAGTACATGAACATTACTTTTTTTTCTGTTGCGTAGCATTTTATACGTTTGATTTTTTTTAATAAAATTTTTTATTTTGTTTAAACATTTTTTACTTCTTTATTTTTGAGACAATTTTTCAGCCACGCCCATTGCTTTGGAAAAAGTTTTCACGCAAACTCATGTAACGCAGCACATTTTTTCAATCGTTTTTATTAAATACTAGCTGAAGTACCCGTTCTTCGCACGGGAATGAATGGACTTTTTGATATTACGATTTGTGGTGATTACTATTCATTGTAATAAACAGATATAGCAAAGTGGATATCGCGTTATATTGTGTCAAATAATCATGCATACCGAATTGCAAGGCAATCGTTTGTACGGTGCAGAAGGCCATGCGGCGTAGCGCAATCTAGTGGCGAGTTTTAGCAAAACGGATACGGCGAAAATATTTTTCGCATTCAGATATCGATGTATACGAATTTTCATGACTATCGGCTGGACAGTCCTGAAGTTCATGTGTTGACGCGACATCTAGTGGCAAGTTATAGGAAAATGCATAGCGCCAAACTCTTCCCCGTGTTCAAATATCTACTACTGTATACCTATTTTCATAGCGATCATTTACACAGTCAAGAAGTGATACACTGCAGGGCCATCTAGTGGTTCAATAAAGTAATGATCTGCTACAGCGCCGTCAAGTGGCGAGTTATAGCAAAATGGATAACGCCAAAATATTCTCATTGTTCAAATAGCTATGTATACTGATTTTCATAGCGACCGTTTGAATGGTCAAGAATTTGGCCTGCTGCAGCGTCATCTAGTGGCAAGTTAAAATAATAATGCATTGCAGTGTCATCTAGTGGTGAGTAACATCAAAAGGAACGCAGTTAGAATATATTCTTGGTGCTGAAATGTGTAAGTATGAGAAATTTTATGCCGATCGGTCGAACAGTATAGAAGTTGATGCTTTGCAGCGCCATTTAGCGGCAAGTTACAGCAAAATGGATAGTGAAAAATATTCTCCGTGTTATAATATTCGCGTGTACCAAATTTCATCGAAATCGGTTGGACGATATTCGCATAGCAAACGGCTAAACGGAATAGAATTCGACGTTCTGCTGCACCACCTGGTGGCAAGTTAGAGGAAAACGGATAGCATAAAAAGCTTCTCCATGATAAAAGACTTAGGTGAACCAAATTTCATGGTGCAACGGTGCTCAACGGTGCTGGAGTTTTTCTTTCAACCTCATACACTCATACCAACATTCATTTTTATCTATAACCAGTGTCATTATATATCCCAGTCTCAATTAAAATCCAGTTTCAAATCTAAGCCTCGCCAAAGTGCCAACATACGCCATTTTGCAAGCGTTTTTTCTGGAAATCATTCGAAGCATTGACTTAGCAGCAATAATATATGGGAAATGGTTTGACGGCGAAAAAGTAAAGCAAGCCTTTATTTGAAAAGTTAAATCCCTTAATACAGCCGAATTTTTTAAAATTATCAACTATAACGTGTTTTATTCATCATTACTCCGATGTACTAAATGAGAAGATTTCAATTTTCTGAAATTTGGCGGAATTCCCCCAACTTAAATCAATGTACTCATTTGGCGAGAATTCTGGAGATAGATCAATTGAAATCCCTTAATAACTGCATTATTTCTTCACGGATCATTAAAATTTAACGCTGTATTCTAATAAAACCTTTGCACTTGTTTTCAAAAATCTATTTCCTTAAGCTCTCAATAAATTGCGTCAAGCCGAAATCTGTGCAAACCGCTAGAACTCACTTCCAAAAAATCGGCAATTGAGCCATTTTATTTTTTCGCCAAACTAAAATAATTTACCTATTAGCCTCGGAAATCTTCAATTCTTATTGTTTTGCGTGTAAAGCATTACATTCCTGCTCTGATTTCCCATGCACACGATATTATAATTTTAAAAAAATAACCTTGCGAATATAAACTAACAAAAAAAAAATCATTATTATTCTTTTATTTTTACTTTGAGAATTTAAAACATTTTATTCGGCAAAATCGCCACACATGGCAACCACGATCCTTTTTTCACACCTTTTTCACTACAGGGGTTACAATTACGGAAAGCTTTTTGCGTGAATAGCATAAAAAATCTCTTAAATTCCGGGAACGGGTGGACTTTCAAAGTTTTAAAGTGGACTACGATTTATTCTATATTATTTTACATATCTGTGCTAAATTTCAGGCCGATAGGTTCATTTTTGTGGATTTGTATACGAACGACATTTTATTCGGCAAAATCGCCACACATGGCAACCACGATCCTTATTTCACACTTTTTTCACAACAGGGGTTACAATTACGGAAAGATTTTTGCGTGAAGAGCATAAAAAATCTCTTAAATTCCGGGAACGGGTGGACTTTCAAAGTTTTAAAGTGGACTACGATTTATTCTATATTATTTTACATATCTGTGCTAAATTTCAGGCCGATAGGTCCATTTTTGTGGATTTGTATACGAACGACATTTTATTCGGCAAAATCGCCACACATGGCAACCACGATCCTTATTTCACACTTTTTTCACTACAGGGGTTACAATTACGGAAAGATTTTTGCGTGAAGAGCATAAAAATCTCTTAAATTCCGGGAACGGGTGGACTTTCAAAGTTTTAAAGTGGACTATGAGTTATTCTATATTATTTTACATATCTGTACTAAGTTTCAAGCCGATAGGTCCATTTTTGGGGATTTGTATACGAATAAAATCCACAAACAAACAAACAAACAAACAAACAAACAAACAAACAAACAAACAAACAGAATTTCATTTTTATTTATAAGATTATCACCATGAAAGATATACAATATATATATCTATATATGTGTGTGTGTGTGTGTGAGAGAGAGAGAGAGAAATAATTAGGCATCGATGAAGGAAGTTTCAACACAAAACTTTTTAAACCTTGCCAAAATTTCAAAAATTTTTCCGCATTATTAGATCTCTTCCTCTGTATTATAAAAGTTTGTCTATGTGAAAATTAAGGGAAAACAGCATCCTTGTAGTTATTTCAGAGCCGAAAATAAAATTTGTTCAAATTCGTAATTCAAGTATTTTCAATTTTTAATTAATGAATCGTGGTTTTCGTAAAATTACCATTTTTATATTTAATATGTATTAAAATAATGGCATTATGTTTTTAATAATCATATTTTTACTCTCATACGCAATACAAAACGAAGAAAAAAAACTTCGAAGGTATCATTGTATAATTTGATCCACTCAGAAAAATATTATATGAAATCGATGTATTGCGTGCACGACAAGTTTGAACATGAAAATACTTAAGCCATTCTCTTAAGCTACAAAGTTTAGCATTTTAAGAACTAAGAACATGAAGAGAGGAAATTTCATCATAAAAAAAAAAAATTGTAAGGGAGCACAATATCTTTTCACTTTCAAGAATCCATTTTTGAAAAATATCTTTTAAAAATAATTAAGAAAGTTTAAAATATTTTCAAAACACCGGATTGAAACAGAATAAAAATTAAGCTTCCGTTAATGAAAAATGTAAATGTCAACGGTTACTTCCCCTTAAGCAGTTTAATCAATAAACTTCGTTTTTTGTAGTATGCGATTTTCATATATTCTCCAAGAATTACTGAATACATCAGTGATACTTATGAAGTGTTAATAATATAAAAGAACTTTAACATGTTATGCGATCAATTCAAGAATTATTATTTTCAAACCACAGCGGAATTTTACGTTAAAATGCACTAGTTTCGATCAGACTACTGTCAGCAGTTTTATTTTTACGATTATTGACCGTTTTTTGTCATTTACTGTTTAGTGAATACTTAAAATTTGCAAACGATAGCAAGATCACTCGAATATCATTCGAAGGTTGTAATCGCCGAATTGTTAATATAGAAGCACTTTAACATCTAATGCGATCAAAATGTTGATACAAGTCAAAAATTATTATTTTAAAAACTTCATAATTTTCTTAATTTTATTGTAAAATGCACTAATTTTGATGGATGGCAGCCGTAAAATCGTTAAAAAGTTTTATCTTTAAAAAGTTGTATTTTTACAGTTTTTGACAATTTTTCAACAGCTATTTATCAATGAACAGAACGCAGAATATTTGTAACTTTATTTAAATGCTTGTGCTAACCATTCAAATCTGTCCAATAGAAAAGTTATTTAGTTTTTTGGAAAGTAGTAATCTATATAAATTTAAATTTTTATTCTTGTCATTCAACATTTCTTTCAAATAAAGCCTACTATAAATAAAATAAATAGAAATATATATATATATATATATATATATAGGGTGTGTCACAATTCCCCACCGGGTTTGGAAGGTTTATAAAAAATACTGCATTACTAATACAGCAACAAAGTTGACTTTACTGGAAAAAGAAACATTACAAGTTTTGTTTCACAAATAACGAATTTCCTCTCTGTTGGATGGGTCAAGGTTCTGACAACAACAGTCGCTTTCTTCAGTGGCTACCTTGCTCTCTGGACCTAACCCCATGCAATTTTTTGGGGGGGTTACATGAAAGATCATGTGTTCGGACGCTCTACGGCTCAAGATTTAAAAGATTTACGATAAACGATCACCATTGGCGCATTCGCTATCATTGATCGTGACAAGTTAAAGCGAGTGTAGGGAGGGAAGAATTCGACTTTTGACTTGATATCTGACGTATCACGAAAGATTCACATGTTGAACATTTATGAAACAAAACTTTTATTATTTCTTTATCCAATAAAGTCAACTTTGTTGCCAAATTGGTAATATATTTTTCATAAGCATTCCAAAAGCAGAGAATTGTGGCAAACCCTATATATATATATATATATATATATATATATATATATATATATATATATATATATATATATGTATATATATATTATATAATATCAACCGTTGTCAGAGTAACATTACGCTTATATACGTTTGAAATATGCAATCCAATATACCATTTATTTTAAAGGCACAAAATTTGAATTTCAATTTTGTGACAATTGATGCATATTTACAGCAACTAAAATTTAAAAAGTATTCGTTTGGAAAGATCATCGAACAAAGCCTTCATTTGTGTGATTATAGCACGTTTTCACCGTTCTAACCTCCCTTCCTGTATGGATAGTGGAGCTTTTTAGTTTCTGGAGAATGATGGACCCTTTTGTTCGATCGTTTTGTTAAGTGCTTATTATGTGCGTTGTTTTACGAAGTTGTTAGTTAATTTTAATAATAATATAGTTTTAGTAGGTAAGTTTAATCCCACTATCCTATCCTTTTATTTGAATACCATAACATGCTTCATGAACTGCTCTTGCCCTTAAAACTACTTTTCTGCATAAAAAGTAATGATGCAGTTAAATTAATTAGTGGCTTAAAATCATTTCAAAGTTATCAGTCACTATTGACATCCCACTGCATCTTTATGTACAAAAAGTACTTTCGAACATATAATATATATTGTAAAACTGCTTGTTATAATAGTTTAATAATATGAAAACGTAATACCAAACACCTTCTTTGGAAAAGGGATTGCTTCTACTAAAAATATACTTGACCCGATGCTGAAAAAAAATAGTAATCACGATTAAGAATTAAAAAAGAAAACTAACGATTAATATTTAGCCACAATTAATCATTGACAGTTCTAAATTTTTAGTCAGCAATTACGATGCCAATTATTAAAAGTGATTAAATGTTAATCGTTTTTTTCCACTCGCAATCAACAGTCGTTATTGTATTGTTCAATCTTTAATCGTGCTCAATTTCTTCATTAAAACCGCTCTTTAACCCTTTGAGGTGCAACCCTTTCCCAATGCTCAAAAAAGGGCAGCCGTTGCCATCGCTCGACTTAACGACCAGCAAGGTGGCGGATGATCGAAACGTTCATCGCGTGCCGGCACAGCCAGCTGCGTCAAAAAAAAAGGGTCTCTAGATCTGGGGCACGCGATCAACGTTTCGATCATCCGCCATCTTGCTGGTAGTTAAGTCGAGCGATGGCAACGACTGCCCTTTTTTTCAACATTGGGTAATCCATCCAGCTGTTCTCGCGTTCTTCCATTTTGCAGCAGGTGTCAGTGCTGTTACAAATAATCGTGACAATTTTCCTACGGGAAATGACGTGCTAAAAAGTAAAGCGTGGAGCTATGACACCCGCAACTATTTTTATAGAAATCAAATCTAGAATCTCTTTTATAGAAATCAATTCTTCGTGACTGGCAACAGTCAAAACGTCAGAGTTTGGTGTTCCCAGAGCGGGAACACTGCGCGTTGAAGGATTGAGGCTTTTATTTCTGCTGCCACGAGAACGAATAACTGAAACAAACAATTAAATAATGAACAATCTCATTCATTATTTAAAATTTATATCCTTGCTTAGAAGGTACGTATTACGTCACATTCTTCCCTGTCGCGTGTACGGAAGCAAAACATCATTCTTCCTCACTGATAAATCCGAACCGCATTCTCGTCGAGGAATGCACTTCAGCTAAATGCGGAATAATTGAGAGCGAACATGAAAGTAAAATCAATTTTATCCGTTCTTGTTCCCGGGTTCAAACAGATAAATAAAAAACATTCCCCCGTGAATGAATCTGCGGCATTTTTCTTGGTCGTCGCTCATTCCAATGATTTAGGGCCACAAGCGAAATACTTACCCGTGCAGTTGCCAGATGCAGAAGGATTGAGGTTTAAATATGCATGTTTCGAATTAAATAGTGCTCTCGGGCAGACATTTTCTGTTTTAAAATAGCGAGTATGCTATTTCGGAAAGATGAAAAATTAAATCGCGTAGATATCGGAAGAGATTTATTTGAAAGTTAAGGGAGTTTTTTTTTTTTTTAAATATTTCCACTTTACAATCCAGTGTGAAATTGAACAAAAGGAGATGGAAAATTGAGCTTACTTGGTTTTTTTTTTTTAAATGAATTGCATAAATTGCAGAAATGTATGTCAATTGAATGAATTCCAATATGATAATGGAATATTTAAGTAAAAAAGCCTCTTTATATGTTAACGAATTAAAATATTTCACAATCAGGAAAAACTGAAGTGCAGACATTGATTTTTTATTTTTTGCGAAGGGCATTCATTATAACAATATAATATCTATGGATATTTTTTAAAAATATTTACTCTGTATGCATGTCTAAGTTAACAATTAAAAATATTTTTAAGTAAATCATATTATTGTACTTAGATTAAAATTGAATTGCAAGCATAAATTTTTTGTAGAGAAGTCTGTTAATTATAAAAGATAAAAAGTTAAAGATTTTTAAATATATGTATTTACTGTATATGCATATGTAAATTAAAAATTATAAAATTTTTCTAAACTAAATCTTTGTATATCTGTAATTAGATACTTTTCGTAAGCATATTCACAAAACAGTTCGAACTCTTGGTTAACAGATATTGTCTATTAAAAAACGGTATACATAATCCTTAAGGTAAGACAGTGCAAATACCATACGAATGGGTTTTTTATAATTAAAAAATTAAAAAATAAATCCTCGTATTGCTTTAATTACATTCTTTAGTGTAAATTTTCAATTCTACAGCGTCTACTCCCATCCTTAAGGTAAACTCAAAGTAATGTAAGTACTATACAAATGGATATGAAGTTTTTGTTAGATCTTACGATATTTTCATTCCTTAGGAAAGCATTTTGAAGACCTCACACCCGCAAATATTTCAGTATGTTTTCGTTACAAATTGCTAGAAAATAGTCAAACTATCAGTCTTCGCTTTATTAATAAAAATTATATGTCTAACCTCTTCGTATGTTAAAGCAAAGTTCGTCCAATACATTTTTAATGTTTTGAATAGTGTTTAGATTAAAAAGATTTTTATGAACTTATCATAAAGGGGTTCTCTAAAGGGGGATGGGGTATAAAGTATATATTTAAAGATTATAATTTCATCTTATACAAGAGTTAAAATAGTCTTAATTTCCATATTGCTAAAATTTCTGATTGATTTTCACAGTTTTTTTGCACGTGTTAGAGATGTATCAGTTTTAAGCCTTACAATTAGAAATTTTAGTTCCTTTCTAAAATTAAATGTGTTGGGTTTAATTATTTTAGACTACTAGGGGGCGAAGGCCCCTAGACTCGCTACGCTCGCTTTTCGTATGAGATATTCGGCCCTAATAATTATTGTTCGTAAAAAAGGCATAATTTCAGTAGACATAAGCAAAAGATTGCATCAGATAGAATGTTATCGAGCTGCACATTGCTTGGTTCTTGCATGTTCCTTGGAACATAAAAATTTAAACTTCCCACTATTTTGAATTATGTAAAGCCTATGGAGCACCTTGCGTATTGGCCACCCATGGCGATTTTTCGTAATTTGGCGACTTACGCAAATGTATCGTTAATAATAAGCTCTAAGAAAACAGTACTTCACATGTATTCTTCGATAAAAACTACGGAATTCTACTAATGGCGACTTGCTTGAAACCAATGACGACTCTTCATTATTTGGCGATTTACGCATGCTCAAAACCAATAATTACTGCTCATGTAAGGTTACCGGGAAAACCGTTATCCATATATTCATATAGTACATAATCCTTTGCAGATTGGCATATTTAGCACTACGAAATATATCATCTCGTCGCTCTGGCAAATATCCGATCAGTACTATGACTGTTATAATGGCACAGTTAACGCCGTCAAATATTTCTACTGGTAGCACATATCCAAGCTGGACCTAACCGGCTTTAAAATAATCTGCATTTTAATTATTTTTCATTTTCGAGATACTGAGTTCCAACATTTTGGAACTCGCGGCTTAGGTCACTCTGCTTGGAGAGATACCATTTTGCCAGATCGTATCCGATGTTAAAATGGCGCTTTTTAAATCAGTTACAATTAGTTATTCTGTTTTAGAAAAACAGAAAATCGCTCATTGTAAACTCCTCTTGACTAAAAGAACTTGCTGTTCCAAAATTGTCAACTCTGTGTAACAGCACTTTGAGTTATTTATTTCATATACCTTTTAATTTGGCGTAAAATGGGTGTCATTCTACTTCATGCTTGTCAAATTCACGCGATTCTACATACTTGGAATTGCCTTCTTGCACAGACATGAATGATTTTATGCTGGCAAAAATTGCCAAACCTGGCAACCATTATGTTTATTTTTTTCAGTTTTTTATTAATATCTTTTAAAATAATTCGATTTTTGAAATCTAAGTCAGCTTATCTGGTTCCCCGAAATTTTCCGAATCCGTGAATACCTTAGTCGATACTCAAATCCCCACGGTTTCGGAGGAGATAGCAGAACAAGCTTTTGACAGCGGCGGCATCGGCCGTTACTTTTTCTTAGAATAGAGAGATATAGGTTGTTTCAAAAGAGATCTGACAAATTTTAAGGGGATGTAGTGCTCATAATAAGCAAACGTGATCACTTAGCAACATCGTTTTTACTTCATGAATTTCATTGTTCATGTTCATAATTACTTTTCGAAAGTGGACCAGCGTGTAAAAAATATGGACTAGCGTGTAATATGGACCGGCGCAGTAACTCCCTTAATACAAGGTAGAGATATACGTGCACGAGCTGTGAGAAAACGCTTTTTCTCTGTTTTCATCAGCGTCCACTGTGTTTTGCACATGGAACTGATATTTTAAAAGAAAGCCGTAAAAATCAAAATTTCGAATCATCAGTAGAACAGGTAAGTTAGTTTCTTATTTATGAATCGTCGCAATCACTATTTTAGAGTTCTAAATATGTTTGAAAAGCACAGGGTATTAAACGTCTAAAAAGTTTTGTTTGTGATTACTTAAACACGCGGTTATTGCGATCATGTGCTGTTATGAGTCTCATGTAAATACGAACCACTGCACATCGTGTAATATGGACAATTGTTTTTGTTTTAAATAACTAGACAGTTCTGTTATAATTTAAGTTAATTAATTTTCATGAGTAAAACTTGAAATCAAAAACCTCTTGACAACTCGACCAGAAAGGATGGCAAAGGGTAAGCAGTGCTATTGATATGTTTATGTCAAAAGCCTTTAAGTGTAATATGGACCACAGTGGTCCATATTGCACGCATGGATGTGTAATATGGACCACTTCTCAAAAATTGCCAATATTTCCATAATTCACCATCAGATAAAATCTCTTACAGTGCTCTTCATATATCTTGTCTTCCAACTTGAAAATTGGCCTTTCACATTTTGAGGCGCAACCCTTTCCCAGTGCTGGAAAAAGGGCAGCCGTTGCCATCGCTCGACTTAACTGCCATCAAGATGGCGGACAATAGAAACGTTCATCGCGTGCCACAGATCTAGAGACCCTTTTTTGACGCATCTGGCTGTGCCGCTTTTGTGTGTATCCGCTTTTACGGAAAGTTTGAAAAGCGTGAAGTTCAGTTGAAGTACATTTTAATACATTTGGAAGGTCTGGAACTTGTCAAGATTTTTAATGTTCTTTTTGACATTGGACAGATACACTGAAAAAAACTGCATGAAAATACGGAAAATGTGCTGCCAAATGGGACGCCAGCACTATTGCTGTATATTTGCGGAATTTCATTCCGTTAAGTTCCAGGTGAAATTCCGTTCCAGGCAGGAAATTGCCTTGTATTCAAATAAAAAATGAAATTTGAAAATTTTAAGGAGAGTTTCCAGTAAATGTATGGCTATTTTTTAGAGTGTAAATTTTTTATCTGTTTTTCTGATTTAATTACTAGATTGAAAAAAAAAAAGTTATTGAAAAACTACGCAGTGTAGAATTTTAAACCGTGAAGAAGTACGCTAAAAACTGTAAAACTTAAAAATTAATGCAGAAATTAAATTAAATCTTGTGTCGTCATTGATGCTCTGCTATTTGATATAATAATTATAATCTATAGCAAATACACCTGTCTGGTATCTCAAAATAAGATTAGTTCTGACATCATTTAAATAAATTGAATCATTTTGTGATGTATGAAATGAGTTACGCTCTTCCGTGATTAAACATGGAAACAAAGAGAAAATAGCCTGGGTAAATTTCACACGCATTCTGTCGTGTAATTTGCTTAAACTAAGTGTAGCGTAATTGCGTGCACGCTATCCCAAGTTAAATAGATATATCTATTCATGCATCTAGTTTAAATCCTGTTGTCAAAAACGATTTCTTGATTCCAGTTTCCCAGACTTCTTTCCAGAAGCTATTTCTTACGGATCACGTGTCCTCTCTTAACATCAGGTGCACCTGAGGTCTCGCAGGCTTACACAAATTTAAATGACTTAGGAAATGCTTAATGATACGGTTCCGTTTCGCAAATCGGTAAAAAAAATCTTCTCATAATGTTTAGTTAAAGTGGTGATTTTTCCACCTGCTTCAGTATTGCGTCTGATAGTTAGACGGTATTTCTGAAGTGTTGAATTTTTCATGTCATTAGAAATTTAAGGAAAAGTTATTCCTTTCCTTCCATATCGTCTCTTTCGGAATGAGATATATATTTAAAATTTAAAAGCAATAAAAGATATATGTAATTTAAAAGATAGTTTGGGTTTCATTAAAGTCGTTTGGATTTCGATCGCTTAAAAACAGATTATTCTTACTTAATAATTTGCTTTCCATGAATGTGCCGTGCTTGTCTTAAATGTGTTTTCATAAAACTCTTCTTCAGATTTAAAATCTGTATTAAAATCGTTTTCTAAACTGTTTTAAAAAATTCGTCACGTCAACTAGTCTGCAAATTCTCAGCACACAGTGGGAACACATTTGGAACACTTATTTTAAAAAGTGTTTCCAGTTATCCAAATGTGTTCTGAAATGTGTTCCGAATATGCTCCGTTATAAAGGAAGTGTTCCAGAAGTGTTCTGCTTTTGATATTTGTTAATCTGAGCTTAGGAACATATTTGAAAGGAGATTGGGAACCCATTTGAACATATCGTGTAAACAGTGTGCCCAAATGTGCACAGCGTTACATAGAGTTGACTTCAGGCAAGCAAGATGTTGCAGAGGGGACTGCCGTAACCCAGTTAAGAGAGCCGATTTTGGATCTCGTATCCAAAAGGTTATGAGTTTAATCCTGGAACTGACCAAAGACCGCCGTGCTTGTTAATGGTGACTGATGCACGTTAAATACGTCGTGGTCACTATATCCTCTAAGTTCCCGTACAAAAACGATACCTCTAGGGGTGGCAAAACTAAGCCTTGGGAGTTTCTGCTAGGTATTTGCTTCAAAATTAAGAAGTCCTCCCCCGCTGACGATCGGTAGTACTGCCACCTATCTGCTCTTGAATCAGGTAGAAATGATCTCTTCGGGAGTTTGTGATTCCAAGAAATTAACACCTTTGTCAGGTACCGCCGCTATCGATCTAATCTGGGTTTGTAATTGACACAAAATGCTGTAAAAGCAGAAGTGTCTAAGCCTCCATAATCCATATGAGCAAGACAGACAGACAGATGTTGGAGCGGGATATGTAGATCTTTCGGGTATATATTTGTTCCTAAATATATATATATATATATTTCTTTTTTAACTGCATAGCGACGTCAGGCTTTTCTTGAGTCATTTGTTACAAAAAGAGGTATATGGCGGAAACTTTGCATCATAATTCTGAAAAAGAAAGTATTCTGAATTATGTCTTAAGAGGTTCTCTGGAGATGCGCTAGAATGTATACTGGACAGAGTAAGTGTTCTAGAAAGTGTTCTCAAATTTGTTTCTAAAAGTGTGCTGACAAAGTATGTTCCAGGTGTGATCCTAAAAGTGCTCTGAAAAGTGTTCTGAAAAAGGTGGAAAAATAAATATTCTCAAAAGTGTTCTTAAATGTGTTCCAAAAAGTGTGCTTCAAAGTGTTCCAAAAAGTGCGCTTTAAAGTCTGCTAAAAAAGGTGACAAAATAAATGTTCTCAAAAGTGTTCTGAAAAGTGTTCAGATTTGCAGTGTGTATATCACCTTTATTTACATTAATATTGACAACTTTAGAGACGCTAGTTAATATTTCCGTCGGACAAACACTTATGACATGCAATTACTCGCCAAATATGGAAGACAATCATCAAACTAGGTTCAGCTTCAGGGACTTCTTTTTGGCACAAAACTTGGTGATCAATCGTCAGAAAATAGTCAATCTTGTAGAGTTATGATTTCCCGCAAAATTCGACAATCCTTTGGAAAGTAATTGGCTGTTTTTCCGTAGACAAATGGCGTAGAGAAAAATCCGTGCCTGAGATTACAACTAGCCTTCTAGTGCTAATAAATGCCGGATTTAAGAAAGTGATTATTATAGTAATCTTCAGGTTTTCGTCATGTTCACATCGAAACGGGTGTATTAAATTTTTCATATCGAAATTGCCATCACTGCTCAAACATTTATAAACTCCACTTAATTAAACATGTCCGAATTTTCCGGGCATGTTACGAAATAATTTCCTCGAAATGAACTCGGGAAGTAGTTGCACCTAATACTAATGGCGTGGTTTCTCAACATCAATTTCTTCCTCTACTAATAAAGCTTTGAGATATGAATTCTGATTTGAACAATACTGCCATTTCGAAGAACGATTATTATGAGGTCGATTTTAATCACTGGGTTCTAGATTATTTCAAAGTCGATAGATAAGGTTAGAAATACTTCTGTTGTACTAGATAAATTGCATTTCTTTCTAATAAAGTACTACAGTAAAATTCCGAGTAAAAAAAAAAAAAATGTTATGTGTACCTGGATGGAATGCCGTTTTTATACATTAAATTCAAATAGACAAGTTGTAACATGATTCTAATCACAAAGCATTTGTACCTGATCAATGGATTTCTTTGTTACATTTTAAAACAAGAATTTCACGAATAACTGTTATTTTTTAATTATTATTTATTTACTTTAAGTGAAAAGTGTCAAAAGTGAGGGCGAATTGTATAATGTAACTTATGTTTTATTGCCTGTTTTAACATAATTTTCTATTACTGCCTAATGCATAGAAGAACAAATTGTATTTTAAAAACACACTTAAAAATTTGAAACGCGCTCTTAATACTACAAAAATAGAAATTAAAATTTCGATAGAATTTAAGTTATCAACTCCGATACACAGTAGGTCAAGTGCCAGATGTGCTTTGGCAGAAGTCGCTGAATCAATTGCAAAATCGCTAAAGTACCCCACACAAATTGCTAAAATTTCATTACTGTGCATTGTGTTAGCTACAAATCCAATAAAAAGTCGCTTAATTTGACTACAAATTTTAAAATAAAATGAAAAATTGGCTAAATTGGCAGCAATAGCTATTTCATATGCGGTAGAACGGCAGTCTTGGTCCACCCATACACAGATAGAAATTAAATTTGCACACTGTAAAAAATGTTAACTGAACTTGTAATGTAAACGACCGAATAATAATTTAATATTCTTTTTTTTATGCTTACTGAATATAAAGAGCTATTAATTAACTGTGTAATATTTTTACATGTGGCATGTTCTGATGCTTTACTTCTTTAAACACCTTTCATGCATATGTTAGTACATACAAATATCACATGCACAGATTTTTGGCTCACGTGTGATTTAATTTTTTTTTCTATTCTTCTTTGCAAATCTCATCCCTGTATTGTGATTGAAAAAATAATTATAATATTCTAACTATGTAAACTACACTCATTTCCATAAATTAAGGATAATTCAGAATCACACAGAAATTGATCTCTAAAATAAAAATTTCACCTGTGGAATGATCACACACATCTTGAAGAAGAATATGCAAATTACAGGAAATCACCAGATGGCGTGGATGGTACGTCACAATGACGAGAGTGTAAGAGAGGGGTATATAAGGAATGGTGGCAAAGAAGTAAAATTGTTCACAAGCGCTGTGGAAGCCTTTCAGTGCAAAAACCGCATAGTTATGGCACAAAGGAGGCATTTGGATGATGTTTTACGTGGCAGAATTATCGTACGACTGGAATGTGGACGTACCCAGCTGGAAGTATCCGAGGAACTTGGAATCGCCCAGAGTGTCATCTCCAGGCTTTGGCAACGATTCCAAGATGATGGTAATGTGAGTAGACGTTACAGCACAGGTCGCCCCCGAGTTACAACGCCGCATGAGGACCGCTATTTGGCAGTTACTGCCAAAAGAAACAGACGGAGTACAGCATCAGACCTGTCTCGTCAGCTCTCTTCAGCTACCGGTACGACAGTTTCAAGGCAGACCGTGTACAGACGCTTAGGGCACATTGGTCTATATGCTCGTAGGCCTGTCAGATCCACTTACCGCAACTCACTGTCGCCTGCGATTAACCTGGAGTAGAGAGCATGCATTGTAGACACCGCAACAGTGGTCTTGTGTGATGTTTTCCGACGAGTCCAGGTTTAGTTTGGAGTCTGATTCTCGCCGGACATTCATCTGGAGAGCGCCAGGTATCCGTTACCACCAAGAGAACACCATTGAAAGACACCGTTACGGTGGTGCAGGATGGCTCGTTTGGGGAGGAATTATTCTTGGTTCCAGAACTGACCTGCATGTTCAGAGTGTAACGATGACAGGCCACATCTATCGGGATGTCATTCTGGAACAACACGTACGTTTGTTTCGGGGCGCCATGGGTGCTGAATGTGTGTTTATGGATGACAACGCCCGTCCTCACCGTGCAAACATTGTAGACGAATGCCTTCAATCGGAGGATATCACCGGTATGCATTGGCCAGCATACTCACCGGACTTGAATCCAATAGAGCATGTGTGGGATATGCTTGGCCGACGAATTGCAGCCCGTCAACCACCTGTCTACCGGAACTTCGGAGTGCATTGCTTGATGAGTGGTGTAATATTCCCCAAGATCAGATTGATCATTTGATACTCAGCATGCCTAGGCGTTGTCAGGCCTGTATTGCATCGTCCGGGAGACATACTCCGTATTAACCATCCTACTAACCATGTTATACTGTTTTTTGTAAATAGGTTCTTTTTTACTTCCTTGTACGTAGTATAAGGAAGTAATGTGATCCCGAAAAATTTTGGGGGCCAAATTTCGACAAAAAAACCGATTTTGACTACCTCTAAATTGAATGAAAAAATTTTTTTCGATGCATCTCATCGTAGGCTAGCATGCACGATCATATTAACGCGTCTGCAACTCATTTTGACCAGCGGCGAGTTTATTGTGGTCAGTTTTTCCATGCCGTCTGTACGTACGTACGTACGCCCAAAGTATCGCGTATGCCCAAAGTATCGCCATTTGTCATCGTTCTTGGCGAGTTTTGGCGAAATATCGCCAAATTTGGCGATAATCTCTTATTGTTGGTCCATGCTTAATATCTCGCCAAATGTCGTCGACATTGACGAGTTTCACCGAAATATCGCCAAATTTGGCGCCAAAAATTATTTCGTATTTTATATAACTCTAAAACTTTAACCCGTAGAATTTTGAACTTTTGTATTTAGAACTATATTATAATATCTAACGGTTTTCAATATCTTTTTTGACAGCAATCGACTGGGAATTTATTTACAGGGTGAGCCAAATGACTTTAAATACATTAAGGTGTATGGATGCATTCAATTCATTGAAAGTCTGTGGTCAATGACTACTTTGGCTATCCCCAAAATCTCGCAAACTATCTCAAGTTTGTCGGCTTTTGGTGAAATATCGCCAAATAAATTGTCAGAAAGAAATCTTTCAAATTGAACTCAGCTTGGCGATATCAAAATGTTTGGCTAGAAATCGCTATATCTTACTATTATTGATATTTTATATCTTTCAAACAAATAAGTTTAGAGGAAGTGCGTAAAAAACATTTTTGATTTAATAGACGTGCAAGGAAGTCATGTGTTGGACACATCAGATTTTTGAAATTTGGTCAAGGGAGTAAAACTTGCAATTTTTATTAATTATGTCAAACATATAGCATCTTTTTTGCTCTTTACTTTTTGTTTAATAAATAGACTTTACAAATAAGTCAAATTTGTTTTGCTTCTTTCTCTTTCTTTGCCTGAACTTCATTATCCTTAATTTTTGGACATGAGTGTATGTAACTACGTTTTGTAACTACTGTTTGACTACTAATTGAATAGAAACATTAGGTTTTGAGGCGGAAACGGGCACGTCCATTAGTTGACGGGGAAGGCAGTCAGATGTGTGCTTGCCGCTAAATTATCACGCCCAGTTTTCAAGTAATAAATACTTTTTACTGCGGTGGTATTTTTAAACTTACAATGAATCACTTTATGCATTTAGGGCAAAAAGGGCAGGGACGATCGAAACGTTCATCGGATGTCACAGATCTAGAGACCCTTTTTGGAAGACAGCTTGCTGTGCGGCACAGCCAGCTGTCTCACAGCCTGTCTCTAGGGTCTCTAGATCTGTGGCACGCGATGAACGTTTCGATCGTCCGCCATCTTGCTGGTAGTTAAGTCGAGCGATGACAACGGCTGCCCTTTTTCAGCATTGGGAAAGGGTTGCGTATCAAAGCGTTAAGTGTTATCTTGAAATATTTTAAAATACTTAAAAAACTTACAAACAACCATTTAGGCCACCTTATGTAATAGATAATTTGCTGTAAAGGCGAAAAGTTCAGGCTCTGTGAATAACTACTTAGTTTGGACATTGTTCTTCTAGAATTCATTCTAGAGTATATATAACACTGTGACATGAATTTATACATGTTGTTTCTATGTACTGTACCATGTATACTATTGAAAATGGTATATGGTTGCACCTCAAAGGGTTAACCACTGAAAATGTTTTCTTTTTCTGAATACATTGACTCTTCTCCAAAGAAAATATTTTCTTATATAGGCTTAGATTGAAGTTATTATTTCCACAATCGGAACATTATAAGGAACTAAAATGTACGAAATTTAGGTTCTCTCCTATCGAACTAATTTATGTTAGCGGAAGCACCCTATTTCCACTTAATTTGACATTTCCAATTTTCAGTGCAACTGTGAATTCATTTCTTGAAAATGTATGGGAAAACAGTTTGTCCCTAATATTCATGCGAATGTTCGTCATTAATTTCTTCACCAGCAATTACGTTCCTGGGAATATAAATTAACCTTTAGACAATGACTGACGTTTCAGGGCCATTTTGTCTTAAATGATTTCTGATTTTTCAGCGGCACAAGAGTTGAGTACGGTCGTATAGTGCACCCTGTTAAAATACGGTCGACCCAGCTTAATAGAATAGCAAATTTGCAACGAAAGGTTATTGTACTAAGCGAGATATTCCAATATCCGAGATCACATCTATACTATTTACAACGGTTTTATATAGGGTGTTTCAAGGAGTACCACCTAAATTTGAAGATGATTAACTCAAAAACCGTGATAGAGAGTAACATGAAATAAGTGGTATGTTAATTGAAAGAAAACCGTAAGAATTTGATTTAGAAACCACAACATTTTAGTTAGATTGTATCGATAGATGGCGCTATAAGCGACAATACGAATCTAAGACAATCCTCATTTGTAGCACAAAATCAGTTGCCCGAAACTGACCGTTTGGGCTACAATCTCCTGCAAAGGCATTTTACCTTTATTCTTTCGGAGAAACGATGACGACTGACAGTATATTGTACTTTTGAAACATTTGTCACCACTCAACCCCCGTTGAATGATAAACTAGTGGGAGCTCTCTTTCTGTCAGCCGAATAGCCGTTATAGCGCCATTCATCGATGCAATTTGTAACAAATTTTGAGGCTTTTCAATCAAATTCTCTTACTTTTTTTTTTTTTTTAATTAACATATTACTAGTTTCATACTTCTATCCATCACCGTTTTTGAGTTGTATTCATTTTTAAAGGTAGGGGTTCTTTGTAAAATACTCTATACATTGAAAATGTATTAAAGTAAGCGGGGAATTCTTTTAACCGATATTCTGTTAAGCGGGTTCGACTGTATTAAGTAGCACTACTTTTTGAAAAACAATTTTTAAAAAATCTGATGTGTCCAACACATGACTTCCTTGCACGTCCTATTAGATCAAAAATATTTTCGACTCACTTCCTCTAAACTTATTTGTTTGAAAGAGATAAAATATCAATAATAGTAAGATTTAGCGATTTCTAGCCAAATATTTCGATATCGCCAAGCTGAGTTCAATTTGAAAGATTTCCTTCTGACACTTTATTTGGCGATATTTCACCAAAAGCCGACAAACTTGAGATAGTCTGCAAGATTTTGGGGATAGCCAAAGTAGTCATTGACCACAGACTTTCAATGAATTGAATGCATCTATACACCTCAATGTATTCAAAGTCATTTGGCTCACCATGTAAATAAATTCTCAGTCGATTGCTGTCAAAAAAGATATTGAAAACAGTTAGATATTACAATAGTTCTAAATACAAAAGTTCAAAAATCTACGGTTAAAGTTTTAGAGTTATACAAAATACGAAATAATTTTTGGCGCCAAATTTGGCGATATTTCGGCGAAACTCGTCAATGTCGACGACATTTGGCGAGATTTTAAGCATGAACCAAACAATGACAGATTATCGCCAAATTTGGCGATATTTCGCCAAAACTCGCCAAGAACGATGACAAATGGCGATACTTTGGGCATGGACCAAATGACTGACTATCGCCAAATTTGGCGATATTTCGCCAAAACTCGCCAAGGTCGAGGACAGACGGCGAGATTTTGGGCATGTACCAAACAATGACTGTCTACAGTTGTATTATATTGAAGATGTCCATAGACATTAAAGTACTGAAATTCTTTTCGGTGGTCCTGTAAATAAACTCTCCAGTAGATTGGAACCAAAAATCGAGATGCACAACTAGATGTTACAACATTCTTATATATGAAATTTCATAATAGTTTTTTGAGATTTGAGAGTTAAATATGCACACACGTACACCAAAAGTCGCCAAGCTTGGCGACTTTTGGCATAGTTCTTGAGGGAGGCACGTGACCGTGGTCGGACCATTACCTAACTTATGTGGTAGGACGGTATTGTGCTTGAAATGGATGAATGCCCCTAAAATTGCCATTGACCGTAATGTATTGGAAATCTTTTGAGTGTTCCTGTAGCAGAACTATAAATGATAAAGACACTTTTTTTAATGGAGAAATTCATTTTCTAACTCTTTACAGCATATATCACTTCTGAGTCGTTTGAAATAGCCCAATACCTCTAAAAAACGCTTTGATGAATTTCGGCCCATAGAGCGTAATGTATTTCGAATCTTTTGGGCGGTTCTGTAGATAAACTATCCAGTCGAATGGAACCGAAAGGGGAGGTGCACAACTAGATGTTACAACAATCCTAAATATAAAGTTTCAACATTCTACGCCTAATAGTTTTTGAGATATGCGAGTTTAATGAATTTCGGCCCATTGAGCGTAATGTATTTCGAATGTTTTGGGCAGTCCTGTAGATAAACTATCCAGTCGAATGGAACCAAAACGGAGGTGCAGTACTAGATGTTACGACTATCCAAAATATGAAGTTTCGCCATTCTACGCCTAATAGCTTTTGAGTTAGGCGAGTTTAATGAATTTCGGCCCATAGAGCGTAATGTATTTCGAATCTTTTGGGCGGTCTGTAGATAAACTATCCAGTCGAATGGAACCGAAAGGGAGGTGCACAACTAGATGTTACAAACGTATCCTAAATATAAAGTTTCAACATTCTACGCCTAATAGTTTTTGAGATATGCGAGTTTAATGAGTTTCGGCCCATTGAGCGTAATGTATTTCGAATGTTTTGGGCAGTCCTGTAGATAAACTATCTAGTCGAATGGAACCAAAAGGGGAGGTGCACAACTAGATGTTACAAATATCCAAGATATGAAGTTTCGCCATTCTACGCCTAATAGCTTTTGAGTTAAGCGAGTTTAATGAATTTCGGCCCATAGAGCGTAATGTATTTCGAATCTTTTGGGCGGTCCTGTACATAAACTATCCATTCGATTGTCACCAAAAGGGGAGGTGCACAACTAGATCATAGAACAATCCTAAATATCAAATCTCAACATTCTACGACCAATAGTTTTTGAGATATGCGAGTTACATACATACGTACGTACGTACAGACGGCATGGAAAAACTGGCCACAGTAGACTCGCCGCTGGTCAAAATGAGTTGCAGACGCGTTAATATGATCGTGCATGCTAGCCTACGATGAGATGCATCGAAAAAAATTTTAAAATTAAATTTAGAGGTAGTCAAAACCGGTTTTTTTGTCGAAATTTGGCCCCCAAAATTTTTCGGGATCACATAACTTCCTTATACTACGTACAAGGAAGTAAAAATGTTTAATTAAACCTTTAGCGACGGAAGGCTTAGATGCTTGTAATCACTTTATAACTTTTCAACATTATATATTCGAAAAATATACATGCTAGTTAATTTTTTTTTTTTAACGTTGCAGGATGCTAACACTAATGTCTCACGGCATAGGGTTGCAAATAACCGGTGCAACTTTTCGCCCCATTCTCCTTTATTGAGTAGCTATGCATTGTAAATTAACCCTTTGAGGCGCAACCCTTTCCCAATGCTGAAAAAATCTGATGTGTCCAACACATGACTTCCTTGCACGTCCATTAGATCAAAAATATTTTCGACGCACTTCCTCTAAATTTATTTGTTTGAAAGAGATAAAATATCAATAATAGTAAGGTTTAGCGATTTCTAGCCAAATATTTCGATATCGCCAAGCTGAGTTCAATTTGAAAGATTTCCTTCTGACACTTTAATTGGCGATATTTCACCAAAAGCCGACAAACTTGAGATAGTCAGCGAGATTTTGGGGATAGCCAAAGTAGTCATTGACCACAGACTTTCAATGAATTGAATGCATCTATACACCTCAATGTATTCAAAGTCATTTGGCTCACCATGTAAATAAATTCTCAGTCGATTGCTGTCACAAAAGATATTGAAAACAGTTAGGTATTACAATAGTTCTAAATACAAAGTTAAAAAATCTACGGGTTAAAGTTTTAGAGTTATACAAAATAGGAAATAATTTTTGGCGCCAAATTTGGCGATATTTCGGCGAAACTCGTCAATGTCGACGACATTTGGCGAGATTTTAAGCATAAACCAAACAATGACAGATTATCGCCAAATTTGGCGATATTTCGCCAAAACTCGCCAAGAACGATGACAAATGGCGATACTTTGGCCATGGACCAAATGACTGACTATCGTCAAATTTGGCGATATTTCGCCAAAACTCGCCAATGTCGAGGACAGACGGCGAGATTTTGGGCATGTACCAAACAATGACTGTCTACAGTTGTATTATAATGAAGATGTCCATAGACATTAAGGTACTGAAATTCTTTTCGGTGGTCCTGTAAATAAACTCTCCAGTAGATTGGAACCAAAAATCGAGATGCACAACTAGATGTTACAACATTCTTATATATGAAATTTCATAATAGTTTTTGAGATTTGAGAGTTAAATATGCACACACGTACACCAAAAGTCGCCACGCTTGGCGACTTTTGGCATAGTTCTTGAGGGAGGCACGTGACCGTGGTCGGACCATTACCTAACTTATGTGGTAGGACGGTATTGTGCTTGAAATGGATGAATGCCCCTAAAATTGCTATTGACCGTAATGTATTGGAAATCTTTTGAGTGTTCCTGTAGCAGAACTATAAATGATAAAGACACTTTTTTTAATGGAGAAATTCATTTTCTAACTCTTTACAGCATATATCACTTCTGAGTCGTTTGAAATAGCCCAATACCTCTAAAAAACGCTTTGATGAATTTCGGCCCATAGAGCGTAATGTATTTCGAATCTTTTGGGCGGTCCTGTAGATAAACTATTCAGTCGAATGGAACCGAAAGGGGAGGTGCACAACTAGATGTTACAACAATCCTAAATATAAAGTTTCAACATTCAACGCCTAACAGTTTTTGAGATATGCGAGTTTAATGAATTTCGGCCCATTGAGTGTAATGTATTTCGAATGTTTTGGGCAGTCCTGTAGATAAACTATCCAGTCGAATGGAACCAAAAGGGGAGGTGCACAACTAGATGTTACAACTATCCAAAATATGAAGTTTCGACATTCTACGCCTAATAGCTTTTGAGTTAAGCGAGTTTAATGAATTTCGGCCCATAGAGCGTAATGTATTTCGAATCTTTTGGGTGGTCCTGTACATAAACTATCCATTCGATTGCCACCAAAAGGGGAGGTGCACAACTAGATCATAGAGCAATCCTAAATATCAAATCTCAACATTCTACGACCCATAGTTTTTGAGATATGCGAGTTACATACATACGTACGTACGTACAGACGGCATGGAAAAACTGGCCACAGTAGACTCGCCACTGGTCAAAATGAGTTGCAGACGCGTTAATAGGATCGTGCATGCTAGCCTACGATGAGATGCATCGAAAAATTTTTTTTAATTAAATTTAGAGGTAGTCAAAATCGGTTTTTATGTCGAAATTTGGCCCCCAAAATTTTTCGGGATCACATTACTTCCTTATACTACGTACAAGGAAGTAAAAAGGGCAGGCGTTGCCATCGCTCAACTTAACGACCAGCAATAGGGTGGACGACCGAAACGTTCATCGCGTGCCACCGATCTAGTGATCCTTTCTTGACGCGCGCACAGCCAGCTGTCGTCAAAAAAGGGTCTCTAGATCTATGGCACGCGATGAACGTTTCGATCGTCCGCCCTCTTGCTGGTCATTAAGTCGAGCGATGGCAACGGCTGCTCTTTTTTCAGCATGGGGCAATCTATCCAGCTGTTCTCGCATTCTTCCATCTTTCAGCAGATGTCCGTGCTGTTAAAAAGAATCGTGACCCATTTTTTTTACGGAAAAGGACGTTCTAAAAATTAAAGGATTCTCGTGGAGCTAGGTCACCCGCAACTATTTTTATAAAAATCAGATCTTTTCTTCGTGACTGGCAACAGTCCAAACGTCAGTGTTTGGTGTTCCCAGAGCGGGAACACTGCGCGTTTAAAAGGGTTAAAGGAAAAATCTTGTTCCGACTTTTTATCCCCGGCACTGTAGAAATAAAGAGATAAAACTTATCATCTCCAGACGTTCCCGCATCTCAAACTGGACGGAAAATAACCAGCGACAGTTTCTTTTTTCCCGAAATACACGCATTTATTCCGTAAAGCCTTTTAAAAACATGGGACACTGGAATGAAACCGGAAATTGATCAAGTGAAGTTTGATTGATCTTCGTTACTGCGGGAGGGGGGAAAAACGGATAGATAAATGCGGCATAAATCACAGAGGAAAAAACTTGATGTTGAAGGATTACTTTGATCAGCACAGTCTGCAGATGCGTAACGTGAAGGCTTTATCATTTTTACGTCCACGCCAGAAGTAAAATCCGCTCAGATAATCCAAAAGTAATTTCTATAGTAGGCATGAGAGTCGATAGAGGTTTAGTACTTGCTAAATATAGGTATTACTTTTTGATAGGGGGGAATTGTGTGCTCGTTTATCGTTTGCAGCAGAACATTATGATGTTAACTCTAGTTCATAACACTTTTTATTAGTTTTATAAAGTGAGAAGGCACTTTCCTCTATATTGTGGAGCCTGAGTAGTTATATCCTACCAAATTTTCGTCTTGAGTGTGAAAAATCCAGTGCTTTCAAAGGATATTGGTGGCTCTATTAGGTTTTAATCCTTTAACGCACAGTGTTCCCGCTCTGGGAACACCAAACTCTGTCGTTTTGACTGTTGCCAGTGACGAAGAATAGGTTGTATTTCTATAAAAAATAGTTGCGGGTGACAGATCTCCACGAGAATCCTTTACTTTTTAGCACGTCCTTTCCCGTAAAAAAAATGGGTCACGATTATTTTTAACAGCACTGACATGTTCTGACAAATGGAAGAATGCGAGAACAGCTGGATAGATTGCCCAATGCTAAAAAAAGGGCAGCCGTTGCCTTCGCTCGACTTAAGGACCAGCAAGAGGGCGGACGATCGAAACGTTCATCGCGTGCTACAGATTGAGAGACCCTTTTTTTGACGACAGCTGCCTTGCCGCACAGCCAACTACGTCAAAAAAGGTTCTGTAGATCTGTGGCACGTGATGAACGTTTCGATCGTCCGCCTGCTGGTAGTTAAGTCGGGCGATGGCAGCGGCTGCCCTTTTTTCAGCATTGGGAAAGGGTTGCGCCTCAGCCAGCTTCGTCAAAAGAAGGGTCTCTAGATCTGTGGCACGCGATGAACGTTTCGATCGTCCGCCCTCTTGCTGGTCGTTAAGTCGAGTGATGGTAACGGCTGCCCTTTTTTCAGCATTGGGCAATCTATCCAGATGTTCTCGCATTCTTCCCTTTTTCACCAGATGTCAGTGCTGTTAAAAATAATCGTGATGATTTTTTTTACGTGAAATGACGTTCTAAAAAGTAAAGAATTCTCGTGGAGCTATGTCGCCCGCAACTATTTTTATAGAAATCAAATCTATTCTTCGTGACTGGCAACAGTCAAAACGTCCGAGTTGGGTGTTCCCAGAACGGGAACACTGCGCGTTAAAGGGTTAATGTCGAAAATAATTCTTCTGTACGTCCTACGCTGCCCTAGAGGACTTTCAGAAACACATAGTAAGCGCGCGTATCTTCAGTGGTCGGCATTTTAACTGATAACCTAACGTTCCTGTTATTAGTTCGGATTACTTTGTAAGTTCAGTACATTAAGAATAACAAGCAGCAATATTTTTCAGTGAAAAAAATATACAATAGCTTTTTCTTGTATTAAAATTTCACAAAATATTGTGATAGCCAGTTGTCTACTTCAAGTTTGCCTGAAACATACTTAGCACACATAGAACAGAAGAAATTTGTGAAGTACTACATTGGTGTATGTATCAAAATAAGTAGTGACATCTATTGAGAGAAAAGTGTATTGCATATTATTCTAATACAAAATTTTAATAAACCTCAGCATCTTCTAAAATATACTCAAAGAAGTTTGTATGGCAGCTATTTGTGGGATTTTTCAGTTTCATTTTCGCTGTATAAATACCCAAGGCCGACCTGGAATTTAAAGGAAACATTCTGTCAGATTAAGTGGATGACTACCACCCTCCCAAATATTCATCAATTAATAGTTTTTACAGTAATAAAATTTACAACCTATATAATTTTTTGGAACAATAGCATGCGTTTCAATTAGCATAAATCCTATCGTAAAGTGATTATAGATAATACTTTCTAAATTAGTTCTGTAGCATATACAAAAGAAATTCAAAGTGTCTCAAACCCCACTCTTATTGAAGACACAGATTATTTACGTTTGCCATAATATTAAAATAACAAAATATTTTAAAAAACTGGGTATTATATGTTTTTCTCTCTTGCAACATCGTATGTTTACTAACGATAATTCCGTTTAATAACGATTTCCTTGTTCTAAAATAACAACTTCATATATAAAAGAAAGATATCTGAAGGTAGTTTGGGAAATGCCATTAGATAAGATAAAAAAATACCTCTTTTTTTCGCTACGGTTTGATATTTAAGAAATCCTATTATAGGTAAATGTATATTAATGGCCTAAATTGGTTTAGAAGTTTACTGGAAAAAAAGATTTTCAAAAGAATTTCCCCTCACTGAGTAGAAAACACGGTTTAAGCTACTAGAAAGTTAATGAGGCGTGTGTTTTGGGAAAAGATCCCGCTGCTGCCAACGAAAATAGAAAGAGACAAGAAAAGCAGTATTTTATTTTATTTTACTTTTTAGCTTAAATCAGTCTCAAATGCTACGCTTCCAGCAGTGGAAGAAGCATCAAACAAGCACTTAAGGTCTATTCAGTAAGTTATTGCTAAAGTGGGGGGGGGGAGATAAAATCTTATCATACACAAAATGCATCATTTTTTTTTCTGTTTTTTACTTTCCGACCATGTACCATGTAAGGAAAGTATTGTAATCACGAAAAAATTCGAATTCGAGATTTTGGTGTATTGACACGTTTTGAGGTCTTCTGAATTCATTTATGCTATTTTTACGAGATGTATGTATGTATGTGTGTATGTGTGTGTGTGTGTGTATGTGAGTTTGTGTGTATGTGAGTGAACACGATAGCTCCTGAACAGGGCATGCGATTGAGCTCAAATTGGGTATACATGTTATAAACCACCGTCGCAAGACCTGTATTGATTTTGATGTGTATAGGACTTACAGTTTTTCTACATGGATAAAATAAAGATTTCTTTTACATTATGGCCTATGGGGAGAAATTCTTGGAAAGTGCGCTAGCACTTTCCAAGAATACGGTACATTCGATCGAGCTTCAATTTGGTATATATGTTTGAATGATTCATCGATTAAAATTTATTTAAATGCTTGGTAATGATATTAATCGTAAGTGTTCGGAAAGTCGAGTGGAGTCACTCCAGATTTTTTTTTCAACGAAAATGTATTTCATACCCTTTTAAGAAAAAACAGATACATAATTCTGTTTTCTCCTCATTTTCAGCCACGTGTGCTTGTGATATTAAAGCACCACGATTATTTTAAGATTTGATTATTAAAATGTGAATATATGCAGTCCGTTTGCAAATTTTAATTGCTGATCTGTCAAGCCATGTAGTAGAAGGTGTAGTTAGATACTTGTCTCAAACATACTGACTGGTAAAGGCGTTTACAGTCACAGTAACGTAGCCCGGAATTTTTTTCGGGAGTGGCTGAGAACTCAAACATCAGAATGCAATATAGCCTGTAAAAGTGGATATAACATACATTTTTCGGGAGGAAATGAAGATTTTTTTTTTACCAAAAAATGTTCGCACATAAAAATCTCTCTCTATTCTAAAAAAAAGTAAGGGCCGCTGTCGTCGCCGCTGTCAAAAGCTTGGTAGCCTATCTTCTTAACCGTGGGATTTGAATTTCGACTAAGGTGCCCACAGATTCGAAAAATTCCGAGGAACCTTCTAAGCTGACTTAAATTTCGAAAATCGAATTATTTTAGAAGATATTAATAAAAAAACCTTAAAAATAAACATAATGGTTGCCAGATTTGGCACAAAATCATTCATGCCTTTGCAACAAAGCGTTTCCAAGTACCTAGAATCGCGTGAAATTTACAAACATGAGTTAGAATGACGCCTATTTTACGCCAAGATAAAAACTATATGAAATAAGTAACTCAAAATGTGTTACACAAAGTTGACAATTTTCAAAGAGTAAGCTCTCTTAGGCAACAGGAGTTTAGAATGAGCGATTATTCGTTTTTCCAAAACAGAATAACTAATATCTTGAAAATGAAAAATAATTAAAATGCAGATTATTTTAAAGACGGTTCGGTCCAGCTGGATTATTGGCTACCAGTAGAAATATTGGGCGGCGTTAACTATGCCATTATACCAGTTATAGTACACTTTGGATATTTGCTAGCGGAACGAGATGGTATAATTCGTGGTGCTAAGCACGCCAATCTGCAAACGATTATGTAAATGAAAATATGGATAACGGTTTTCCAGTAACCTTAAATGAACCGTAATTATAGGTTGTGAACACGTGTAAATCGCCAAATAATGAAAAGTCGCCATGGGTGGCAAGCTATCCTATCTGTTCCGTAGCTTTTATTAACTTTACATGTACGCAAGTCGCCAAATAATGAAAAATCGCCATGGGTTGCAAATTCGCAAGGTGTCCAATAGGTTTTACATTATTAAAAATACAGCTGAAACAGATGTTCTGATTTTATTACGCTTTAGCTCCTAATTAATATAAATTTGAATGGCAACATTAAATATCATTGTGTTTCTGAGGAGTGCCAATAATTTTTCCAGCGATTATAAGCGGAGTCCGCACTCCAGGTGGAGTATAGCTCAGGACCCGTAAAACACGGATTCCCATAACAAAATATCTTCCGTGTTATGAGCGGGAGGGGGTCTACTGTAGTGTGAAGTTTAAATTTTTATGTACCAATGAACCTGCAAGAACCAAGCAATGTGTAGCTCAGTAACATTCTATCTGATCCAATCTTCGGGTTTTGTCTGTTGAAATTATGTTTTTTTTACGAATAAGCCTGATTAGGGGCCGAATGCCTCATACGAAAAGCGAGCGTAGCGAGTCTGGGGTCCTTAGCCCCTAGTGAAGGAAACAAAAGAAAAGAAAGAAAGAAAATTTTAAAATGAAAATCATAAATCGAGTTTAAAATCTTTGTAGTGGAAAAATATATGCTAAGAAAAAAAATAGTAATTTAAAAAAATTAAATTAAATTAAAAGGAGCGATTGGCTTAGATTCGTAGCTCAGGACACCTATGTCAGAAGGCAAAAATAGTATCTTAGTAGCCTGTTCTACATAAAGAAGTCGCCATTTTAGCGGGCATTTTCTTACTTTTAGTTACCAAGCTAGCAGAATTTTTGCATGATTTTGTAGTTAAAAAGTAAGCATACGTCATTCAGCTTCATTTAACCCTTTAACGCGCAGTGTTCCCGCTCTGGGAACACCAAACACTGACGTTTTGCCTGTTGCCAGTCACGAAGAATAAATTGGATTTCTATAAAAATAGTTGCGGGTGACATAGCTCCACGAGAATCCTTTACTTTTTAGCACGTCATTTCCCGTAAAAAAATTGTCACGATTCTTTTTAACAGCACTGACATCTTCTGAAAAATGGAAGAATGCGAGAACAGCTGGATAGATTGCCTAATGCTTTAAAAGAGCAGCCGTTGCCATTGCTCGTCTTAACTACCAGCAAGATGGCGGACGATCGAAACGTTCATCGCGTGCCACCGATCTAAGGACCCTTTTTGACGCAGCCAGCTGTCGTCAAAAAAGGGTCTCTAGATCGGTGGCACTCGATGAACGTTTCGATTGGGTGCCATCTTGCTGGTAGTTAAGTCGAGCGATGGCAACGGCTGCCCTTTTTAAAGCATTGGGAAAGGGTTGCGTCTCAAATTGTTAAGGAGTGAATAAAATTATAAATTAAAAAACTACATGCGTTTTATAAGAGCATATATTATACTTAAAAAGAAATCAGTTTAAAATACACTCATGTCCGTAAATTAAGGATAATGAAGTTCAGGCAAAGAAAGAGAAAGAAGCAAAACAAATTTAACTTATTTGTAAAGTCTATTTATTAAACAAAAAGTAAAGAGCAAAAAAGATGCTATATGTTTGACATAATTAATAAAAATTGCAAGTTTTACTCCCTTGACCAAATTTCAAAAAAGAACCTATTTACAAAAAACAGTATAACATGGTTAGTAGGATGGTTAATACGGAGTATGTCTTTCGGACGATGCAATACAGGCCTGACAACGCCTAGGCATGCTGAGTATCAAATGATCAATCTGATCTTGGGGAATATTACACCACACATCAAGTAATGCACTCCGAAGTTCCGGTAGACAGGTGGGAGGGGGTTGACGGGCTGCAATTCGTCGGCCAAGCATATCCCACACATGCTCTATTGGATTCAAGTCCGGTGAGTATGCTGGCCAATGCATACGGGTGATATCCTCCGATTGAAGGCATTCGTCTACAATGTTTGCACGGTGAGGACGGGCGTTGTCATCCATAAACACAAATTCAGCACCCATGGCGCCCCGAAACAAACGTACATGTTGTTCCAGAATGACATCCCGATAGATGTGGCCTGTCATCGTTACACTCTGAACATGCAGGTCAGTTCTGGAACCAAGAATAATTCCTCCCCAAACGAGCCATCCTGCACCACCGTAACGGTGTCTTTCAATGGTGTTCTCTTGGTGGTAACGGGTACCTGGCGCTCTCCAGATGAATGTCCGGCGAGAATCAGACTCCAAACTAAACCTGGACCCGTCGGAAAACATCACACAAGACCACTGTTGCGGTGTCCACAATGCATACTCTCTACTCCAGGTTAATCGCAGGCGACAGTGAGTTGCGGTAAGTGGAACACATCTGACAGGCCTACGAGCATATAGACCAATGTGCCTTAAGCGTCTGTACACGGTCTGCCTAGAAACTGTCGTACCGGTAGCTGAAGAGAGCTGACGAGACAGGTCTGATGCTGTACTCCGTCTGTTTCTTTTGGCAGTAACTGCCAAATAGCGGTCCTCATTCGGCGTTGTAACTCGGGGGCGACCTGTGCTGTAACGTCTACTCACATTACCATCATCTTGGAATCGTTGCCAAAGCCTGGAGATGACACTCTGGGCGATTCCAAGTTCCTCGGATACTTCCAGCTGGGTACGTCCACATTCCAGTCGTCCGATAATTCTGCCACGTAAAACATCATCCAAATGCCTCCTTTGTGCCATAACTATGCGGTTTTTGCACTGAAAGGCTTGCACAGCGCTTGTGAACAATTTTACTTCTTTGCCACCATTCCTTATATACCCCTCTCTTACACTCTCGTCATTGTGACGTACCATCCACGCCATCTGGTGGTTTCCTGTAATTTGCATATTCTTCTTCAAGATGTGTGTGATCATTCCACAGGTGAAACTTTTATTTTAGAGATCAATTTCTGTGTGATTCTGAATTATCCTTAATTTATGGACATGAGTGTAGAAAGCAACAAGCATGGGCGCCCATAAAAATATTTTTAGGGGGAGCAAACTACAAAACATTTTTTTAGAGAGTGGAAAATTTCACACTTGAAACATTCGAGTTATTATTTTTCTTGGTGATGCACTTTTGTTTATATCGTAAGATAATATACCAAATCTCAAGGGGGGGGGGGGGGGAGTGCCTTACCTTACCACTTCTTATGGACGCCCATGGCAACAAGAGTGTCAGCAGATTTCGGGAAGAGAGAACAAACCTTGAATATTCTACGATTAAAGAAACGGATTAGAATGTTTGATGTCTAACCAATCACAACTTTAGAAGAGTTTGAGTTCGTTTTGATTTTTGGCAAACCTACACGGGGGGCATATGCCTATAGGGTGGGGGTAGGGTGGCCTTGGTCGGAGGAATTTTTAGGGGTTCTAACTTTAATGTGTATTCACGTAAACTTTGAAAGGGAAGGGGAGTTGACAAAAACCGGAATCTGATTTTCAAATGAGTAACCTAGAGTACGGTGCACAAGTAGACAAAAACGTGAAAATAGAAAATGACGTTTTTTGTTCAAAAAAGTTGCTCCAGTCACCTTATCTTTAAATTAGTAGCAAAAGTTGCCGGAGGACTACCTGGAGCTGAAACTCAAATTTCTCAAATTAAGGGGAACTTTCAAATAAACATGGGGATAATTAGGGTTACTTTTAAAATTTATCCCCGTGTACTCCATTTTCTCCATATACTACGTTTACTAATTTTTACTTTCCGAACATCTACCATGTAAGGAAAGTATTGTAATCCTGAAAAAAATTCCCGTTCGAGATTTTGGTGTATTTGCACGTTTTGAGGGCTTCTGAATTCATTTATGCTATTTTTACGAGATGTATGTATGTATGTGTGTGTGTGTGTGTGCATATATGTGTTTGTGTGTATGTGAGTGAATACGGTAGCTCCTAAGCGAGGACATTCGATTGAGCTCAAATTGGGTATATATGTTACAAACCACCGTCGCAATATTGGTATTGATTTTGATGTATATAGGACTTATAGTTTTTCTACAGGGCTGCGACAAAGATTTCTTTTACATTATGGCTTATGGGGAGAAATTCCTGAAAGTGCGCTAGCGTTTAAACGGCACATTCAATTGACCTTCAATTTGGTATATATTTGTTTGAATGATTCATCGATTAAAATTTATTTAAATACTTGGTAATGATCTTAATCGTAAGTGTTCGGAAAGTCGAGTGGAGTCACTCCAGATTTAAAAAAAAAAATCAGATTCGAGATCAAGTGTGATAAACTGAATATGCAAAATTCATAATTTTATTTATTTTCTATTTCCCTTAAAGTCTATTTACCTTTAAAATATATTTATGTGTATATATCTGTTCTATTCTTCAATGGATATATAGATTTTAGTCATTCTATATTAAGATCTTTTCCTAATAGCAATTCTTCTTCTTTCTGCCGTGAATTAAATGTCCTCCACTCAGTTCAGCAAAACTCCACACAGCTGTTGAATGAACTTATGCAAATTGTTTTTACACGTAACTAATATATTTACATTTTTTTGTCGGCTTCCCATTTCCCAAGACGGTCATAATTCTCATTTCTTAATAAACTGTTAGAATTACGAAAATTTATGTCCCCCGCCATTTTCTTTTTATCTTTCGCATTAAAACTTATTATGAGCAGTAACAGTGAAAAACATATTAAAGCTTTTTATGCACAATAAAAGTTCCCGTGTCGCTATTTTTACTCATTTGCGGTGGCGCAGGGTATTTCGACGTCTCAATTATTCGTAATTTATCTCCCGCTATTTAAAAGGTTTTATCCTTCAATTTTCTACAAACAATGAAACATTCCAGAAATAGAATATTGACTGTGAACGGAAAATTTTAAAGACCCCGAGAAACACTTATACTTTTTTTTTTTTTTTTTACCAGTAGCGTAAATGGGACAGAGACGAACGTGTTTAACGTTTATTTATTTAGGTCCGGATACGAAAGCAATTAAACGCTTCTGTTTGCTATCCGAATTCGCAACGAATAATAAATTGCTTATTTAAACAGATTACGCTCGTATTTGCTTCTGAAATAGGAGGTGGTGTGTTTTCTAAGCAACAATCACATTATTAATTTATTTGTGGATAAATAAAATCATACATGCCTTTGAAGTTAACCAACATTTCTGTGGAACAGGTACCTGAGATTCGAAATGTGTGAATTGAGTTAAAATTGCGAATTGCAGATTTTGTGTGTGTGCGTAATGTGTTTTAGTAAGCGATGGTAACTTCTGAAATCTTTTTTAAAAATTGGCATTATTTTACTCTTGAACCATTCTTTAAAGGTGATTGATTTTTCTAATATAGCCGTTTACCCTTGGCAACCTGTGTAAATATATATATATATATATTCTCTAATGGAGGACATTTGCCGTATGGGCATTGGCCACTACCAAGGACGGAGTGACTGGCCTCTTTATTAACCCTTTGAGGCGCAACCCTTTCCCAATGCCGAAAAAAGGGCAGCCGTTGCCATCGCTCGACTTAACGACCAGCAAGATGGCCGACGATCGAAACGTTCATCGCGTGCCACAGATCTAGAGACCCTTTTTTGACGACAGCTGGCTGTGCTCGCGCACAGACAACTGAGTCAAAAAAGGGTCTCTAGATCTGTGGCACGCGATGAACGTTTCGATCGTCGGCCATCTTGCTGGTAGTTAAGTCGAGCGATGGCAACGGCTGCCCTTTTTTCAGCATTGGGCAATCTCTGCAGATGTTCTCGCATTCTTCCATTATTCAGCAGATGTCAGTGCTGTTAAAAATAATCGTGACCATTTTTTTACGGGAAATAACGTGCTAAAATTTAAAGGATACTCGTGGAGCTATGTCGCCCGCAACTATTTTTATAGAAATCCAATCTATTCTTCGTGACTGGCAACAGTCAAAACGTCAGAGTTGGGTGTTCCCAGAGCGGGATCACTGCGCCTTAAAGGGTTAAGGAGTTACCTAATAGGTGAACTAGCGTTGCCTCCTATGTAGGGACGGACGAAATGACGCCCCAGCCCATACCGGGATTCGAGTCCGGACCCGTGATGTGGTAGAACGGCTCTCTAACCACTACACCTTCCGGGACGGCAATCGTGTAAATAGGCAAGATAGTAATAAAAGCAGTTCTGGGGTTCCAATCCCGATATGGACAAGGTCAACTCTGCATTTCATCCCTTGAATGGTTGGATAAAATGAGGATGAGAACTAAAGACTGGGAGCTCCGCGTCCGATTGAGCACCTGGCCGGGTTCATATATTTCTGTACCCCACCGCATAGGGTCTCTGCGGTGCGGTACATTGATTACGGTACACAATTACTAAAAATAATATACAGGAGTGTTTTTAACAGCTTCCTACAAAGTTGAATTGTGTTTATGTATGATTTCGGTTTGTCAGTCTGTTTCTCCGTGATCCAATTGCCGTTAATATGCATTGATTTCTAAGAAATGTATTTGTATTATTACTACGTACTGAATCATGCACCCAATTGAAAGTAGTTTGAGTAGCATTTTTAGTTCTTTTACAAGAGCACCCAAAAGAATTTCAATACGTTACTTTCTATGGGTCGTCGTTCTTTAATACGTATTTTAATGATATTCTCTATTTACAACAAACTAAAATCGATGTATGTTATTAAAGGTCGCATAATAATGCTGTCCGTCGAAAATAGCATCTGTGGCCTTTATAATGTTCTACAGGAGCACTCGAAAGAATTCTAATGCAGGATGATCTACGGCAGTTTAGAGGCATTCATCCATTTCAATCTCAATATAATAAGAATACAAACGTTTATAAGTTTGCTCGTCCATTAAAAGATAGAAATAACTGTAAAAGTTCTTTTATAAGGTGTCGCAGCATTACATTAAGAATGATATACAGTTTTTTTATAATATCTCCGGAAGATTTGAGGATAATTCATCGCCAAATTTGGCGGAAAAATGTTCTGTCGGAAAGTATTTCACAATCGATGAATCTTAGCATGGTTAATCTTTCTTGTTTAAATTAGCGACGGCAACTTTCTAGACTCTTAATTCCATATTAGGACATTCCTTATATTCCCTGGCGATACTAAATCTATTAGTCAAAAGAAGAACGATTAAACACCACATAAAAGTTGAAAGTGAATACACACACCGGAAGGAAAGTTGTCACTGAATGATAAAACACGTGATAGCACAAAAGGACGGGGTATCGATATTGATTTCCTTGGGGATGACCTTATGAACTATCACCCCGTAAAATATCGAAGCATTTATTTCATTCCGTGAGTGCATAAAATAATTTCCTTGAAGTATCTCGTCGACGGATTTGGTGGAAATTTAACGATGTTTCTTTCCTTTTTTTTTTTTTCTTGGGGATCAGTTTTATTGCGATTAGACCGTGATTCGTATTTGTGTATCATCCATTTAGTCGATTCATATAAGTGAATAATAACGCAAAATTAATGAAAACATAGTAAAATAATACAGATAAAGAAGATGCATAGCAATCAATTCGGGTGATGCAAAAAGATTCAACTCTCTTTAGTTGGGGAAAAAATAACCATCTACATAGGTAAAACGGATAGAACTCGAGAATTTAGGAGCTTGCTGGGAGGTGCCTAGTTCTAACCATACTTAACCCTTTGAGGCGCAACCCTTTCCCAATGCTGAAAAAAGGGCATCCGTCGCCATCGCTCGACTTAACTACCAGCAAGCACAGCCAGCTGCGTCAAAAAAGGGTCTCTAGATCTGTGACTCGCGATGAACGTTTCGATCGTCCGCCCTCTTGCTGGTAGTTAAGTCGAGCGATGGCAACGGCTGCCCTTTTTTCAGCATGGGGCAATCTATCCAGCTGTTCTCGCGGTCTTCCATTTTTCAGCAGATGACGGTGCTGTTAAAAATAATCGTGACCATATTTTGACGGGAAATGACGTGCTAAAAAGTAAAGGATTCTCTTGGAGCTATTACACCCGCAACTATTTTTATAGAAATCAAATCTATACTTCGTGACTGGCAACAGTCAAAACGTCAGAGTTTGGTGTTCCCAGAGTGGGAACACTGCGCGTTGAAAGGGTTAAGGCAAACCTACACGAAGAGTATTTACCTGGGTGGAGGAATTTTTAAAAGTTTTTAACACGTATTTGCGTTACATCTAAAGAAAATTACTCAGACCGTTCAATCGGCAGCCCCGCGACAGCTGGCTGTGCGGCACAGCCGGCTGCGTCAAAAAAGGGTCTGTAGATCTGTGGCACGCGATGAACGTTACCGATCGTTCGCCCTCTTGCTGGTCGTTAAGTCGAGCGATGGCAACGGCTGCCCTTTTTACAGCATCGGGTAATCTATCCAGCTGTTCTCGCATTGTTCCATTTTTCAGGAGATGCCAGTGCTGTTAAAAATAATCGTGAGAATTTTTTTACGGGAAATGACGTGCTAAAATGTAAAGAATTCTCCGGGAGCTATGTCACCCGCAACTACTTTTATAGAAATCCAATCTATTCTTCATGACTGGCAACAGTCAAAAGGTCAGAGTTGGGTGTTCCCAGAGCGGGAACACTGCGCGTTAAAGGGTTAACGCTTTGTATCACCGTTTTGCGAATCTGCAACATACCAATTAAAGCTGTAGTAATAAATCTTAGCGTATTAAAGTTATGTAAATGACTGTTTTTTCCCCCTAGAATAACTTGTGGATAAAATATTTTTTTTTAAATGTGAAAAGTTTGTGATAGTTAATTAATATTGTAACAATAAACAGTATTTTCTCCTTCAACATTAACACTTATAGTTATTCATCGCTTAGAGACACTTGTAAGTTTAAGCGAAGATCAACCTTAGAAGAATGCTAAGGATTTTTTAAGTTCTCGGCTTCAACTATTCACAAGCTCTTCAGTAATCCTTACTATAATAGAGATATAATGCAGATATATTTTCAAGTAACACATAAATAGAAATAACTGTTTTATGGAAATATACATTTAATACATTTTGGTCAATAAATTTTAAATGAATTACAAAACTGGGAAATAAAATCTTTCATTATGTTCATAATCTGCTTCTTCACATTCCAGTAATAAATTATAAAAATTTAAATTGTTGAGACATAGAGGATTAAAAGAAAAGCCTTTGATGCCAAACATGCAAACCATGATAACATCATGATACTTCTTAACCCTTTAAAGCGCAGTGATCCCGCTCTGGGAACACCCAACTCTGACGTTTTGACTATTGGCAGTCACGAAGAATAGATTGGATTTCTATAAAAAATAGTGGCGGGTGACATAGCTTTACGAGAACCCTTTATTTTTAGTACGTCATTTCGCGTAAAAAGTGATCACGATTCTTTTTAACAGCACTGACATTTGCTGAAAAATGGAAGAATGCGAGACCAGCTCGATAGATTGCCCAATGCTGAAAAAAGGGCAAGCGTTGCCATCGCTCGACTTAACTACCAGCAAGATGGTGGAAGTTCGAAACGTTCATCGCGTACCCCAGATCTAGAGACCCTTTTTTTGACGACAGCTGGCTGTGCCGCACAGCCAGCTGTCGTAAAAAAAGGGTCTCTAGATCTGTGGCACGCAATGAACGTTTCGATCTTCCACCATCTTGCTGGTAGTTAAGTCGAGCGATGGCAACGCCTGCCCTTTTTTCAGCATTGGGAAAGGGTTGCGCCTCAAAGGGTTAACCCGGGGCAAGTCCTCCGTGCCACAGAGAAAGCACTGCACAGAGTCACCCACCCTATGCTTAGAAAATCCAGAATCATGTGGAGGAAATCTGAAAGCAGTCATTCTTTCTGTATCCTCCTGTCTGACACTCCCCCTTGTAATGCGTACAGTTATTCTGACTTGACTTTCTTTTTTCTGCTTGATGAAATCGTTTCTTGGAATCTGCGATGATTATTGTTTTGAAATGTTTCATTATATTGAAGCAGCCTAATTTCGTTCTCTGGAGTGTTTACTTTACTTTTCTGGTTGATTATTTTTTGCAAATAATGGCACACAAACGGTTTGATTATTATAATTGTTATTTATAGCACCATTTTGAAATGAATATGAGTGGAGTCACTTAATCTCCCCTCGCGATCATAAACA
>JAWZYV010013614.1:0-141613 GCA_038373885.1 Cheiracanthium punctorium
TTTGAAAATTCGTAAGCGGACCCAATATTTTTGATAAAGTTAGGTGTCTTGTGTGGAGGGAAGGGGGTAGTAAAGTGATAAATAATGGTAAAAGCTTCGGCAGACTGATTTTTAAATGATACTAGCCGCGTGCCTGTTCTTCGTACGGATTGCATAAAATGTTTTTCTTATTCATGTTAGTGAAATGAATTCCATCGTCACGAAATTTCAAAATATGGAGAATTCTTTGTTAATTCCTAGTTTATGGTGCTTCTTGGCGATTTTCCAAAAATCGCCAATTTGGCGCGTTTTCCCGTCTTGTCTCTGGGAGCCAAGATGCTCCCAAAGACACTACGGGAGAACGCACCCAAACTAGCGATAAATACACAAAATAAGCAAATTAAAAAGCATAAATATTGAAGTTTTAAACAACAAAAATTATTGTACTTACATAACTTGTTGAACAACTGATTTTTTATTTTATTTAAATAATCATATTCGTCTTCTCATAAGGCATAGTGGTTTTTTTTTTTTTTAATTTTTATGTTTGTGGATACTATTTTAGAAGAGATTTTCTGTAATCTAAAACGAATTTTAAAATCTAAACACTAAACCATAAACCTAAAATCAAAACACTAATCATAAACCATTCAGGTAAAGCAATTTTCTGAAATCTAAAACCGATTTTCTGAACTCTAAAATTTTCTTTTAGCTGCAATCAGTCGTTCTTTCGTAATCCATTCAAGAAAAAGAGATTTTTTGAAATCTAAAATGAATTTTCTAAAATCTAATGCTAAAATTTTTCGTTTAGCCACAACCATACACCACGCAATTTAGCAAAGCGCGCTTACCTTCTCTCAAAAAGCATATAATCCACAGTGAAAATCCACAAACACAATTAACGGAAAAGAATTAGTTTATAAAAAAAAAAAAAAACGGATCCGAAAAATACGAGTACTAGGAACCGAAAACGTTTGTCGTTAACCCCTTGGAGTTTCCATAAGAAATGGCTTTCGGAATTCAAACCAACCGCCGCGCATGCGCTCCGTTAACACATCGTATCAAAACATTCTCGAACCAAAACTAAAATATACCATATATGATTCTGCTCCCATACAAACACAGCTGCACATGCGTTAAATCGAAGAAACGAAACGACGTAACTCATGTAAAGCAATACTAACAACATTGACTAAAACATCTCACAAGTGCTTACATGTACTTATAGATTCGGTTAAGTAAAATTTAATTACTTTTTATTTGAGGGGGGCACAGCCCCCTCACATAAGAGTCCCGTAAACAAATAAGAGTCCCGTCAGAGGCAAAAACGTGCACTACAGAAACAAAATGGCGGATTTCCACATGGTTGCCAGAACGCAAACTAAAGTCGCCAAGGTTGCCAGAATACACCTGTTATTGCCTCCTTGGCGAAGAAGCACCATAAACTAGGAATCTGCCGAATTGGGTTACTCGTGACATAAGCTTTTGCTAACAGATTCTTGGAATGCTAGCGTTACTGCGAAATCATAGCCCACAAAATTTATGTCGGCGTTATTTGAGATCAAAGAGAAAGTAAACAGTGTTTCGCAGACAAACCTATTCGCTTTCAAAGTGCTTCTGCGGGATAGTTTTGTCTTTTTCGTTTCTCTCTATTCTAAAAAAAAGTAAAGGCTGCTGGCACTGTCAAAGCTTGTGTACCTATCTCCTCCTAAACCGTAGGGATTTGAGTTTCGACTAAGGTGCCCACAGATTCGAAAAATTCCGAGGAACCTGCTAAGCTGATTTAAATTTCGAAAATCGAATTATTTTAGAAGATATTATTAAAAAACTGAAAAAATAAACCGAATGGTTGCCAGATTTGGCATAAAATTGTGTAAAATTTACAAACATGAGTTAGAATTACGCCAAAATAAAAACTATATGAAATCGGTAACTCAAAATGTGTTACACAAAGTTGACAATTTTCAAATAGTAGGTAAGTTCGCTTAGACAACAAGAGTTTAGAATTAGCGATTATTCGTTTTTCCAAAACAGAATAACTAATATCTTGAAAATAAAAAATAATTAAAATGCAGATTATTTTAAAGCCGGTTCTCGTCCAGCTGAATTATTTGCTACCAAGTAGAAATATTTGGCGGCGTTAACTATGCCATTATAGCAGTTATAGTACACTTAGAATATTTGCTAGCGCAACGAGATGGTATAATTCGTGGTGCTAAGTACGCCAATCTGCAAACGATTATGTAAATGGAAATATGGATACTGGTTTTCTGGTAACCTTAAATGAACTGTAAATATTAGGGATCGGCCGATACCACATTTTTGCCGATGACCGATACTTTACCTATAAATTTATTTTCAGAAATAGCCGATACCAATACTTTTAAGTTGTGGTATCGGCCGATACCGATACCGATACTTTACATAATTAAATGTCATTTAAACCTACATCTGTTGGGCAGTCTTTGTAACGAGGGTGTAGTTCTCGTTAAAATGAATAACAGAATGATGAAATTTGATCCCAGTAGAAAGCATTAAAAAGAAAAAGCAGTGGATACATTGAAATGTGAATTTACAGTCGTTCTAGTCCTTCTTTATTCAATCATGCTGACGAATGGCCGAATTTATAAAAAGCTGAGCACTGGGAAGCGTCTTAGTGTGCAGGTTCGGAATTCTTTCTCCTCGTCTGGCTGTCGATCTAGTGGTCTAGAGTTTTGGGTGATTTTCTCCAGATGTTACGTGAATATGCATTAGACTCCCTTAAAAAGTCCGCCACACAAATCCGCCCCCCACCCTTATAGGTAGATGCCCCTCCTTTAGGCTTGACGGAACACAAACACGGGGAGGGGGTTAAAGGGATATATTAATAAGATATTCCATTCAATGTTCACTGGATTATTGGACAGTTTTCAAGTCATTGCCAAAAAGTTAACTATTTTGCATCACAAAAAAGGAGTAAATTGTTTTTACATATAGGTTTCGTTTATAATTTTAGTATCATTAAATTTGTCATTGAAACAGCTACAATATGAAGAAAAATATTTTTGCTTGTTTTCAAGCTACGCCTTGGAGGGTATAAATAAAATGTTACAACTAACGTTATAAACAATAACGTTACAATAAAATGTTAAAAATATACGTTTGTCTGACAAACGTCATTCGGTTCAAACCCTATCCCCGTTTGCATGCGTAGAAATACGATTCACTACTGATAGCAGAATGCTACTCTCGGTTTCAAATATTTCTGGCTGACTAATATTAAAATGTCTGTATCTGAAGTTCTATAAGCTAAATAGAAATAAATTCCTCAAACGTATTTGAAGGCTGAAATATTACACTTTAACACACATATGGGCAACCGCTGGCCCGCGGAACATTTGAAAACACTGTATAAACCATTCAATATCCCATGTAAATCTTAATTATGCGGCCCGCCACTTTGCTAAAATCCGCAAGTTTGGCCCGCGACTTCGCAAATATCCTAAAGTTTGGCCCACAACTTTTCAAAGGTAAAGCCCATACCTGCTTTAAACTTAAAGGTCCCTGAGGGATTTATGCGTAAACTTCGGTCGGCCCTCCATGGGTGTCTCACACCTCTCTCACACTTTAAAGGTCGTCATCCCCTGAAATATCAAACAATGTCAGGGACCGTCTCCCCCATCAATTTTGATATCTATATCATACCCAAGCCGAATACAGATGTCCTTGCGCCAATTTTTTTAAATAAAAATTTAACGCATGTGTCTTAAGCGTGAAATCTATATCAAGAGCTAGACATTCTCCAACGATATCAAAAGCCTATATATACAGTAGAATATCCCTATAACAAAGTCTCCTTTCAACGAATTTCTCCCTATAACGAAATTTTTCATGGAAACGTAACTTTAAGGCTTAAATAACACTATAAACACTCTCCATATAACGAAGAGCTTATCTTCCCATAGCGAATATTTTCTGATTTACCTTTGATTTTTTTTATTAGTTTTGAAGAAAATTTTTAATTTTTGAACAGACCACTTAGTGGAAGAGTAACAGATGATAAAAAATGGAGGCCAGGAAAGTGATACTGACTCCGATAATGAAGACACTTCACCAGCGCCCTATTATGACCAACTGAGGCAACGGGCATTGATAGGTTTGGGGGTCCCTAAACAATGAAATTTGTTATTTTTCATAAAATTTTAATATAAAAAAGAATATTTCAGAAAAAACATTTAAAATTGGGGGGCCTTTCAAGTCGGGGGCCCTGGGCAAAGTCCCGATTTGCCCATATAATAATAAGGCCCTGCGCTTCACCACCAAAACCACATCAAACTTTAATGCTTCAACCGTTCAAAACCATTAAAAAGAGGTTTCCAAATGGAATAAAATGTGCCTCACTCTATTTTCAGAGGAATTTTAAAATGTGAATATTTTTAGGAAAATTTAAAATCACAGTATGCAAAACAATGTAAAAAAACGAAATTTTGAAGTAAAATAAACGTAAGTGCATTACATATTTTATTCTTTAAATTCGTGGATTGTCTTTACTTTTGAACATTTCATTTATATAATGAAAAGTAAGAAACCGTAAAGTTTAACAAATTTATAATAAATACCAATTTATTTTTATTTGAAAGTCAATTTAATACTTTTAAACATCGAATTAACTAAAAAGTTTGTAATATTTGCTAAAATAACTGCAAAAATCTCTAATCTCTGTACAACAAAATTTTATCTATAGCGAATTTTTTAACTGGAACAGAGCGAGTTCGTTATAGGGAGATTCAATTGTGGATATAAATGATGACTCTTTTTCGAGTCAACACAGTGAGAGAATATGCGTTTATAAAACTGAAGTAAAATTATAGCCTACCTCTCGACATTTGTGTTTTGCAATCCTTGCAGATAGCATATTTAGTGTTGGGCACCAATTCAAAATAATTTAGAAGAATAGACGATTGTCCCGTTAAACTGTCATCTAACGATTCTTCGTCCATAATTTCGACCACACTTGGTGATAAGACATCCATTTAGCGATGGTTAGAATTAAAAAAAAAAAAAAAAAGTTTGAAAACACTCGCACAAACAAATGTGCCAATGAAACAACGCCTCTCATCTTATTACCAAAATAAAAATTCTAGAATGGTGTTGCGACTGCGTGGTTTCTTCTGAAAAGCGAAGTATCGGTGAAAATGGATGAAAGCAACAATAGGTTTTACATTATTAAAAATACAGCTGAAACATATGTTCCGATTTTATTACGCATTAGCTCCTAATTAATATAACTTTTGAATGGCAACATTAAATATCATTGTGTTTCTGAGGAGTGCAAATAAATTTTCCAGCAATTATAAGCAGAGTCCGCCCTCCAGGTGGAGTATAGCTCAGGACCCGTACAACACGGATTCCCATAACAATATATCTTCCGTGTTATGAGGGGTAGGGGGTCTACTGTAGAGTGAAGTTTAAATTTTTATGTACCAATGCAGATGCAAGAACCAAGCAATGTGTAGCTCAGTATCATTCTATCTGATCCAATCTTTGGGTTTTGTCTGTTGAAATTATGTCTTTTTTACGAATAAGCCTGATTAGTGACCGAATGCCTCATACGAAAAGCGAGCGTAGCGAGTCTGGGGGCCTTGGGCCCTAGTAGTTCTAAAATAACGTCACATGGTGTGGAACACTGTTTTATTTCGTCTTCTAATTGTTAAAGCTTGAGCGATGTGTAATCAGTCATTCTGCAAAGCACCTTGGTTAAGCTGTACCATATAAAAAGTCTTAAAATAAGGTTGATATCGCATGCAAAGAAATATCTCCATGAAACATTCACTGTTTTGTGAATATTTTGGCTCGTAAACATAAACCTTGCTGAAGTAATTTTTCCGTAAAGCGCTTTATCCTCATTAAGATTCACTTATGATTAGAATTTAACATAAAAAACTACTTTCATATTTATCATAATTGTTACTATAGTAGCATAATCCATTACCAAGGACATATTAAGGGAAAAGGGGGTTCCGGTCTTCCTTCCCCCTCCCGAAATCTCAATTTTTTTACTGAACCAAATAGTCTTTTTGTAAAAAATTCTGCCTTTTCCCAATGTTCGGATCCTCACCCCTTCCCAATTTTTTTTTTTTCTGAGTATGGTTCTGTCCATTACTGCCACTATAACTGCCAAATTCAACAATGAAATGAAAAATAAAGTTAATTTTTAGAGTTCTTAGTTTAGGAAGGCCTTTGGAGACCCAGTTACATGCAAAAAAATTAAATGAAAATGGTAAAACCCTGATTTTCGGTATTTACCTGAGGCATGGGGTAAATAACCATTTATGAAAAGCTCACCCAAGCGGTATTTACACAATGTACATTTATAGTAATTCTCACCCATTTCTTTAAATCTCATTCAGTTTTGGGAAAAGGGTGAGAGATTCTTGCATATTTTGTTTTAGATCATCATTTTTACACCCTGGTTTTCATTTTTTTTTCAAATAAATCTGATTTTTTAAAATTTAAATCAAATTTTTTAGTGAAGTCACTTATGTTTGACTGTTTTATATATAGTGTACAGACAACTGGTAAATTTATCAGTAAATAAAATATTTCTTTGGTATGCAAATAAAATAATTCTGCCCTAAGTGGATTATTTTGAAATCAGCAAGATTCACTAATTATATAGGAGAGGGGGGACAATTTTTACCTGTATTTAGTGGTGTAGCCAAGAGGGTTTTGGGTGGGTCGCATCCCTATCCCATGAGAAATTTTTGCCATTCAAAATGCATATTCTTTACCCTGTTTTCACACAACATATACATATATGTGAATTACAGTAGTCGTAACCCTCCCCCCGCTCCCTTTCCCTAAAAAATTTGTCTATATCACTGCCTGTATCAGTGGCGGATCCAGAAATTCTGCTTTGGGAGGGCTAAATTCTGGAAAGAGTTTATTTCACCCAAACAAAATGTACAATAAAGCAAAATTTTAGTCTAAACATGTAAAAACTTTTGGGAGGGGCTGAGTGATTAAAAAATTACATATCCAAAGTGCGTAATTAAGCAGAATGTTACCCTTTAGCAATCTCTTTTGAGGGGCTGAAACCCCCTAGCCCCTGCCCTGAATCCACCACTGTCCTGTATTATCCTAATTTTCTTTCTTTTGATTAAAACTAAAAATAAAATGCAGAACAATATTTTGCCAACTCAGGTTTCATTGTAATTTTTTTCAGAATTAATCTTAATTTTATTATTTTGAAAAAAAAGTATTTTCAAATATTCTCAATGTGTCACATTGTAACCCTCTGCGGGGCTACAATGGGGGGTGTCTAGATTTAAGAAAAACTGAAAGCAACAAAATTCAAATTTAACATCTGAGTGTTTTCTCTTACATTAAAACTAATTTCATTGTGTTATTAGTTTTTTGTGTGATTGTGGATGCTACATTAGGGCTATCTGCTAAGGACCGGGGTGCCTTCTTAGGACTTTCTAAGGGTTTGTAATGCTTAATTTTCATGTGATATTAGTAAGTAACAACTTGAATCAATTTAGTACTATGGTACTATACTATATCTTTCATTCATGATATAAAAATTATGTATTTGTTTATTATTCGGTTGCCGAATATTTAAGTATTCGGCCAAACTGAATATTCGGTTTGTCTGCCGAATAGGCAGAATACCGAATATTTGGGTACATCCCTACTGGAAAATGTCTATTGTGGGGGCCTTGGGGCTACAGCCCTGTTTGCCCTTTCCCAAATCTGGCCCTGTGTGTCATTGTTTTTTCTGTACCTCCACAATCCACAGGTTTATATACAGTGAGTGTGCACTGTACCATTGACAGTCTTTTTTAAATGCAAACTCAGAAGTTGTACAAAATTTATCTATAAAATGTATTAACCCTCTGAGCGTCTTGGAAATGGGCAAATAATGTAAAGTTGTTTTCACGGTAAAAATTTCATGCAGCTTTAAAATTATTTAAAAAATAAAATTTTGATAGGAAGATTTGTAATTATTAAAAAGTTAACTCCAAAGATACCTATAATCTTTAATATCGAAATATATTTTATGATACCCTAATGTTATAAATAATTTAAATTATAGATGCATTGCAGTGAAAACTGGAATGAAGTGAATGGGATTTTACGTCTCAGCCGCTTGGAGGGTTAAAATGAAGATTATTACATGCATTCAGTAAGAAAGTGTAAATTAAAGCAAAGATATTGATTATTGGATTATAATTTACTGCTCAAATCTAAAAAGTTAAACTTGTGTTATCCTAAAGTTATAAGAGAAACAAAAATACCGGCAACTTTCCTACAAAATGAATTGTGAGTGACTAGTTTCCACATTGTTGCAGAGTGCTTAGTTAAATTATGGAATTTTTTTTCTAATTTTTGAGCTTTTGAATTGGGAAAAATACTATCATCCTACTGTGCATCTCCCTTACTGATTTACTTTAGAAATCTGAAAGTGAAGATTTCAGAAATAAAACTTGACATAAAATGTTTATTAAATACAATAATAGTATTGTGCACAATCTTTCAGCTTATGGGCCACCAATTAGCCTTAGACTAATTAATGGATGTTATGATGCAATTCCAAATGTGTATTTATATAGCTTTTTCTTGAGTTCAAGTTCTTGAAAATAAGTTCAAGCTTCAAGTTCTTGAAAATATAATGCACACATAGGAAATGCAACAGTGATTTTACAGTATTGTGAGTGTTTTTCATGTCAGCAACAAGTTCTATTGACAAAAAAAAAAAAAAAAATTGAGTTAAGTGAATGTTTTTTTCCTATAATAGTATGTTAACATTGTTTACCAAAAAACCTAACTCAATTTTTTGTGTTATGACTAGAGATGTAATGAACAGTGATTTAAATCTGGTTTTTGTTTAGGTTCTTTCACTCTTGGTTGTGATAATGTTTTTTAGAAGTGATTTGTAAAGTGGCCTTTGTAGAAAGTGATTTCTGGCACATAAAGATCTAATCCATCAGAATAAACTGATAAGTGTGAGACAGTGTTTCTCAATGACTGGCCTGTGGATTGATACCAGCCCACAAGACTACTACCGGTCTCTGTATATCAAATTTATTTAAATAATTAGCAGTGTTTAACACAAAACCTATGGGACCAAAATATTTTTTCATGTTAAAAGAATTTAGTGTTGATTTGTAATAAACTGCATAGTTACTATCTGGACCGCTATGTCATTTCATGTTAAGCATTTTTGTATTAAGCCTACTTCACTGTACATGCTTCTATAATATTATCTATCTTTGGATGACTGGTTTGTAAACAATTCTTATTTTTGCCAGTCTGCAAATGTTGAAAAGTTGAGAAACTATGGTATGCATGCTAAGTCACTTGCTTGTGTTATTAAGTATGCAAGAGTACCATTTTCTTTTTGCAGGCAATGATTTTTGAGTAATTTTGTGATGTCATAACCAAACACAAGCTATTGAAGTAATCCTGTAAGTATTCTTAAAAGGGATACTATAACTAGGATTTTGGTTTTGGAAACTGCTTGTGTTTTTAATTTGATTAATAAGAACTTTATTTTCGTTTCTAATTCCTTTTTCCTATTTTTAGGTTTCTAGTCTTAGCATATGATTGATCATGCAGTCTCAAAAATTGTGCTTAAAATGGAACAACCATACTACAAATCTGCTGACAGTATTAGGTAGTTTTCGGCAGAAGGAGCAGTTAGTTGATGTCACGATATCATGTGAAGGACAAAACATCAAAGCCCACAAAATGATTTTGTCTGCATGTAGTCCTTATTTTGAGGACATATTTCAGCAAAATCCATGTCAGCATCCTATCATCATTATGAATGGGATGAAATATGTTGATATCACAGCCATACTGAACTTCATGTACAAAGGTGAGGTGAATGTGTCTCAAGATGGACTGACATCTTTCTTGCAAGCTGCAGAGGCTCTGAAAGTGAAGGGCTTGGCTGAAGTTTGTGGTGAGAAATCTAATACGAACTCCATTAACAAAGAAATCAAACAGAGTGATCTGAATCGACCCCAAAGGACTGACACTCCCCCTAGAAAAAGACATCGGAATCGAAAGCGATCGTTAAGTGACTCTAATAGAAGTGACGATGAAGGAACTGTGCGCAAACAACACCGAGAGCCCTCCTCACCAGAAATTCATGAACTCTCTGGGGATGAGTCCTTTACGGGTGATAATAGTTCTAATGGACCACCATTCAATTCTACACCTCGGGTGCCTCAAAATGTATATTCACGTTCTCATCAATCATCATCAAATGTTGGGGGCGAGGAAGACGATTTTGAAGTAGAACCATCCAAAATGTTAGAACAGACTTTGACCACAGAACCTGTAAGTAACCTCCATGAATGTTTGAAATTGCTTGCAAGTTCTATTTGATGTGTAGTATAGATGAGAAGTTGCCAGGGCTCTATTCCTGTGCACTTGACTTGAGAAATATCTCATAAAATGATTTTTTAAAATAATTATTTTAGGAGAAACAAACATTGTTACTTAATAAAAGTATTCTCAGCACATACTCTTAAAAATTCGCTAGAGTATAAAAAATTTTGCACAATACTGTATGTTCAAAGAGCTATCTTTATCATAGGGTTCGTCCTGGATTTTTATTTGTTGATGCTAGGAATGCGTACAGTTATTTAAGAGTCCCTTGATGAATTTTCTAGGCCCTTTTTTTCAATAACAGCATTAACCCCTTAACCTTCGCTCTCGTCGAAATCACGGGCTAAGCTTTCTCCCTCTATTTCTCGTGCCCGTCAAATTTCTGGGCAATACTGTTAAAAAAAAATGCGCCTGAAAGATAAGAGCGTTCCTATTCTGATGCACGGATTTTTTTGTAATATATAATTTTACACAACAGATGACAATACCAGAGTATTTTTAACTTAATTCGGAGATAGTTTATTTTTAAATACATGGTAGCAGTACTCAAACACACGTGTTTTTGTGATGTGCATTATGCAATCTTAGCTTACTATTTTTTTTTTAATTTATGTTCAAAGAAAATTTTAGAAATATTTACTTATTTTACGTAGTAAGTTTAATAAAACTTTCTAGTGTTTAAAACACATATTTTTAATGATTCCCTGCTTACTACAAAACACACATTCAGTCACAATGACCCTGAATGTTGGCTTTTCCTAAAAAATATTTTTTTTTCTCTAGTGCTTAAAATGTCCAAAACCTTAAAATGAATAAATATACTATATATGCACTTGTTTTATACAATTTTCTGGAATAAAAGAAATAAGCACTTTTATGACCGTTTTCTTGAAAATATGACGGTTAAGGGGTTAAGAAAATAATTGATACATTGAAAGTTAATACAGGGATATCTGGGGTTCCCAGGTATTCCAAAGATCTTAATGTGATGGTACCTCCTTGCAACAGTAATGTTTGTAATCCTTCAGGTTAGAGACCTGGCAACTTAAAAGGATACTTGGATCCTCAGATCTTTTAATTTTTATAGTGCAGATTGTTTTCGATATTTTAAATTTCAAGCTGCTTAAACTAAAGGTGTGGAGTTAACTTTTTAATCGTTTTAGAATAGTAGCAGTAAGTTTGTTTTGAAGTGATTGAGCTGTAATTGTGACAGTCACTCATGAGCATAACTATTAAGTTAGTGTATCAATCAACATAATTTCTTAAAAAGAAAAAGAAAGTGCAATAGAAGAGAATATAGTTGACGCTTGTTTTCACAAACCTCTGTTGGAACCACTTAAATGATTTGTAAAAATGTACTTGGAAATACTTGCTTGTTCGTGATATTGCATTTGTTCATTAACTCTTTCAGGACGAGCAGGTGGTAAAAAATCACTACCTTTGAGTCAGTTCCGGTGTGGGGATTTCTTAGAATCGACTCTCCCACTTTACTTGGGGGTTGCAATACGTGTGCGGCGTGATCGTCCTAATCAATCAATGCTTTCAGACTTACTTGTAGTCTCCCTTCTTATTTACTCTACCTAGTAAATTTTAGTTCTTGCCCCCCACCCTGCACCCACAGGCAAACATGTCACTTGTCACTGGGTGAAAGAGAAGCCGCCTCTCAAAACACCCCTTCGTATTTCCCGAAGGTATACCTGTTTCTTCCACCTGTTAAAATACCTTCTATCCCTATTTTCCGCTCATCCGCTGCAATATGGCTCGGCCCGTCCTTAACCCTTTGTGGCGCACTACCCTTTAAAGTAAGAATTCAGGCTCGATTTTTTGTTGGCTTTCTATTTAGGCCTACAGGAGTGCACAAATAAAATTTTGTAAAGATTGCACTTACCGTTGTAATTCTATGGATGGTCGGGGAACTAAACCACTGCGCCACTAGTGTTATGAAAAATGCGGCTAAGTGAGCAATGCAGGGAAGCACAAAACGAGTAAAAGAGCTTTCGCCGATGAGTAATAAACACTTTATTCTACTTGTGTAGCAGATATAGCATTATCCAGGGTGCACCATAAGGAGGCCTGCTACTCTTCTCCCCCCCTCCCCCAAAAAAAAGGGGGGGGGAAGAAAAATCAACTTGATTATACGCAGAAATCTGGGCGAGATACTAGTTCTTTCCGCAGTATTTTCAATAATTAACCATTAAAATATTTAATAACTAAGTACAATTTATTTACAGTATAAAAAACTTAACAAAAATAACTAGAAATATATACAATGAATCGTACCAAACTAAGAGCAAAAAAATCACGTAGATTCAAAGTACAGATGACCCGAGTTACAGATAAAATCCTTGGACAAGGTACCCTTCCACATTCTAGAGGCCACATCTGGGTGAAATCCTTTTGGCAAAATAGTGAACCCACCCCCCCATCCCCCCCACAACATTCCTTAGCATGAGCTCATTCCTATTCGAAAAAAAACAACAACAAACAGAAAATATATATGCAGAAGTTTTCCCTTCAGCGTGTGTAATTGAAAAAGCGTAGTGGTGCAGTGGTTTAGTACAGAAACCACTTCATTTTATACAAGTATTCTGGGTATGCTTTCTACATGAAAAAAATATAATAATATTGGGCAAATAGTTTAGGGTACAGACAACAAAATGGTAGTTCAAGCATTTATTTTTATACCTTTAAAAAATTATACAGATATCCGTGAAGAAACAGTGTTTTAAATAAAGTGTTGCAGATGAAAATAATTGATAGAAAGCTTGGGTGCTGCCATCTAGTATTAAAAAGGAAAGCTAAAAGTGAAAAAAAATGAGAATTCTCTATAAGTTAAAATTAGCTGATTGAGAAGCAAATTATTTTGGGTGGTTTAGCAGCTAAACCACTGAGACGCAAAGGGTTAACCGCCTCAGCTGTCTAGGGCAGACTTCGTACCAAAAGGGTTAAAAAAAGAGGTTCGTTAAAATGAGCATTGACTATTCAGGCATGTGATTTTTCCGCAAATTAGTGGAAATATGCTAATTTTAAATAGCTGATCAGCGGACATCTGTGAATCCAATATTTTCATATCTTCAACAAATTTTGACCAGACTTTAAATACTGTTGGACTAATGTACTGTTGTATGATAAAAACTGTGTCATTCTGCACTCTTGTTTATTAATGTACCTAACTGATGGTGTGTTTCCGCGTAGGCTTTTTCACAATCTGAAAGAAATAAGCCAATAGAAAACATGAACTAGAAACAGCAATGGGATTAATCTGATTGGCTTTCGAGCTAGCAACATCTGTGGTTGGTTAATCTACTCCTAACAAGGTGATATTTGCCTTTGGAGAGAAATCTTTCCTAATCCCATCACATGGCTGTGTGAGATCGTTGTGATGTACTTTGCAGCTGTTGAGTGAATCGAGTAATCGAACAGAGGATAAAAGCGCTCATGTTTACTGTTTACGCATGTGTAGTGACATGGATGGGGCAAGACTATTGCCTTGCATTTGTGCTTAATTTTTTCGCATGTGTACCCAATCATTCAGGTTTACTTGTGAACTGTCTTAACTCTGAATTGTAAAAATGTTGTACAATGTTGATTTTAGATAATGATAAATCAAATGAAGCCAAGGTTTGAGAAATCGAAGAAGTTAAAAATAAATTCCAATTTAAAGTTTTTGTATGCACCTTCTCTGCCCCCCCCCCCCCCCAAAAAAAAAAATAAAAAATTAATTCAGCTAATTTCTCCCTTGGCCAATCCCATCCCTGATATTTGTAGTTGATTCATTAATGTAATCTCCCTTGTACAATCAACTAATAATGAATGTATGATAATGGTTATAAAAATATATGCTCATTTTAAAATGTTACTTATTTAGCATTTTGGAATGTATCTAAATATATTTCTCTGCTAATCATAGTTTTTCAATTTTACAGGCATCTAATTCAAATTCAGACAACAACCTTAGAATAGAACGGATAATGGGAAATGCTACAGAAATTGAGTCTTCCAGTTTACACGAACCAGAAAGTCCTCCAGGTATAAATGTTTGTTAAATTTGTTTGATGACAAAATGTTGATTGACCAAAAAAAAAAAAAAAAACGGAGTGCTTGATATTTAGTCTTACTGAATAGCTTAAGAAAAAAAAATAATGATGGCCCCTTTTTTTTTTTTTTTTTTTTTTTTTTTTTTTTTTGTGTGTGTGTGTGTGTGTCACTTAATTCTTAAGATTAATCAAAACCATGCAGAGTTATGAAACACCACAATTCTGTTGAAAATTAATCTTTAAATATAAGTTTTTTGTCTGTTTTGCTTGAAAACTGATTGTATGTTAGTCTTCATTGACTACTTTTAATCTATAAAAGGTAATTTTGATCTAAAATAATAATTATTACCACTTTATTCTCATTTCTGGAATGAAGTTTAGATAATTATGGGAGTTAGCCGAATTTCTCCCGTCAATTGTTCTATGTTGAAAGGGTTTTGACATTTTTACTTTTTATTAATTTCTTAGATGTGCAGTCTCATGCACTAATATTATGCACTAGTCGCTAAGGCGGCCAGCTTCCCCACCCCATACCTTACTGCTCTTTATATCCAGTGCAGTATTGACCAAATTATTGAACTCATTTCAATGAAAATCATGTTTCTTTGTTTTAACAGTTTATTTGTCATTAAATTTATTTAGATTAGGGTTGCTACAAATTTTGGGTGTCATAAAAAGCCGATGATGGTCATACTCATCGCAATGGCAACTACTAATATTGTAAATGTATGAAAAGGCATAATATTTATAGTGACATTTCCATTCATGAAATGATTATAGAAATATTCTATTGGATGATAACGTATTGTACAAATTCCTACAGAAACCCTTAATTGCAGAAGCTGCAGGCTTTATTCTGGTACTTATGTATGATCCTGGTGATCATTCCTGCCAAACTATTTTTCATCAAATGTGCTGGCAAGCTGTTGCCAATTGTACAAAAAAAACCCATCAATAATTTCATGTGTCCGGCATTTATCTTGGCAAAAAATCGCTCTTCTTGGCAGACCGCTGTAATAATAGGCAAGTAATATTGCATTATTTAATTCGTATCCTTGGTTACAATAATATAAACGAGACGGGGAATGGCTAAAATGTGCTTTATTCCATGGCCTGGCGACATTTTATTTTCGGATGTGCGATAAATGCACCAAGTATTGAAAATTTAATTAAAGCTGTGAAAATATCTGAAAGATCTCTTTTTCGCATGAGCATTATTGTTATTTAGTAATATTAGCTACAGTTTTGACGTAAGTAAAAGTAGCCAGTAATGAATATGCTTGCTTCATTTGACGTCATTGAACTGTTAATTTGGATTTTTGTGCATGCGTTATTGTTATTACGCTGAGTTCATCAAGTTGTTGCTGTTCACAGCATAGAAATATCGTCGGTTTTAGTGCCACTTACGTTAGTGTATTATATAAGTAGATACCACAGACTGCTGAACACCTAATGTAAAGTAATGTAACTTTGATTGAAAGTTAATCTTATCTGTAACAAATATCGGGATATGACTGTTTATTCAAACTGCTTTTTGACTTTCACATGTTATTAGTTAATATATTTAAAATATTTGTTATTATTCTAGCCCCAAAGAATCTTTCAATTGGCTAGTTAAGCATTTAAGTCATAATAAATTTAGGTCTGTGCTAATTATTAGTAGATGTTAATTATGATTTGAATCTTCCAATATTAAATACTCTTGAAAATGACTATCAAAATGCCATTTAATGAACCTTTTTTTTAATTATTAGACATCAAGCCTATCATTGACTTTGGAGAATCAAGTGCAGGACCATCGGAAAACACTATGATGCTGTACAATGAACAGTCTCAGCCTGGACCAAGCAATATGCAGGATGGTTCTTTAATCCATGACAATTCTCATGCTCAGGGTATAACTTCTTTTCTGAAAAGCAGTTTCAGGCAAGCTGAAAAACTACTAGAATCTTGAAAATTGATATTAAAAAATGAAACTTTCCAGTTGATTTTTTTTTTTGGCTTTTTTTATTGAGACACGTTTGCTAGAAAAATTTAAGTTTTTCAGCTTGTCTTTTTTTTTTTTTTTTTTTCCTTAACTAAAGGTTATGATACCAAATTAGGTTAGTTTTAGGCTTAGTTTAGTTAAGTTAGAAATAAGTTAAATTTTTAAATGTGGATCACATGGTATTTTTGCTGTGAATTGTATTAAGTTATAATAGCATGCTCAATGAAGATTTCAAGTAAAGAGAAGAGAACCAAGATGCGAGATCAACTTATATGTGGGACTCTGCATCATCATTTCAAGAAATAGTTATTTAGTAAGTATGCATGGGTGGTAAGTATGTGTGTGTGTAGGTGTTATTATGAAGCCTTCTCTCTCATAAATTGGGGTATGTTTTTGTTTTGTGTTTTTCCAAGCCTATATTTTTAGAATCTAGTCAAGCCCGTAGAAGTTTGGAGTGTTCAGATTGTTGGATGTTTCCCCGACTTGGCTGGTATGGGTGCAGATGTCAAGAATGATTGGATGTATTCTCCAAATGAAATTGTTATTGTAAAATTGCAATACAAATCTTATTTCTTGTTGCAAAAGTCTGTAATAAAATGGTTGACTGTCTACTCTGAATTGGTTATTGACTATTTCCAGTGTGTATTTTTTAGCATGCTTTAATTTCAGTTGAATCAGCCACCAAGTCCAAAAAAATGAAAAATAATGGTAATATATTTCCAGTGAAAATGGTTAGATAATTTCCTTAGACTAAGAAATAAGAATACGCACTTTAAAATGATCTTCGATTTGTTTCTGTGGACTTGGCGGCGGTGCATATTTTCATATTTTAGAAAATGAAATCGGATCCCATGCCTTGAACATTTTAGTAAGAAATTTTGAAAGCAAAGCTATCTTAATTATTTTGCACCGCTGCCATGTCTTTAGAAACACTTTCGAAGGTACCATGCGTATTCTCTATTTCTTGGTCTTGAAAGAGTCAACAATGAAATAGTTGATATTTTTACTGGAAATATAGCTACTGCCTATTGCCTGAAAGGTAATTTCTTTATTGGGTTGCTTAGGATGAAAGTTGTATCATTAACATATTAGACATTTTCCTGAACATGTAACATTGACATGTTAGTCCAGATCAATTAAAGGAAAATCACTTTCATCTCTTAATTTTATGATTGAATGAAACTGACTGTAAACTCACACAACTTTCCCAAGGTATGTTACTTTTTTTAGTGCAGTTAATGGGCATTGTGCGACTAGTTCTTTAAATTGCTGTTTTGTCTTCTGGTGCATACCATAAGAATATTTTGTGGTAGGGGTGAACGAAATAAATTTTTAGCATAAGCTTAAGCAGAAATTTAGTTTTATTTACTAACTGAGCAGAAAATTCATAGTGGGGAATTAATTAGATATCCTTACTTCTCCCCCTGTTACCAGTATAGGACGCTGGGCAATTGCTATACATTCGTTCAGCAATTGCCAAAGATATACATTTAAATTTTTTTTAAAGCTGAAAAAGAAAGCTGAAGGAGTATTGAATAAATTAACAGATTTCCACTTGTATGAACTATTCTACTCAATAGCATACTTTGGATTTATTTAATTACTTTTTTAGAGCAAATAAAGCATTTCAATGTGACATTTTACTGGTGTACAGTGAAACCTTTAAGGGATACCTCTATTTGAGGGACAGTTCTATTGGTCCCATTCTCTGAATAGTTACAACTCTGAATAAGGGCCAATATAAGAAGTTTCTAAAATAAAATAAGGTTTCAAAGGCAAGTTTCTGTAAGTGAAACATAATTTTGTGACAAGAGAAAATTAAAATGAAAAGTAAAGGATAAACCCCAAGGAAAATTTTACTACTTTCAGTGGCATATGCAGGGTGCCCACTGGCTACTAATAGCTATATTGCTTGATTATAGTAGCAAATAGACTATTTGCTACTATAATCAAGAATAGGTGACTATGGAGACTATTTACATGTAAAAACATCTAAGAAGCAAATATTTTGAGGAAAATGGCAACTATTTTTCTAGGACTATCAATGCAATTTCTGTTTTTCACCTAGGATGTTTGAGTTTAGGGCATGTAACCACACTACTAAGAACATGATAAACACTGAGCGGCAGTGTCCAGCCGTAGATTTTGAGAAATATCTGGCAAGAACATACAAGCTAGTTTCATACCACCTGTGTCGTTCCATTGTAGTTCACTACTGTATAAGATTTGTTTTCATAATCAAAAAATTGACAAAACTTCGAAAATCCAAAAACATAATGCAGCCAACTTTCAGAACGACGTAGTGGTATATCATACACTCTGGCGCAGAAACTCTGCTAATTGTCGGATTCTTACTAGAGAGTATGCTTTAAAGTCTGGAGTTTGTAGAATATTTCAGTAGCCAGTTGAGATGTCAGGACGAATGAACATAACTGTTTCTAGAAACTTGTCAAACCATCTTCAATGCACAATTTACAAGCAGCAATTCTATAGATAAGTAGTCATCAATCGGAGCAACTTCCTCTGCAATTTTTTTGCAGTAAATAAAATTGCTCCATTTGCTAAAATATCAGAATACTTGAGCCAAAGCCTTGACTGTTCCACAGCATACAACAATACTGAATTCATAAACAAATTTTAAAATACAGCTTGGCAAATCAATGGTGCCTGACTCTGGCATCGAAATTATGCAAAGTGATATGCTCCTAATAGCTAGCGTTTAGTAGAAAAGCCAATTCAAGACTGAAATAGTGGGATGACCTACTCGCATACAAAATCTTTTTAAATTATGATTCATCTTCCTTGCATCATTTGTGTAATGCTAAGCGGGTAAGTAAACAATGCAGGTCTTTTTTGTTTTAAGTCATGGATGTCACTTTTCTTGGCAAAGTATTGACAAAATTGGTGCAGATAAAATAAGCCCCCAAAACTTAAAGCGGCCAAACGATATCCCCAATATTTAACAAGAAACCCCCAAATCTGATGCTATCCTATGTGAATATTAAATGTTCTATCTTGCGTTCTAATTAACCTATTTATATCCAATAAAATGCAAAACTTTATTTTAGTTACACTGTTAACTTTTTTCATGGTAATGTATGCTTCATGGAAGTTAATGCACCTGCTGCTTGTTTTTAATTTTTTTTTTTTATTTTGAGTATTTATTTTTTTAATTCACATAGTAATAAAATAAAAAGTTATATTACCAATTCCATGATCTAAAATTCTGTAATCTGCATGTTTCTTGATTCTGGTGTATGTAGTTTTGAGAGAGTCTACTGTGTTTTGCATTTTATGTTTAAAAATACTTGGAAAGACATTGAAAACTGTCTACTTTATATGTTCTATGAACTTCTGCAACTAAGGAAACAGGACTAAACCGCAAGCATCATCTGCTACGGAGTAATATAAAATGAATTTAATCTTCACAAATGTTATATAAACTTCTTTCAGAAAACAAAAATGTGTATTTAACATTTTTAAAAATTTTGTTTAGACTATTTCAGTCTGTTTAGACTGTTAAAAAGGATACTATTTTTACCGTAAAGACTACTATTTTTGTAACCTGAAGGCTATTATTTTATACCCTCTAGGCAACTAAAGCAACTATTTCTGTGGCAATGCTGTGGTGGGCACCCTGCATATGTGCAAAACATGTTTGTCCTAAGTAAAAAGCCATGTCAAGCGGAAGTGAAACTCACATCTGCTCTTCTCTCTAAAGGGATCACTATGTGAACATGTGTGCGACCATACAAAGCCATTTTAGTTAATTTTAAAAACTACCCCAGCCTCAGCTTTTCAAAAGTTCAATGATGAGAAATTACTGAAAAATGTGAATGGGAATCTTTGCAACTTCTGTTGGAGGGATTCGCGTTTACTCATTTTTGAAAATTGCTTATCAGTACAGCAAAAAGGAGATCAATACACTGGAAAAAAGTATGGTGTGGTGCAATTAGGTTATACACACAAAGAATTAAAAATCCATTTAGTAGTGGGAAGAAAACTGTTAACAAGTGGTAGGGCATTCAGTACTTGCATTGATTGTAGAGCATGAGGGTTGTATAGTTTTGTGCTTGAGTGATGTTTTAAATGCACATCTACTATCCAGCATGGCATCAGCACCAAAGAGAAAAAAGATGAAAAAAATACATTGTAATCCATTCACAGAAGGTGAAAAGTTTAGCTTGCGAGTCAGAAATTTAGTGTAAGCAAAAACCAAGTAAGGACTGAGCAACTTCGAATTTAATGTCAAAAGTAGCTTCACTAAAATTATTGTGGTTATTCTACTTATTTATGCAAAACTTTTTTACTATCTACCCTGCTTGGAAGCAGAGCCGGAATTTGCCTTGTACCAGGTAGGTACCCTCTTGATAGGGCTGCACCGGCGGCTTCATGGTAATCTTAAGTAGTTCATGGTACTCCATGTGGCAACAACACCTAACAGCCGGAAACTTGATGTTCCACATTTCCCGATTATTCCAGAATACCCTACTCTCCTATACAATCCTACAAAAAGTATTCTTATACATTGCGGCTGGTATATTTAAGGTGCACTAGCTTGAACAATGCATTCAATTGTATTGAAAAAGAATCGTTTAAAAGCTTGGTTAAACATAAAGTGTATGGAAGGTCGAGTGGAGTTATTTTTATTTTTTCAAATCTTTGACTTGTCTTGAAAAGGCATCTGAAGATCCGCTAAAAAAATGAGGATCCAAATCATTTTATTTCGCTAATACGGATCCAGACCCGGACATCTTTTTTTTCTTAGAATGTCCACGGATACGGATATCCGGCATCTATTTTTACATTAACAGAAAAGTTTGTTTAAATCTTGAACTAAAGAAAATTTGTAGATTGTATTGCGTATTAGGACAAAGTTACTCGAGGGCTATCTATCTGCCTAGCGAGGAGTGCCTTGGGCGGTGGAATTTAAAGAGTTTTAACGCGCATTCACTTTGCATGTGGAGAAAACCGCACAGAATTTCGGACTGTTAGATTGATGGGCCCGAACCCGAGATTGCCACATTTCAGCCATCTGCCATGTTCAGTGTCTTTATCCACTCTGACATGGTGGGGCTCCCAAAACTTGTAGAAGATATGAAACTAGGAAAAGAAAAAATTTGATTTTGCTGAAGTTGCACGAAGCGTAACTGATACACAGCTAATGAGGAGCTGAAATTAAGAAACCTGGGTTGACTATTCGACTTTCCAAACTTATGACCCTTACCAAGTGTTTAACTGAATTGAATGCAGTGTTCAGGTGCCTCCATACCGAAAACAGAAAGAGGCAACATGGAGCATTCCGTAGTCCAGTGTACGGTTTGAGCATCAGTAGCCGTTTGACCGAGACCTCGCGTAGCGCATTCTTTTCTGTTCTTTCTTGTGTGTTTCCAGGTTAGTTTCTGTTGAATTATTATATATATTTTTCTTAATTTATGAAAAATACAGTTAATTTGTGTGCCGGGAGGCTTAAATATTTTAATTACTGATAGGCCATAATGCCGCATAGATGTTCCGTAGTTGCATGTCGTGAGAACTCTAGAAATGGTCCACGCGTATCGGTATTTAGGTTTCCAGCTGACCCGGAGATAAAAAAGAAGTTGATAAATTTTCTGAAGAAAGATAAATTTGAATTTTCCGAAAATTCAAGGGTATGTACCTATCCTTTCAAATTTAATTTAGACTAACAGACCCGCACGGCGTTGCCCGTGAACCCCTTAAATTATGCGATTTACAAAATCTGACATGTAAACTGCAACTCCAGATTAGTACTTAGGACGCAATTATATAACAGAATGTGCAGATAATGGTTCCAGAGTTTCAGGTACGTACTTAAAAACGCACCGCTAAAGACAACTCACTGCCGTGACGTCACACATTTCTCCCATTTGAAAAAACGGAAGGGGAGTTTCGCATAGTATTCGAATGGCAGAACAATTTTTCACAAAATAATTTTTTAAACCACAGTTTTTAAGTATTTTTTTTTAAAAAATTGGCCAGGTATTGTAAAAGGAATAGATATAGATGAAGAAAAATAAGTCCTCAAAATTAGGTTTTCGAAGACCTACGACCCATAGAACCCGAGATTTCCAGAACATTACATATCAATGCAACAAAAAGCAAAATTTAACTATTTAACGCATAGAATACCTATTTTAAACCCCAGAACAGCGGGTTGCTCCCAAAATTCGTAACACAGGGTAACAGAATTTCCGTTTTAGAACGGTTTTTAATTAATAATTAAAAAAAGTAATTAAAATTTTAAAATTCTGATTCTCAGGTGCACATTATCGGCATTCATGGGCTTATATATTCAAATTTTCAGAGTTCTGTGTGCAGTAGATTTGTCTGGAGACCGCACACAGACAGATTTACAAACATTCATTTTTATTATTATAGAGATAGATAGATTTGGCGTAAACCTGATGAAATTTTCGTGCCATTTCATGCTTCTCAAATGCAAACGATTTGTTTTATAGTAGCATTCGGGCGAAACTCGCCAAGCATGGCAACGTAAAAAACGGTTTTTTACTTTTGCGGTTACCACTCATTTCAAGCATAAATCTTTTCATGAGGCCAAAGTTCACCAAACATGACGATCTAAAATCGGTTTTTAATTAATAATTTAAAAAGTAATTAAAATTTCAAAATTCTGCTCAGGTGTACATTACCGAAGGAATGGGCTCATATGTTCGAATTTTCAGAGTTCTGCGTCCAGTAGTTTTTTCTGGACATCGCACGCATGCAGATTTTCAGACATTCATTTTTATTGATATAGATTGGCGCAAAACTGACTAAATTTCCGTGCCATTTGATGTTTTCCAATGCATGCGATTTTGTTTCGCAGTATCATGCTGGCGAAACTCGCCGAGCATGGCATCCTGAAAACGGTTTTTAATTAATAATTAAAAAAAGTAATTAAAATTCTGATTCTCAGGTGCACATTATCGGACTCATGGGCTTATATATTCAAATTTTCAGAGTTCTGCGTGCAGTAGGTTTGTCTGGAGACCACACACATACAGACAGACAGATTTACAAACATTCATTTTTATTATTATATAGATTTGTTCAATTGTGTAACGTGCTTTGATAGTGAATGAATAATTTTCATTATGTTTCGGGAAGTTTTTCAATTAGAAATCGCAATGAATTCATTGTTCTTTATTTTAGATTTTTAATGCAACCTTGTTAAAAATTAGACATTTCCTATACTTTTGATTACTGGTGCATAGTTATTTAATGACATCTGAAAACAAAAGTGCTTTTGTAGAATATGCTGGAAACACTTGATGTATGTGTTTTGCGTATATTAACTTAAAATATTCGTTATAGTTTTGCTAGTAACGTTTAATAAATAAATTTAGAAAAATGTAAATAGAAGTTAAATATTAGAACACAGGACATTTGTGTATTTTGCTCTTGAGAAGTTAGTTAACATCGTTGGAAACATTATTTAAACTTTTGTTTTCTAACTAATGTTAACTGAGAATATTGGTGGAATGAAGAAGTACGCATGCCAAATGAAGGCGATAACGCATTATTTCTTCCAACCCTCATTGCTAATGGCGGGAAAAGTCAAAGCCGTTGAAGGATGCGATTTGCGAAGGCAGTTGTGCTGTGAAATAGTATTTTTGTAGTTGCGGATGATTTCATGTTATGGATGACTTTGAATTTCTTTATTTGATAAGGTTTGAAATTAAAGCATTCAATGCCGTATTTTGAAATGTGTCGAAGAAGGGTTTCAAATGACAATGACGTCAGGCAATTATTATTTTGTAGTTCGTTATTGGTAAAAATACAATTTTAAACAACCTTTATCATAAGCGTAAAGTTTTGAAAATTATTGGGGGGGGGGGCGGGCCCCACAACCACATATATTCACGTCAGTGGCGTAGTCAAGGCGTTCATAACCTCCCCCCCCATGAGGGATTTTTTGCCATACAAAATGTATATTCTTCACTCCCTTATCATACAACCGTATACATATATGTAAGTTTCAGAAGACGTAACCACCCCCCCCCCCCCATGAAAAATTTCTGGCTACGCCTCTGATTCACGTACATATAGCTTAGTCATAGCTGCCAACTACTACGGAATATAATTAACCACTTTTTCTACATGACTTTTCGGCTTAAAATATAGCAAAATTTTTGTGCTGCGTGCACGAGCTGGTTACTATTTTGAAAAAAATAATTAAAAAATATTCTGTTTACAAAAAATGGTTAATTATATTTCGTAGTAGTTGGCAGCTATGACTTACTATATATAAGTGTAAATTATTGGAGGTGCTCGAGCTCTATGGGTCTATAGAATTCTACACCTATGTAAGGCAAGTATCCATGTTAATATCTTCCTACCATGTTATAAGTTAAAAATAGAAGCAAAGTAAAAAATCCAAAGGAGGAAAAAAAAAAATTTTTTTTCGATGAGATGGTGCATTTTAGACACATCTGAACTTTTCTTCATTTCATACTTTACATTGCATAATCTGATTTTAATTAACCAGAGCTTGGCGAGGGCAGCTTATAGTAACATTGTGTGTTACATGGCGTCACAATGAATACTAAATCATGATTGAAATCAAAAGAAGAAAATTTTTAAAGCAAAGGTTTTTTTAAACGTTTGTAAATGGCGTGAAATACTTTTTTTCATGTTAGTATAAATTAGTTTTCTGTATTTAGTGGTGTATTATTGGGTGGGCTCAGCCCCCATTCACAATTTATTGGGGGGGCTCGAGCCCCACGGGCCCATATAACTCTACGCCTATGACCTTTATTTTATTACAAGCCACGAATCGCGCAAACATTGTTTTGACAAATTGGAAAGCCGAAATTTTACTACATACGGTCTTGCGATCGTCTGCTAAAGATTCTTAGGGTAAACATAAATAAGTACGCCGCGAAAACTCGCCAGTTCAGCGTCTATTAGGAATCTTTCCAAAGTGGGCTACATTTAAGTTGAAATAACTTTGAAAGAAGAATAATTCATAGAAGAGTTTAATGAGATTTAATTTTGAAATATTCGGAAGAATTAATGTATTTGTTCTGGATCAATCTATATAAATAAAACAGAGTGTAAACTGTCCGTTTGTCTATCTGTCTGTGTCTCGCGTAGCTCCGAAACGGGTGATCGTAGACCTACCAAATTTTGTACGGAAATTCTCCAAGACGGGTCTCAACACACCTCGAAGCGATTTTTTCGAAATTCGAATTAGAAAATGTTTTATTTTATGTTTTGTCCGATTTTTAGCGATTTTTCTTGCGTAATACATAATAACGCCGGTAATTGAGCTCGCAAGAAAACGATATTTACATCATCGTATAGAGGAGAAAATTTTCTTTTAAAAACTATTTGTTCGGACTGTGTAACATAATTTGCAGATTTTTGGGAATTTTACAAATAAAATTAAATTTGACGCTGACTTTCGAAAAATATTTTTAAAACTGCTGCATCTTATTCTATCTGTCGTAACTTTTTTATATTTGGGCAAAAGACGGAGTACACAATTCGCCCTCTTTTAAAAGAAGAACGGGGGAAAAATATAAATTAGGAGAATTTTTACGAATTTTTAAGTAAAGAAGGATTTTCATTTCAGTAATACCTGCTTATGAGTTTCGGTTTGATATCTTGCGGTTTGGTTGTCATGGATACAGTAACAATGATTAAAATTGCCAGTTGAAAAAAATAAATAAAAACGGGTCCCGCGAGCAGACGATTTCTTTGCTTGGCTCGATTTCCTTTTATAAATACTGGATTTATTTGAGAGAAGAAAAATTAAACTGAGAAAAACAATTTTAAAGCCTTTATAAATAGTGCAGTCTTATCTCTTATCTCATTTCTTTTTGTAAAGTGTTGCAAGAGAGGGTGACGTATTTTTAATTTTAAAAAATTAAAAAAATGTCCATTTCATGTCGTGTCTGAGGTATTTAACGCTAAAACGTGAACCTATAAGACAGCATGTCTGAGGAAATAAGACATTTTGAAAGTGAAGTTCACTGCAAACGGTCCATTTTCACTTTTTTGATACCGAATGATGCTGACATAGTTTTTTTTTTTTTTTTTTTTTGTGTCATTATATTGAAATGATCTCAGGTTATTACATATATGACGCAAATTTTAAGTCAAGAGTGAAGTAATTTTGCTTTTTCTAGATTCCACATCACTGGAATTAATTCGAATTACACATGTGAGGAAATTTTTCGTTTCCTACCGTGCGAAGAACGGGCACGCAGCTAGTCTTAGATAATTATGGGACGACATCACTTAAAGCTTCTGTATGCATTGTAATAATTTTACATGCATTTTTTATAGTTTGGAAACAAATCTTGAAATGAGAGTTGTATTTTTTTAACTTCCAAATACAACACCGAGCTCAAATTTTGCTAGCACAGGAGAGCTAGACATTGTGTGTTGTTTGCAAATTTCTTAAGATTTTTATTGCATTGAACAAATATTTTTATTGTATATTCGCATGAAGATTAATTTTATTACAGGTGACCAGCAACTATACAAAGCAAAATTTATATGCGGCAGGTTAAAGCTAGTATGAAAGTACAATTTCAAATTAATCTTCTATTATATAAATGTGAAAGTTTATCTGTTTGTTTGTTTATTTGTCCGGGAACTCCTCCCATACTGTCAGATCGATCGGCTTGAAATTTTGCATATACACGTAAAACGACATAGAATAGGCCGTAGGCCACTTTAAAATTCTGGAAATATACCCGTTCCTAATTTTTAATGATTTTTTGCAATTTTCAGGGTAGAAAGCTACTCGCATGTCCGATTTCAGCACATTCGTGAGCATGCGCCGAGACTGTTAGTCACAGACCTGCCAAAATTTGTATACGACTTCACTAGGACAGATCCTAAAAGGCCTCGGAGCGATTTTTTCGAAATTCGAATTAGAAAATGTTTTATTTTATGTTTTGTCCGATTTTTAGCGATTTTTCTCGCTGAATACGTAATAACGCCGGTAGTTACACTCGCAAGAAAACGATATTTACATCATCGGGTAGAGGAGAAAATTTTCTTTTAAAAACTGTTTGTTCGGATTGTGTAACACAATTTGCAGATTTTTGGGAATTTTTCAAATAAAATTAAATTTGACGCTGACTTTCGTAAAATATTTTTAAAACTGCGGCATCTTGAATTCTATCCGTCATAACTTTTTTATATTTTGTCAAATGACGGAGCATACATTTCGCCCTCTTTTAAAAGAAAAACCAGAGGAAAATATAAATTGGGAGATTTTTTAACGAATTTTTAAGTAAAGAGGGATTTTCATTTCAATCGCAGCAGCTTAAAAATTTCGGTATGATATCTTGCGGTTTGGTTGTCTTGGAGACAGTAACAATGATTAAAATTGCCAGTTGAAAAAAAATAAATAAAATTACTTTAAAAGAACTGAGTTTTCGCATGTGAAATGTGCGTCATTTTGATGTCACGAGTTTAAAACCACTTTCGAAACTCAATCAGAATAACGGACTCGCAAGCAAAACATACGCCACGCATGAAATAATTCTGCATTTTATTTTACGTTGCCAGCAAAAGAATTGAATGCTGTTTTTTCAACAATGAATTATCTAGCATTATTTTCGATTGAATTTTTAAACGGGACACGTTTCTGAATTGCAGGAAATATTTTGCGGTGTTAAACAGGGCCTGATTATGACCATCAGGGGCCCCGGGTATTGATGAATTTTTTTGGGGGGGGCATCTATGAAATTTGTTTTATTTTTCATAAAATTTTGTTATAAAAAAGAATATTTCAGAACAATATTTGAAATTGGGGGCCATTTTGAGCCGGGGGCCAGGGCAAAATCCTGATTTTCCTGTGCTATAATAGGCCAGGTGCTAAATATGCCAACCTGACAATAATTATGCGTACAAATGTAAGGAGAGCTGTTTGAGTGGCAACCATAAAGTGAAATGATTATCGTTTATGCTAATGCGTAAATTTTAAAAGTCCCCAAAGAAAAAAAGACTACATTCGTGGCAATTATCTAAACCGTTTCTTTAAATTAAGCATTAACGATTGAAAAACGAAAATATATTGTATTGGTATCAGTAAAAGATAGTATAAGTAATAGTTAGTAGATATGCTATGGTAATATTGATCAAAGCACAATATACCGCATTAATAAATATTTGTGAAACTAAGTGTGCTATTCATTTTTCAACAGCCATCTTACATCACAGCTAACTAAACATTAAGTAATTCTACGTCGCGTTAATATATCCCGCGGTAGTTTCAACAGAAAAGACTGTAACTGAACTTTTTTTTTCCTTGGAGATTCTGTTTTGTCACAAGTAGTTATGATCACATTTTAGGAAAATGTTCTTTCTTGTCTTTCGAAGAGCGGGTACAGACAGTAGCGGATTCAGGGGAGGGGCTAGGGGGCTTCAGCCCCCCCAAAAGAGATTGCTAAAGGGTAACATTCTGCTTCATTATGCACTTTGAATATGTAAAGCTCTCTGAATGATTTCCAAACATCCCCAAAAATTGATCTTCAGGTCAGAATGATGCAGACATGAGTACCTCAGTAAGATGTGTGTTGACCACAGACACTAATGCACATTTTGCATCTGTTCTCCATGCTCTTCACTAAACTATCGAAGAGTCCTTGGGGGGATACTGTTCCACTCCTCTCTCAAGACGTTTTTGAGCTCTTGCACTGTTCGGGTAGGGGTGGTTCTTTGTGCAACACGTCTACCAAGAGCATCCTAGGCATGTTCAATACGATTTAGGTCGGGAGAGTAATCAGGCCATTGCATACGGAGAATATTTTCACTTTGCAGTGTGTCTTATACCTCAACGCATCTGTGTGGACACGCATTAATAGTCCATAAACATAAAAGTCTGGACCTACAGCACTCCTAAAAAGAATATCCAGAATAATCTTTCTGCAACACCATTGCGATGTAACGCTTCCTCGCTCAAAGATGTGCATGACACCTGCCCACACCATCACGCCTGGGCTGTACCCAGGGTGCGAATTGACGGGGGGGATGCCGGGGATCGTCCCCGGCTGAAGAATGTAATATCCCTGGCTAGAGAAATATTAATTGATCCCTGCCAGGGATACTATTTATCCCCTGATAAAGAAATGTTAAACTGGTGAGTGAAGATTTGGGATTGAAGTCAAGAACTCAAAATGAAGGTTGTATGTTATCGTTTGTTACTGTACTCTAAGGCGAATGTCTTAAAATTTCGTGTCTTTTTTAAGCTAAAACCCTCAAGGGTGGCTTCCAATTCAGGTACATTGTATGTAGCTTGTGTATCTGTGATTCCATAGAACAAACAATCTATGATTTTTGTTTGAATATAAATCAGTTCTCACACTTGTCGGCGACTGCATTTGTCAAGTAATATCACGTGAGGGAAGCATTTGCACCTTCCCTCCTTCTTCTTTTCAAGTGTCCCCCCCGGAGAATGTTTACTTTCAAATGTCCCCCCCTGGAGGAAATGTTCAGTTCGCACCCTGGCTGTACCAATCACTTTCACAAGCAAACTGTTGTGCATAACGTGTTCCACGCTCTCTCCGCAGTAATTGATGGCCAGAATCACGTGTCACACTGAAACAAGATTCGGAGAACATTACTCTAGACCAATTTTTTTGATCCCAACCAACATGTTCCTTACATCAGCGTAATCTCTCGACGATAGCGTGGTTGAAGTGGGATGCAACTTCAAGCTTCCGTGCGTACGTACAAACCAACTTGATTTAATCGCCGTGAGATGGTTCTTGCTGAAACATGAGTACCAGTAGCGGTTGCAAGGTTTGCAGCTATCTGGCCAGGAGTGTAATTTCTGTTCCTTTTAGCCACGAGGGCTACATATCGTTCCCCTGGAGGTGTGTTCCTACCACGCCCCCCGGCATGCTTTAGCAAAGCATTTCCACCTTCAGCGGCTTTCTTTAATCGCGAGATGACACTCTGATGCACCCATTGCAGCAGCTACAGTGGTAACACTATGACCGGCTTCTAGCCGTCCAACTGCTCGTCCTCGGTCGTAGTCACTCAAATGATGTCTTGCTGGCATTTTGCTTTTAATTATTGCAAGAACCAAGCAGAATTCCAGAGAAAAAACTTTTATCACATCCAGCACTATTTTCGTCAAACATCAAACAGCATGAATTTTCGTATGAATCATCATGTCAGTTTGTATGTACTGTCTTTTATACAGATAACGAGTCCTGGTCTACCACGTCCTCAGAACTTGAATTTATTGTTATTGGTCAGCTGTCCGAGGCGCAATTTTGCATAAATCACTTGTTCCTTAGCAATTGTCAAGAAGTGCATATACAAAATTTGAGTTTAATCGAATGCACCGATTAGGACTATGCGTATTCATTCACAACTCGCACACACATACTTACATCACTGTAAAAATTGTATAAATGAATTCAGAAGACTCCGAAACGTGTAAAAAAAATAAAAATCTCAAATTGTTTTCATGATTTCAATCTTTTCCTTAGATATTACATGTTCGGAAAGTAAAAACCTGTAGAGTTTGTCATACTGAGAGAGTTGTCAGAGTCAGATATACGTATCCGTGGATATCCGAAGAAAAAAAAAAGATGCTTGTGTTCGTCTTCGAATCCGCTTCTTTTCAGCGAATCTTCTACGAATCTGTCTATAGATTTTGGTGCGTGTAGAGCTGATCGTTTGTTCACGGGGTTGGGGGAAAGAAAAAAATCTTATACATTATGGCCTATGGGCGTAAATCATTATTGTAAGAATGCTAGTAAGAGTACTAGTAGCTAGTCTTAACTGTAAGTGTGCTAGAGTCTGAATGGTGCATTCGAATAAGTTCAAATGCACCATTATGCTTATGCCATTATGCACCAAATGCACTGTGTATGTACGAGGGTACTCTTAAATTTTTTAGACGATAGGCGAAAGGAAAAAAAAACTGTTATAAATGTAAATTTGAACTCTAATGGTCGCAGATAATTAGTAGTAACAATTGCAATTTATATGTCCTAGAATAAATTATGAAAGAAAGGAAAGTGGAGTTGATGCAAGAGCATGAAACGCGTTACGATTTTAAAGTGGGGTTAAATTAACAAGAATGCCTTAACGTCCACAATTGGCATTTGGAGATGAAGCTCCATCTCCTGTTATTCGGATGGTTCACAGAATTTCCTAGAGGTCGAAGTTCTCTCCTGGATGAAGAACACAGGCGCGTAGCCAGGAAATTTTTCGGGGCGGGATATGCACCTGGAAAATTTTTCGGGGGGGGATATGAACTTATATGTGTATAAATAGATGGAATTTCATCACTAATCCAAAAATTTCGGAGGGGGGATATATCCCGATATCCCCCCCCCCCTGGCTACGCCGCTGGAAGAACACATCGATCTCACCTGGATAAAGAACACACCCGGGAAGAATCTTGTCAGTTGTAGACCCAGAAAATGTGTCGGCCATACGAAAAATTTCAATACGATGATAATCGCAACACTTAACGAATGATACAGAAGAAACTAAACACTGATCCGCAGCTATACATAACTTATTCATGAAGAACTGCAGATGAAAGTATTAGTTTGTCGCTGAGTGCCCCATAATTTAACAGCAAAAAGTTATGCTTGTCAGAATCGGCAAAGAAACCCTAAACTACTTAACGGTAGTGGACACCGCCTTATTTCTAAAATCGCAACTGGTGAAGAAACGTGCATACCATTTTTTGAAGTTCCAACACTTCAAGAAAGTAAAGTATCCGTCTTTGAAAATGATGCCAAACCAACAATGGTGTAAAGACCACGAGTTGTGAAAAAAATAATGTATGCCGTTTTTTTCAGAAGTACATGATTGGCCAACGCCCTCAAACTGGAGAGACAGAAGAGAGTTACAGCTACACTCTCAAAAGTTATTTCTTCAATTCACGGAAATTTCGCAGCAATCAGTGCTGCCGGAATATTTCCGTTAATTGACGAATATTCGTTTCTTTTTCTGCTTGTCAATTGAAGAAACTTCTTTAGAATTAACGAAACTTTTTCCCCTTCTACAGACTTTCGGGAAGAATTCACAGAAATGTTACGTTTCGAAATCATTCGTTGAAAAATGAGGAATAAATTAGTGTATAAAGACGCATTCTCAAAAATTATTTCTTCATTTCACGGAAATTTTTCTAGCAGCAATGTTGCCGGAATATCTGTTATATTTGGCGAATATCCGTTCTTTTTTTTCCTCCTGTCAATTGAAGAAACTACTCCAGATTCAGCGAATTTTTTCAGATTTCTGGAGGAAGAATCCTCGGAAATATTACGTTTCCAAGGTGTACGGAAATTATTTGTTGAAAAATGTGAGGGATAAATTAGTTTATAAAGACGAATTTTTGTGAGAGTGTAACTGGTAAACCACTAAGTATGTCTTCCGGCAATTCTCCAAGAAGTTAATGCAAGGGGACTCATATATGCTTCATCATGGCAATGCATCTTCTCATATGGAAAGATTGAGAGTGGAATTTCTTGTACAAAAACACATCAAAGGGATAGAATATCCACCTTATTCCCCTGATCTTGCTATGTGTGACTTCTGGCTATTTATTAATCTGAAGAAAAACTTACGTAGTCCGAAGATGAGATTGATGAGAATCTAGAAACATATTTTGCATCGATTCCATGAAAAAGATGGCTTGAGGGTTTTATACTTTGGAAAATTTGCCTGCAAAAGTGTAATGATGTTTGATAGGATTATTTTGAACACTTCTAAAAATTGGTAAGTTTCAATTGTACAACTTAGGCGTATCTCAAAAATTTCGATTATACGAGTAGCCCTCGTATATTACAGGTGACCGTCACACAACGTGTATAGTGATACTTGATTGGATTTTGATGTGTCTAGGGACATAGTTTTTGTAAAAAGATAAAAAATAGTTTTTACACATTACAGCGACAATTTTTGAAAATGCGCTATCGTCAATAGGGTGCATTCGATTAAGCTGAAATTAGGTACGTATATTATAGGTCACTGTTTTACATTCTCCATGGATTTTGGTATGTGTAGGAGTTAAAGTTTTTTAGAAAATATTTAGAACAATATTGGAAAAAATTTAGTAAACATTTTAAATATTTTTTGAGGAAAAATTTAGAAAAAATTTAGCACTTCATTTTTATTTTTACTGATGGTACAGCATATTTTTACAATTTTTGAAATAATGAGTCAATTTGTGTTTGAGTCCTCTTTTTGTTCATTAAGTAACTGTAAAAAGCACTTTCAAAGTTTATAAGTCCATTAAGCATGCTTAAGCAATTTTCTTTAGCGACATCTTTAATTTGCTCCATCATGTGCTTTACATCGTTTTCGCTCAGAGTTGGGTACTTTTCAGTTTCGTCGTCACTTGGATCATCATCCTCTTCGCCGTCCATTTCTTGAACTTTAGAGTCCTCGCTGTGCTTAGTTTCAGAGAGTATCTCATTGAAGATTGCCTCTGGGTCTCGTTCAACACATGTTACTAATTCATCGTCCATGGTAACATAATCTTCAAAATTAACTCTGTCAGTAACTGGCAAGGGAGATAGAGGAAGCTCATGCTCTTGCACCGATGTTCTGTCTGTAACAAATCCGGCTTTCTTGAAGCATTTCTTAATCGTAGCTTGCATAACTTTATTCCAAGCAGAATTAATCCAATGAACAGCATTCAAAGCATTTACTGAGGCAGTTGATGACGATGCCAACGCAAAATTACCACAGGTTTGTGCTTTCAGGATCACCCATTCTAGAAGTTGTGTGGTTGTAGGCTACAACATGCATTGTAAAACTGCTACAACTTGTAGCAGTTTTACAATTCTGGTCGTACCAGCTCGCCGCCATGTCCTCCAAGAAGCGTTGAACCTTATCATTTGGTAGTGACATTTTAGCCGAAGTTTTGCAGGAGATCGACGCTTTGATGTGTGGGCAGACGTTGTCGTGGAAAATGCATGACTGTCCGTACACTTCTTTCATTTGGCGATGCATTTCAACCGGCTTAACGCCTTTTGCGTTTAAGAATCGGAAAACTGATCGAACTTCGCACTTGGTGGTAGTATGGGGAGAGCGTGCGGCGAGAGCTGGGTTTGAACCCAGGGACTTATGGGTGGTAGAATGAGGCGCAATCCGGCTCAGCCAAAAGGTACCTGTTCGACCGGCCTTCAATTGCCGGGTGTTGTGTGCTCGGAGGCGATCTTCGTGTCGCCACAGTAGTATTCACCGCTAAACGGGATCTCCATTTTCAATAGCGGCCTAGACTAGACTGAGAAGGGAGAGCTTGCTTATTTTGGGGAGTGGAGGAAGCGCCACTCACAACAGTGTGGCCAACAACCTCTTTAACAGTTTCTCTACGTGCCCAAATTGTGGGAGACCACACTTTTTGGATTGCTTCGCAATTTTTAAATATTTGGCGACTTTTCCTTTACTTCAAGCAACTAATTTGTTGATCAGAAAGAGAAAAGTTTTCACTTCTGTATCCTTTTCACGATGTATCTGCTATCAGTGTGACTCCCAGGACCCTCCCTAGGACTATAGGACTATCTACTAGCATGTCATAGACAGTGTTTTTGTCCGTCGTACTTACAAAATGGATTGTATAGCCTGTCCGTTCTTATATGTGATAAGATTTAAAGATGAAATTCCTAAAACTGTTAAGCAACACGGGGTGTAAAAAGGGAGACTGCACCGCTGAGTCTTTTCACTGGTGAAAATAATCAGGTTAAACCTATAATTAGTATTAAAAAATACTGTAGTCTAGGGGTACCAAACAGTTTAATGTAAACAAATATGGTCACCATAATACATTTTTGCGTTTATTAAAGGTATGTATATGAAAGAACTAGAAAATGTATAGACAAAAAAAAATTGTTTAATTTTCTTCAATCTTTTCTTCTTTTTCCCCCCAAAACTTAAGTCTTTGTATTCATTTTTTAATGTTACGATAGCACTAATATATTTTGAACTAGACTTTGGAGAAAGTGCTATTATGTTGGTTACTAAAATTACGAAAAAGTATGCTGTTTTGGCCAATTTTGTACGTTTGTGAGACTACTAATGTTACCATTTTTCCCCGGTGGCTGCGGTGAGGACACCCCCCCCAAATAAAAACATTTTTCTTCTTCACTAATTAAAATAGTAATTAGCCTGCGTTTGCATTATTTAGAATGTTGACTGCTCTATTTTACCTTGTAATTAATTTTGTAAATTATTTCCAGGCTATATAAAGTGGGAAGTGAATAAGAAGAATAATACTGGAGTATTGACGTGGATTAAACAAGATGATACGGCCGAGTACAGATTTCAAAGAATCCCGCTCAATCTTCCCTTTGCGTTACCGGTGGAATCTAAACAGGACTTTGAGAAGTTCGACAATTATTTAAAGACTTCAGAAAACTTTCATCATATGGTAAATATGAGCCCACCCCACTGTGCCCTCTATCAATGTACAGGGTCGTTATGAAACAACGTGAAGTTTTCAGAGACCTTTATCAAGTACAATATTGTTCAAAACAACCATATGTGATGGGGCGTACATAACGGACCTGCGATTTCGATTTTTAAAGCATGAAGAGTTGTTCCAAAACTCGCCACTTAAGGAAATGTTGGCGTTGTTTGCGAAATAACATGCATTAATTTGCATAATCGTGTTCATTGTTGCAATTATTAGTCTTCAAATCGTAGAAGAAGTTGCAAATGCTTCAAGCCAGTTGATGGCCTCAGAATGATGAGAATACTCCCAACCTTTCCTTTCAATACTACCAACAACAAACTCCATTCTGCAAGTTAATGCATTTCATTCTCTAAACAGCGCCAACATTTCGTTTAGCGACTTTTGATACTTTTTCTTCTTTAAAAATTGAAATTCTGTGGTTCACTGTATACGCTACGCAATACCCCTAAAATAATGGAGCAGCCCAGGTGGTGTAATGGCTAAAGAGCCATTCTATCACTCCTTGGTTGCGGGTTCGTGTTCCGGCTTGGGTGTTAATTTGCCTGCCCCTTCATAGGAGGTAACGCTGGCAGCCGATTGGTTGCCCCTCATAATAAAAGGGCAGCAATCTGGGCCTTGTCTGCATGTCTGTCTGTCTTGTTTTCATAGATTATGGGGGGCGTAGGCACATCTACTTTTACAGCATTTTGTATTAACCCCAAACCCAGATTAGTAACCCCAAACCAGAAAGCGGCATTACCGGCCAAGGGTGTTAATTTCTACCACAAGCTCAGAAGAGTTCATTTCTACCACATTCGGGAGCCGGCAGATGGCAGCACTACCGATCGTTAGTGGGGGGGGGCTTCTTCATTTTGAAGCAAATACCAAGCAGAAGACCCCAAGGCCTAGTTTTGCCTTCCCCAGAAGTATCACTTTTGTATGGGAACATGGAGGACATTGCGACAATGACGTATTTAATGTGCTCCAATGGCCATTAGCAAACACGGCGGTCTTTGATTGGTCTATGATCGAACCTACAACCTTTCGGCTACGAGATTGACGCCTCTCCCAACCGGAATACTGCGGCTCTAATTTGGGCCTTAGTAGTGGCAAATACTTGGTGAGCAAGTGCTTGCCCTTAAAAAAAAAAGAAAAAGAAAAGTGAAAACGAGGGATATGATCTTGTAACGATTTTTGATGACCCATATTTCGATACTTTCACCCTGACTACGCCCCTGCATTCATGAGTGTTACACCTTTTTAAATGTTTACTTGTAATGCATATTTTGTATTCATTTCAAAAGAGTTTGGTTTTAAAATTGCCTTGTTAACGTTATTTACAGTACGAGTACTTATCTCACCGACGTGGCAAAACACTGACTAATAGCGTGAACGACTGCTTAAGGAAGTTGATGACTAATAAGGTGGCCAAGTCGTACAATTTCAAAGGCACCAGAGGAAAGAACGCCTTCGGAGCGACGCAGGTCAACACTCTCATAGTCCGTGAGTTTTTATTTTGAATAACTTAGATAGTCCGATTCTTTTTTAAAATTTGGGGCGGAAATTAACCCATTTGTACCCAGACTATTTGTATGACTTTCTCCAGTTTTTGCTGATGCCAGTAGCAATAGATTTCTGACATCCCAACTGCATGGAATGGTCCAATAGTATAACGCAAATACCGTAATATCCCAGCGTGTAACACGCATCAGTAAATTTAGGATATGTCAAGCAATTTATTTTATACTTACATCCTGCATTTTATATTCGGTGTATAAAACGGACGCGAAAAAAATGAAGTTTTTTCTGAAGTTGAAAGTGCGTGTTAAGGCCGACGTCCAGTTAAGTGCGTTTCAGTACGCTATAATGGGAACCCAATGTATTTTTCAGAATCTTGAAGACGGACTGGGAGAAAAGTGCCCCCACTGAGCGGTGGGCGTGCTTTTGTGGTTTCACGCGTTATCCTTTGGCGGCGAATCCCGACGGGCCATTAAAAGTCAATAAATTCTTCGCCCCTGCGCTGTATCTCCCCTTGTACAATGCCTTGACCATTAAAAAAAAACCCCCGCTGCGTCCGGAAAAAGACGCAACTGGACCTCAGCCTTTATACGCCGAGATATACGGTATGTGCATATGCAATGAAAAGAAAGACCGAACATTCTGAGAACTAACCATTTTCAAATGCGGAGTCAATTCTACTTCTACATTGACCCGCCCCTGTGGGACGCTCTGATTAAGAGAATATGAAAATATTCAATGATTTTATGATTTCGGCTTATCTGAAAAAGTGTGTGTCGGCACCTTGATTCAATACACTGTGTGTATGAGGTGTTAATGAATACACCCAATGATCGTAGGGTCTTATTCGGAGATTGCTATTTTGAGCAAAACAAATTTAAAAAACACATTTTCCCTTGTGTATATCTCCACCCTTCCTCCTTAAAAAATATTGAAATGTTCTGTTAGTAAGTTTTGCGAATGATTTATTAGAATTGAATAGAGTTTTGTAAAAATGTGCAAATATTTAAAAAAAAAAAAAAAAAAAAAAAAAAAAAAAACTATTTTTGCTTGAATTCATTCGGAAATCAGAAATAAAATGAGGAGAAAAAATTTTTAAGAATTGAACAAAAATTCATGTCATATCCTAAAATTGTTTTTTTCTTTTTGTATGTAGTTGCAGTCAGGAAAAGCAACGGGGCTTCCGAAGTTGACATAATCAATGCAATTAAAGTGTGGCTGAAGCACGCCTCTGACGCAGCTGGCTTTGCCGGCACAGCCAGCTGCGTCAAAAAAGGGTGTCTAGATCCGTGGCACGCGATGAACGTTTCGATCGTCCGCCATCTTGCTGGTAGTTAAGTTGAGCGATGGCAACGGCTGCCCTTTTTTCAGCATTGGGAAAGGGTTGCGCCTCAAAGGGTTAATGAACATTGCATCGCCGAGTGATATGTCAGGCAGTAATCATTTTTAATTTTTTGCAGAAAAGAAACTCTTTTATGCGAATCTACCCAAAAGAAATATTTCATCAGTTCGATTAAAAAAAAACAAACTTTGTAGATTTCTTGTGTAAATAGATTCTGATTAGTGACTGATTCTTCCCTGAATTAATCACTATGATCAATTAATCAATAACAATCAATTAAAGTAATTAATTATAGTGTAAATAAATGAATAAAAAATAATTTTATCAAGAGAGAGACACCTTTAAGGTTTTGATATTCCCTCGCACCACACCGGGTCCTATGATCGTGATCACACGTTTTATATTGTGCAAAACATATTCTAGTTCAGAATTTGTACTTTTGCGTTCTCAGCTTCACGTTCTACTATAGTTCTATTTTTTTTTTTTTTTTTTTTTTTTTTTTTTGGGTCTATTATGTTGAACTACCACACGTGCAGAAAATATTAGCCCAAGTTCGTTCTACAATTTAGGTACATTATCACATTCTGAAGATGTCCAGTAGTTTAGTTCGGAGCATTCACCATGGCCGAATGGATAAGATACTGAACATGGTAGATGGCTAAAGGTACCGGAATCTGTCCTATCGCGCTGCTGTCGATCTAACGTTCTGAAGTTTTAGGCGGTGTTCTCCAGATGTAACGTGAATATGCTTTAGAATCCCTTAAAAAGTCCTCTGCCAAAGCCCCCTAGGCAGAGGCCCCTAGTGTATGCTTGCCGCAACCCACAATCAATAAAGTTCTGCATGCAATATATATATATATATATATATATATATATAAACTCTAAAGGGCCACTTGTTTTTTTACGTGCCGCCACAGGTTGTATGCTGGTTAGCACACCAGACATTACGACTCTGGGTCCGGGTCGAACCCAGCCCGGGTCAGTTCGACTGTCGTCTTGGGCTTGGTTGTTCTGTCGTCCGTCCCTTCACAGGGGGTAACGTTGGCCGCCTGCCAGATGCCAGCCTTAATAGTGGACAGTACCTTGTCAGCAAGCACCCTTCGTTATATAAAAAAATCTTATAAATAAAAATGAAATTCTGTTTGTTTGTTTGTTTGTTTGTTTGTTTATTTGTTTGTTTGTTTGTTTGTTTGTGGATTTGAGTTGTATACAAATCCACAAAAATGGACATATCAGCCTGAAATTTTGCACAGATATGTAAAATAATATAGAATAAATCATAGTCCACTTTAAAACTTTGAAAGTCCACCCGTTCCCGGAATTTAAGAGATTTTTTATGTTCTCCACGCAAAAAGCTTTCCGTAATTGTAACCCCTGTAGTGAAAAAAGTGTGAAATAAGGATCGTGGTTGCCATGTCTGGCGATTTTGCCGAATAAGATGTTTTAAATTCTCAAAGTAAAAATAAAAGAATAATAATGATTTTTTTTTGTTAGTTTATATTCGTAAGGTTATTTTTTTTTAAATTATAATATCGTGTGCATGGGAAATCGGAGCAGGAATGAAATGTTTTATACGCAAAACAATAAGAATTGAAGATTTCCGAGGCTAATAGGTAATTTTTTTTAGTTTCGCGAAAAAATGAAATGGCTCAAATGCCGATTTTGAGAAAGTGAGTTCTAGCGATTTGCACAGATTTCGGCTTGGCGCAATTTATTGAGAGCTTAAGGAAATAGATTTTTGAAAACAAGTGTAAAGGTTTTATTAGAATACAGCGTTAAATTTTAATGATCCGTGAAGAAATAATGCAGTTGTTAAGGGATTTCAAGCGATCTATCTCCAGAATTCTCGCCAAATGAGTACATTGATTTAAGTTGGGGGAATTCCGCCAAATTTCAGAAAATTGAAATCTTCTCATTTACTACATCGGAGTAACGATGAATAAAACACGTTATAGTTGATAATTTAAAAAATGTCGGCTGTATTAAGGGATTCCACTTTTGAAATAAAGGCTTGCTTTACTTTTTCGCGGTCGAACCATTTCCCATATTGATTGCTGCTAAGTCAATGCTTCGAAGGTTTTCCTGAAAAAACGCTTGCACAATGGTGTATGTTGGCACTTTGGCGAGGCTTAGATTTGAAACTGGATTTTATTTGAGACTGGGATATATAATGACACTGGTTATAGATAAAAATGAATGTTGGTATGTGTGTATGAGGTTGAAAAACTCTAGCACCGTTGCACCATGAAATTTGGTTCACCTAAGTCTTTTATCATTGAGAAGCTTTTTATGCTATCCGTTTTCCTCTAACTTGCCACTAGGTGGCGCAGCAGAACGTCGAATTCTATTCCGTTTAGCCGTTTACTATGCGAATATCGTCTAACCGATTTCGATGAAATTTGGTACACGCGGATATTAGAACACGGAGAATATTTTTCAGTATCCATTTTGCTGTAACTTGCCGCTAAATGGCGCTGCAACGCATCAACTTCTATACCGTTCGACCGACCGGCATAAAATTTCTTATACTTACACATTTCAGCACGAAGAATATATTCTAACTGTGTTCCTTTTGATGTTACTCACCACTAGATGTCACTGCAATGCATTATTATTTTAACTCGCCACTAGATGACGCTGCAGCAGGCCAAATTCTTGACCATTCAAACGGTCGCTATGAAAATCAGTATACATAGCTATTTGAACAATGAGAATATTTTGGCGTTATCCATTTTGCTATAACTCGCCACTTGACGGCACTGTAGCAAATCATTACTTTAATTAACCACTAGATCGCGCTGCAGTGCATCACTTCTTGACTGTGCAACTGATCGCTATGAAAATAGGCATACATAGATATTTGAACACGGGGAAGAGTTTGGCGCTATCCATTTTCCTATATAATTTGCCACTAGATGTCGCGTCAACATATGAACTTCACAGGGCTGTCCAGCCGATCGTCCTGAAATTTCGTATTCATCGATATCTGAATGCGAAGAATATTTCCGCCGTATCCGTTTTGCTAAAACTCGCCACTAGATTGCGCTACGCCGCATGACCTTCTTCACCGTACAAACGATTGCCTTGAAATTCGGTATGCATGGTTATTGAACACAATATAAAGCGATATCCATTTTGCTATATCTCTTTATTACAATAAATAGTAATCACCACAAATCGTAATATCAAAAAGTCCATTCATTCCCGTGCGAAGAACGGGTACTTCAGCTAGTAAATAAATAAAATAATATTTTCCCACGTAGTAACGAATGGACATGATTGAGGTACTGCATAAAAGTTTTCCAAACAGAGTGCTTTGAAGTTGTTTGTTGAAAACAAACAAATAGAACAAAAGCAAGAGAAAACATGCAAATATACAGTGAAAACCTTCCTTGGATTTGCTACTGAACAAGAAGTATACACTGTTTTACAATTTCAATTTGCATTTTGTAAAAAATGTACTTTCTATAAATTAATTCATTTTACCTTAAGAAAAAAACTTAAATTTTAACTTTCATTAATGGTAACAATTCTTCACTTTAATTAACTCAGTCCATATTTCTGGTTATTGCTAATGGCTTTGAGTATCATTGACAGATGGTGCAACTTGAACATTTCCCCCTATATTGTGTACAAATAATTTCTGTAGCAAAAATTTTTGTCATATCTTCATGAGTGATACTTAGTTAGATTTCATGAATACGTGCCGATTCTGTAAGCTTCTTTTGTGAATTTTTAATATGAATTACTGAATAAATTTATTGTTTTTTAAAATGAAAAATGACTTTATTCATTATCTGCACGTAGTTTTAATGTAAATTTTGCATAATTTATTTATTTATTATTATTATTATTAAATCTGTGATCTCGAATTCTAAAGATTGTGAAAAGAAACATAAGAAAAATATGTAGCTAACATGAATGAAAAAGTTATCTAAAATTAGTCTTTTTTAAAATGCTTTAATCTCTAAGCGTATGATAAAGCTTAAATACATATCAGAGAGAGGTGAGCTGGTTATCTGTATCTGTAAATGCTCATTTGATTGATCCTAAAACAGTGTATGTCGAAGAGATCAGGTGTTACTTGGACGCATGCAGGAGCTCATTTATTCAACGATATCATTTACAATTAAAAACACAGAAAGGAAAAGAAACTTCATTATTTTAAGAGAAATAGGCTGAGAAAATAAAATAAATAACTACTCAGCAAACACACACAGGTTCTCTGAACGTTTTTTAACGTTCAGAAAATGTCTTCTGAACGTTTATAGACGTTCAGAGAACCTGTGTGTGTTTGCTGGATAGTGGATAAAAAAAATCCTGGAATAGTACAGATATTTCGGAGTGACGTTTCAATATGTTTTAATACTTTTAAGGTTTACTTATGTACCAGAACTAACTTATACTAGTTCGTGGCTGATGAGCTTTATAGACTTCGGTGCTGGCATTTTAGTTACACCCCTTTGCACCCGAAAAGTCATGCGACCGACAGGGTGCGACCATTTTAGTCCGAGATAACCATACAAAGATGGTCACACCCCTTAGGTCACATCTCTCTTTGAGTGCAGATTGAGCGGTGTGACCAAATGTCAGCGTCGCAACCTGTATATCTCGTGAGGCAGAGACACAATATCAGTTTTTATGACGTGCTACTACAGTCTAGTAATTTGTAGTGAACAGAGTGATCGCACATTTGTTTAATAGTGAATGTATATTATTTCTATCTCGGAGTAAGTGGAATAGTCTAAAATTTGTTGATCATATTTCGTTTTCATTAATTCGCATTTTGCACTAACCGACAACTGCGCAGAATTTGAAAACCATTTATGTTTTTTGCTTTCCGAACATGCACCGTGTAAGGAAAGTATTGTAATCATGAAAAAATTCGACTTTAAGATTTTGTCGTACTTACACGTTTTGAGGTCTTCTGAATTCATTTATGCTAGTTTTACGAGATGTATGTGTGTTTGTGTGAATGAACGCAATAGCTCCTAAACGGTGCATTCGATTGACTCAAATTTGGTATGTATGTTATAAACCACCGTCGCAAGACTGGTATTGATTTTGGTGTGTATAGAACTTATAAATGAAAAGGATTTCTTTTGACATTATGGCCAATGTACGGAAAGTTTTTAAAGTGGGCTAGCGTCTGAACGTTGCATTCAATTGAACGCAAAAACGGTATGTATGTAACAGATCACGGTCACATGACCTGCATAGATTTTGGTGTGTGTATAGCTGATAGCTTGTTCACAGGTTTGCAAAAAGTAATTCTTACGGCCTATGGACGAAAATCCTTTAAAGTGAGCTATTGTGTAAATGGTGTATTCGATTGACATCAAATTAGGTACTCATATTATAGGCCAGTGTCTTACATAGTGCATAAATTTTGGCGTGTGTATGCCCTATAGTTTCTTACAGGGCTACAAAAATATTATTATACATTGCGGCCTATACACTCAAATTATTTTAAGTGCACTAGTGCTTGAACATTAGATCCGATTGAGTTGAATGATATTTATTAAAACGCTTGGTAAATATCAAATGTTCGGAAAGTCGAGTGGAGTCACTCTAGATTTGTTTTTGATACTGCGATATTTTTATAGGTACAGACATAAAAAAAATTAAAGTGCAGTAACTTTGATAAAATGTTTATCATTAATGTGTGCAGAATTTATGATATGAAAGCTATAAAGTAAGATCCACATTCTTAAATTAAGTTTCACGCTGGGCTCAGGCAGAATCTGTGGATCTTGAATTACTAGTCTTAGGACTTTTTAAAGTGAGCCCGAACTTGTTTATACTTCGTCTTGGAGAACATAGATTTGTAATTAATATTGCGCACATTAAAGAAAACAGCTCAAAACAAAGGAGAGACAATAAAAGAAAAATTTGGGAAAGCAAAAATAAAACATAAAAGCGAAAAAATTAGCACCAGAAAAAGTAAAAGGTTTAATATAAAAATGAATTATGAGACTATTATAATTTAAAGGTACTTTTGATAACAATGATAATTTTGCACTTGCTTAAAAAATGTCAAACTAATCTTTAAGTAGTTCAACTCTAAAATAAAAGAGAGGCCATTCATTTAAAACAAACTAAATATCTATTTTTATTCCACATGTAAAATCAGACTATTAAAAATTCTTAGTTCGTACATCCAACAGTACATCTGAAAAGTCTTTACAGGTGCCTATTGCGAACGATACACCTCACGATCGTTCAGTGGCTGTACAGGTCTGTAATTTCCAGAAAGTTTACATGTTGGTAAGCTATTTTCCTTGTCAGTAGAATATACTTTTCGAAACGCTTCCATCTGCAAGAAAGAAAAGGAAAAATCAATGTATAAATAAATTGGGTTAAAATAGTCGGAACTGTAAGGGCGAGAAAGTCATATATTATTATTATTACTATTACTGCTATTATTTCACATTCAAAACCGAAAGTTAAAAACATCGGATTTTCTGTTTTTCTCATAAGAAATATTGGGTTGGCAACTAAGTAATTGCGGATTTTGTTTAGAAAATCAAAGACAATTTTTTCATGGAACTAAATAACTTTATTCTGTAATGTATTGCCCATTTTGATCAATGACCTTTTGCCATCTTTCAGGCAGCATCATAATCCCACGTTCATAAAACTTCTGGTTTTTATTAGCGAAAAACTGAATCAGGTACGATTTGACTTCATCATCATTATTGAAATTTTTACCATTCAAGGAGTTTTGTAAAGATCGAAACAAAAAGTAATCAGATGGTGCAAGGTCGGGACTATATGGTGGAAAACATCCCAACCGAGCTCCAATAATTTTTGCCGAGTGACCAAATGCGTGTGTGGCCTTGAATTGTCATGATGGAATACAACACCTTTTCGATTTTTCAATTCGGGCCGCTTTTCTTCAACTGCATTATTTAATTTCGTTAGTTGTTCAATGTAGACATCAGAATTGATCGTTCGGTTGGGTGGTAAGAGTTCAAAGTAGACAATTCCTTTGTAATCCCACCAAACTGATAACAAAACCTTCCTTTGATGAATATCAGTTTTTGATGTTGTTTGAGTTGGTTCACCTGGCCTGCTCCACGATCTTTTCCGCTTGATATTGTTGTAAACAACCCATTTTTCATCGCCAGTTATCAATCGTTTTAAAAATGGATCATTTTCATTATGTTTCTTTAGCAAATCGCAGCTGTTAATGCGTTGCGTTAAATGCGTTTCTTTCAGTTCGTGAGGAACCCATGTATCGAGTTTTTGAACATAGGCAAATTGTTTTAAGGGATTTTCAATGCATGTATGTGATACATGAAGCTTCTCTGCAATCTCACGTATTGTACTGTGACGATCCGAATCGATTATTGCTTTGATTAGGGCGTCATCAACTTCAACTGGACGACCAGAGCGTTTTTCATCTTTGAGTGAAAAATCACCAGAACGAAATTTGGCAAACCAATTTTGACACTGCCGTTCTTTTAAGGCTTCGTCACCAAATAATTATTCTCTTAAGAGAATAATTATTTCTTAATAAATATTCTTTCTTAAGAAATAATGGATTTTTAACACTTTCCCATGAAAATCCGTTGCAGGCTACATCCGGCCTGCGGCCAAGAGGCTGCCCATATATGCTTTATACTTCTTCCAGGTGGGAATATATCGGTAACTATAACATTGTGAACGCAACCTGGTGGTGATTTTTTGAAATATTTTTTTCCTACGCATATTTCTCTCCCATGATCTTGGTCTCACTAAGGTTTCCTGCAAATTTGGTAGTATTCTGACCTGTAATTTTTGCTGTACATCGCTCTGAATAGGGGAGCTTCAGTTATGATTAGCCTTTATGCTATTGAGGTTATAACATAATGCTCTCCACCGAAATTAGATTATATTTAAGTCCTCGCCAAGCGGTCACTTAAGTTTGGCTTTTATTTAAAACTAGCTACTTGCCCGTTCTTCGCACGGTAGGAAACGAAAATTTTCCTTACATGTGTAATTCGAATTAATTCCAGTGATGTGAAATCTAAAAAAAAAAAAAAAGTAAAATTATTTGACTCTTGACGTAAAGTTTGCATCATGAGTATTAACCTGGTATTATTGCAATACAATGACTCAAAAAACTACCTCAGTGACATTCGCGATCAAAAAAGTGTAAAGCTTAACGGTTTGCAGAGAACTCCTGAAAATGTCTTATTTCTACATCATACCGTTTTTTAAGTTCAAGTTGTAACATTAAATACCTCGGACACTTACATGAAATGGACAACCGTTTATTTTAAAATAGCTACGCACCCGATCTTCATACGGGAAGAAGGGAATATTTTACTAAAATCATATCTGCTTGTGACAAAACAGAATTTTATTTTTAAAATGTTCAAGTAATCTCCTCTGTTGAAATTACTGCGGGATATATTAAATTAGAATTACTTATCGTTTAGTTGGTTTAAGACAACCGTTGAAAAAGAATAAACAGTACACTTTTAATTTCATGAAATATTTATTAACGTTGTATATTGTGATTTATTCATTATCATTATCATTCATTCATATATCATTATCCTTACAAATCTACTGATACATACTACCTATTACGTAAATTAATACTATCTATTTTCGCTTCTCCCTCTTCAAGGCTCGATTAAAAGGAACAACTTAGATTATTTGGCACCCTTTTATTTTATGGCGAAACTTTGGGACCTTCTTATTTTATGGCGAATTCTTTGCAATTTACGCATTAGTATAAACAATAATCATTTCACATAATGGTTGGCATTAAGGAAACTCTCCATATATATTTAATAGGCATAGTTTTGTAAGATTGGCGTATTTAGTACCGCAAAGAATTTCATCTCACCGTGGTGAAAAATATCCAAGCAGTGACAATTAAATATCCATGTATAAATATAGCGATATTTTTTATATCCTCCATGGTTCTGTCTCCTGAAAAACATCAAACTGTGTAATCTCGAAGAGCTATTTAGAAGCGCTTTAATTTTGGCAGAACGTTAGATTTGCAGAGTTAATAAATTTCACGCATTTTTAAAAATTTATGACGTCACAGTTTAACTGCTGTAAAAGATACCCCGGTTGGTTCAGAGAGTTAATTTGGATATTTCTCACAGTAGTTTTGAAACGGTGTCATATAAAAACTTACAACGACGTTGAAATTGTTTTTGGTTTATATAAGACCACTAGCGCGGAATATAATCCAACGTTAAAATAAAACTATACTCACAGCATGCATATGTTAGAAAACATATAAACATTTTTAAATAAGCAGCGGATTAAAATACCACTTATAATAATAATAATCGTGAATTTTTTAGTTTATTTCTATAGTAAGTTTTAATCAAAATATCGCCTCCTTGTGTTAAAAAAAACACCAGGAATAAATTCGTTAAAATTGTGGCGTAATTTTTACGTATCTTAAAGCAATTGCCGTCATAGATCCTCACTTGCGAATTGAAAATCCAAAGCCCCATTTAAAAACTCTATCGATAGGTTGAAAAAAAAACCCTTTTTTCTAATTCTCTTCTTGAGGCAACTCAACATAAATTCTCGTGCCATGATTTATTAATGTGATGGCGTAAGCCAGGTATGGGCAACCTTTGGACAGTTGCGGGCCAAAATTTAGGATGTTAGCGATGTCGCAGACCGTATAAGTGGAGTTTATGTGGGATTTTGATTTAGTTTATATGGATTGTCTGTGGAAACTTGAAATTGTCCGCGGACCGGATCAAAAGCCATGGCGGGCCACATCCGGCTCGCAGGCCGGGGGTTGCCTATATGTGGGTAAGCTCTTCGCGTTGATGCTATTAAATTCTAAACATCATGTTACGTTAAAATTCGTAAAAAATCACCTGATTTATGTAATTTTTCGTTTTTATTTTAAAAGAGGGAGAAAGAAATGTTTCACGATTTGTCAAAATATAAAAAGTTATGACGGATAGAATTCAAGATGCAACAGTTTTAATATTATTGTACGAAAAAAATCGACAAGAAAGATACTTAGTTTAAAATTTCCTAAAAATCAGCAAATTATGTTATATATTCAGAACAAACTGTTGTAAAAGAAAACTTTTTCCTCTATCCGATGATATAAATGCTGTTTTGCTGCAAGCGTAATGACCGTCATTACGGATTAGGAGAGAAAAAAATGTCAAAAATCGCGTAAACTATAAAATACAAAAATTTCTAAGTCAAATTTTGAAAAAATCGTTCGAGGTGCATAATTTCATGTTTATAATTTCCTGAGTACCAAATTTGGTGTTTCTAGGTGTAGCCGTTTGTCCGTAACGCCTCCAACAGACAGACACACACACAGGCACGCACACAGACAGGCATCGTCTTTTATAATAAGAAGGGATATATGATCCAATTTCACGCCAGAAGAGATGTACAAAACTATTATTAACACACAAGAAGATGTAATTTTTGGCTATTTCTCACATAAACTGTTAATTTTTAGTCTTAAAGCTCAGAGCAGCAGACCAACCGTCAAATGCATAACAACAAATTACATTGTAATTGCGATGATTGAACTTTAGTAATTTTATCCTCCAAATACAATGAAAGTCGCTGAATTTCAAGACAAATGCCCTGAATTGGCTACAGTGACACCGACCACTATTGAAAATTCATTGTCGATGATGGTTGTCATACAGCAGGTCTATTTTAACCCTCTAACGCGCAGTGTTTCCGCTCTGGGAACACCAGACTCTGACGTTTTGACATTTGCCCGTCAGGAAGAATATATTTCATTTCTATAAAAATAATTGCGGGTGACATAGCTCCACGAGAATCCTTTACTTTTTAGCAAGTCATTTCCCGTAAAAAAAATTGTCACGATTATTTTTAGCAGCCCTGACATCTGCTGAAAACGGGAAGAATGCGAGAACAGCTGAATAGATTATTGCCGACCACTTAAAAAGTGAAGTAAATGATAACGGATTGACAATCTCATATTTTATAATTTTAAAAGTTAATAATGTGAAACATTTAAAAAAGAATTGAAATACTGAGTTTAACCCTTTGAGGCGCAACCCTTTCCCAATGCTGAAAAAAGGGCAGCCGTTTCCATCGCTCGAGTTAACTACCAGCAAGATGGCGGACGATCGAAACGTTCATCGTGTGCCACAGATCTAGAGACCCTTTTTTTTGACGCAGCTGGCTGTACGTGGGCACAGCCAGCGATGAACGTTTCGATCGTCCGCCATCTTGCTGGTAGTTAAGTCGAGCGATGGAAACGGCTGCCCTTTTTTCAGCATTGGGAAAGGGTTGCGCCTCAAAGGGTTAATCAAACTTCCCCTATAAGCAGAATTCTACAGATTAAACGGGTGAGCAGGTTGCCACCATATTTTGCGTGTGAACTTTACACGGAATTCGCTCAAGAAAGTTTTTTGAAGCGTTTAGTTGAAAAAATGTCCACTAAGTGGCGCTTTGCATGGATGGCTAAATCAACTAAAAAAAAGACCCAAATTAGTCAGTAAATGCTCAAAAACTATTGAAAAATTTTTGAAATTGTTTGTGCATTTTCAATTACTCTTTCCATTGTTAAATTTGCTTTTTCTGTATTCAAAACACCACCTAAATGACATTTTATGAACTAATATTATTTTTTCTGTAATTCCCTGAGCACATCTTATGTATAGTCTATAACCAAGTTTATAGTTACAATCCGTTTACCCGTTTCAGCTGTAGAATCAAGTTTATAAGGGAAGTAAAGTTGTAACAACTCTGCATTTGCAAAATAATTCAAAGTAACTTGCTTACAGCACCACTTTATTCCACGCCAAAAACGTACTCTTACCTGAGATTTTCCAACTGGAATTGGATCTGGTATGACGGACCATATCACATTTTCCGTGCATGGGGGTGTTGTCAGAGATCCGCTGTACCGGTAATAAGACGTTGGGTTGGCCGGTAGCAGGTTGTTGAGGGTGATATCTGAGCCCAACTGCGCTTTGTTGCCTTCGTACCGTACTTGTGGAAGTGCATCCACAATTTTCTGCAATTCTTTGTTATTGTTGTCTTGTTGCTAATTGGTAAAATAAAAACGGGGATGTCAATTACTAATGCGCCGTGGGGGAAAAATTCAATTTAAGCAGAAAAAAAATTGGTTAGACCTACATTTCATTGATTAATTACATTTTAAGGTTCTATCTATATGCTTATTTTTTTACTTAGCACACAAAGCAATTTTATTTAATCGAGTTCTTGAGCCTCGTTTATACCAGATTTGAAACTTGATTGCTCTGCAGTAAAAACTAAACCAGTTGGTCATTAGAGATTGTATAAATAGAAGGGCAATACAATATTTTCGAGATATGACTAAATGTTTAAAATTTCTGTTTAAGAGAGCGAATCTTCAGAGGCCTGAAACTCTGCTGTTGTTTCAGAGATATAACCAAAGAAAAGAACTACAAAGGTCTGCCCCCCCACGCCCCCCGAAATATGGGTTATCGTTTATGGGATATCAATAATCAAGTTTTTTCTCGAGAAAAATTCTACTTTTTCCATCTTTTGGGCCTTGCCCGATTATTTTTCTTTTCTCGATACGTCCCTGCACTGTTGCTTCTCATTTCAGAGATTCACAAAAATTCAGATTGCTCCTTACTAAATTGAATGTGTTCTCGTTTATAAACATTGAATTGATTTTATGTGTATTGAAAAACACTTTTTAGCACATCTTTATTGCAAAATTTAAATTAAGCTTAATTATTTTAGGAAATTATTGAAGATGCTGCATGTTAATTTTCTGAGTATTTTATAGCTCTTATAGGTTAACCGTTTGTATAAGAGTGCACAGAGCTGCTTGTAAACATTTACTAGAAATTCCGCAGCTTGCCAAGAAAGTACAATGTATGAATGTCGCGTGAAAACAAAGCCTTTATCCATGTAAAAGGGTCTTACCCAACATGAAAATATTAATGTAACAAAGAAACACCAATAAAACATGTTTTTGTTTACATGTAGTTAAATAATTAGAAAAATGTAAATTATTATAATAATTTGGACAATAACATAAATTCTTTATAAAGCTGTTTAAAAATTCCCATTATTTCTTAAAAGAACAGAGTTAACGTTGCAGAGTAACCTGCGGGAAAGCTCCAGTCAAACTTCTTTATAGCAAGACTGATCTCTGAAGAATAATAATAAACTAAAATATGATTATATACTTAAAAAAAAGGAACAGAAAGCCGACTGTGAACTTCACTATAACGACATCACGTTAACCCAAATATCCCAATAGCCTAAGGTATTTGCCCAAGTATCTTTTATTATGTGCACATAAGAATTGAGGAGTTCCGTTATTTTGTCAAATCATTAGAACTTGACCAAACTAATTTTGAACCATCCATAAGGGTCCCTTTTTCTAATAAGAAAAGAATCATCGAAATCAGTCCTCATGGTAAAAACTATCGCTGAATATACATCACTGAACTTTTAGCATATCACTAGAGCCGGTACCAGCAACCCTTTAGTCAATTGTTTAAATACATGCTTTTTTCCAAATAATAATATCAGAATTTGACCAAATTAATATAGGACCATCTCTAAGGTACCATCCTCCCTTTTTTTAAAAGAAAAAGAATAATTGAAATCGGTCCACTTGGTAAAAAATGATCTCTGAACATAAAAAAAAAGGTTTTCTACGAACTGATAACCTCTTTTTTAAAAATTCTGTTAATAATAACAACAGTAATAAACTTTCACTTACTTGAAATAAGACACCGACAACAGCAATCTCGCCATCTTCATTCGTAAAGACCAAATGCATCTAAAACATCAAAGCAGTGTATTAGAAGCAATGTGAAAAATGATGGTGCAGAGAAAAAATAAAGTAAATAATAAAAACACTCAAAAATCTAGTACTTAAAGGTCAAAATTTATACAGAACTTTGAAATAAACACTCATTCATAAAAAATAGTACAGAACGTATATTTACGCTGGTACAAAGAGTCCACTCGAAACGCACAGCTCCGGAAAAAAGAGCGTCGTTCATTTGCTCTTTATTGGGCCGTCGACTGTCTTAGAGCAAATATATATATATACATATATATATAAATATCACACGTTTACAAATGACGTTATAATGCATCGCAAATTAGAATTATTATAATAATACATCTCTTTTTCTTATAGGACTTAAAAATTATTTTTTAACGTGTGATATACAGTGAAACCTCTCTGAGCGGCCACATCACCGTACGGAGAATATTTGGCCGCTCCGAGGGAGTGGGCGCTCTGAAGAGTTTTATTTTTTATTATAAGATAATTGCTATAATGCGTGATATAAAGAAGTCTGACACATATTTCTTATTTAAAATGAAATTTAAAACTTATCCAAAGAGAATGTATGTGTTTCGGTCACATGCGTGGTGCGCCTGCGTATTACGCGTTTGACCTTATGTGTGATGCGACGCGGAGGAATACACTTCTTCCACACCCAGTTGCATTACGAAAAGATAGGCTGCTCTGTCCAGCTTACACACGGTTATAAGTTCTATGGCTTCCGTGCGTGGAACAATAGGGATTCCCCATCTTCAGGGTATGGGGAAAATACAAAAGAGATAACAGATTCAATCTTTGACCCTGCCGCTAAGGAAGGTGGTAGAAACTGCGGGAATGGACTTCGCAAGTTATTCCTGGGTCTTATATTCGAGCGTAAACCTTGAGTTTTTCGGCTCAAAATTAAAGCATGGAGTGAGTAAAATTTCCCGAAAAATGAGATGGGCGATCCCATTCGGTGGCCGTTTAGAGGGCGTCAGGTGACCGCTGATTTTAACATTAACGTCAGGTGAAGTTATTTTAACATTAGGTCTATGAGCCGAAAAATCCGTGCCATGAAAAAATTGGCCGTTTAGAAGGGTGGCCGGTATAAAGGGGTGGCCGCTCGGAGAGGTTTCACTGTATATATCACACGTTTACAAATAACGTTAAAATGCATCACAAATTAGAATCATTGTAATAATACATCACTTTTTCTTATAGGACTTAAAAATTATTTTAATATGTTAGGATCCATGGGAGTCATTATTTAAATTACATCTTATAAACGTTCATCTGTTTCAAACAAAACAAAGTTTATCAATATTATTGAAGTTTAACCAGGGCCGTGCCCAGAAACAATTTTCGAGGAGGGTCCAAAACTTTCGGAGGGGGTCCAAAAGGTGGAAAAGGCAGAATTTTTCACAAGAAGACTTCATCCTTAATAGTGTTTAACAAATTTCTAAATTTCGAGGGGCGGAGGGTCCGTAAACTAATCGGATTTGAAATATGGGGCTTTGGCATAGCATACAACATTGCTTAAGGACCTCGAAAATACATTTAGGTAAAAATAACCGAAATCGCACATTCGCGTGTTGATAGCTATATATTCCTATGTAAAATCCTAAGCAAGGTGGCGTATTTAGCATATGAAGTATTTCATCTCACCAAGGTGGCAAATATCCAAGCTGTACCAAAATTAAACTTTACAATATTTTTAAATATGTATAACCTTCTTAACACCATCGGTATTTGCCATCTACGACGGATTTTCATAACTCGCAACTTATGCTTGCTTATAATTGATCATATTTTCCATGAATCAATGGTCAATACTTAAGGATGAGAATCTCCTTACCAATAAATGGCATTAAAAATCCGACATCAGAGAACTCCGATTAACGCAAGGGGTAACGCAAGTGCTCATGTACTGCATTGATAATTTGGCAGTAAAACAGCAAATTAAAAATAGCAAAATGCATTTCGCATGATTCATCTTTCTTGTCTATTTACTAAAGTTGTAAATATAATTCATGAAACCTTTTATTGTAAACTAAATTGGATCGGAATTGATTGAGAAGTTGAATGTGAAAAAAAAAAAAAATAAAAAAAAAACAAGATATTCTGACGTACCTCCATGGCGTACTGCACTCCATCAATAATGTGCTCCGATCCTCTGGAATAGACTTTGCCCCAGTGAAAGTGGAACTGCTGCAATGTGTAAGTGACTCCATTTACGGAAATAGTCCTTTCGACGCCGTCTTCTGGTGTAACTTCGACTGCCATGGGAGAACGGAAAAGACATTTTTTTTTTTCAGTACAAAAATTTTTAAACAAATTTACGGTCGACTGAAGATTTTGAAAACTTCGACTGAAGTTTTATGTGAATTTAAAGGAGGATGGAAGAACCAGATAGCGAAAGGTTATTCATTGGATTATATGAAACATTTTATCAACTGCAAGAGACAAGACACATTTTCCTTTAGAACATTTAAAAATAGTAACTAAAAAAAGTTCTGGTGTAACTGTATATTACATAGCTTCGAATCTTTCCGGAATTAACCATTTTTTATAAGCAGTAATTTTGGGTTATAATACAGCAGAATTTCTGACTTAAGCATACAGCTTGGTTAATGTTTAAAAAAAAATATTTAAAAAATAAGCTGTTAGAAAAAGTGGTTAATTATATTCCGAAAAGGTTTGTAGCTATGATATTAGAATTCAATTTTCAACTGTGTATAGTATATGCAGCGTGGTCCTAAACTATATGTCAAACATGTAAAACGTGGTAAAGGGGTTCAGAGTCACACATCAATGAGGGGCCGTCAACACGTACCTGCTAATAATCACTTTGGAAGAACTGTTCGTCAAAATTCATAATAGATTTTCATAAACAATGATCTTTTCTCAGAAACTTTCATCCATGAAACGAAATAGAATTTTTAAACTAGCAGTTTTAGTTTAGTGCTTTCTTTAAAAAATGCTTTTGTTTTTGACAAACGATGGTCAAACAGATCATTTACTTCAACCATCTTCCAAAGCAATTATTAACAATTTGAGGCGCAACCCTTTCCCAATGCGGAAAAAAGGACAACCGTTGCCATCGCTCGACTTAACTACCAGCAAGATGGCGAACGATCGAAACGTTCATCGCGTGCCAGAGTACTAGAGACCCTTTTTTTGACGACAGCTGGCTGTGCGGCACAGCCAGCTGTGGTCAAAAAAAGGATCTCTAGAACTGTGGCACGCGATGAATGTTTCAATCGTCCGCCATTTTGCTGGTAGTTAAGTCGAGCGATGGCAACGGCTGCTCTTTTTTTCAGCATTGGGCAATCTGTCCAGCTGTTTTCGCATTCTTTCATTTTTCAGCAGATGTCAGTGCTGTTAAAAATAATCGTGACAATTTTTTTACTGGAAATTACGTGCTAAAAAGTAAAGGATTCTCGTGGAGCTATGTCACCCGCAACTATTTTTATAGAAATCAAATCTATTTTTCGAGACTGGCAACAGTCAAAACGTCAGAGTTTGGTGTTCCCAGAGCGGGAACACTGTGCGCTGTGCGTTAAAGGGTTAAGAGGCACATGAAAACGGCATTTTCGACCCACATTGCTGTGTGATTCTTCTGAACCGTCTCGGTCCCCTCATACCAACCTTTACATTTTTGACATATAGTTTAGAACCACCCTGTATAATGGTTGCATATACGTATGAGCTTGGTTATTGTGTGTGTTGGATCGTTTAAAATAGCAACTTGTTTCATCATCAAGACTGCAATTCAATCGCTTATCCATAAACATAACTGATAATTACAATAAAATCTTAGCTGTTAAGTCATTCGACTGTAATAATATGGCTCTTTCGAAGACATTACAAAGTTCAACTGCATATGTATATGCATAATTTTAAAAGAGAAAAAATATATAACATTAAATTACTTTTTAAATATTGATACTGGCACTTTTTTGTCTGGTTGGATGTAACATAAGAAGGTGAATTGTGTTATAGAATCATCTTATATTAGAAGAATTGGCCGTATTTTTAGTATTATACTCAGAGAGAGTGAAAAACTAAAAAAAACATGTAACGCTTTCTTCGAGTGATTTTATTTATAAATAAAATCACATTTATCCTTTGAGTAACTTTCTGTTAATTCTATGCACATCCTTATCACATACAAAAATATGATTTTGTACTAAAGTTTGAGTCTTTTATCCGAGTTACAGAAAAAGCTGTGCGATTAAAAAACAAAATGAAAATGAAGAAATGAAAAACTCAAAGGAAAATTTTTTTTTGAGAAAAAGAATCAGCATAACATTTTAATAAACACCTAAAGTAATGATTCAAAAACTTTTCTATTTGAAAACAAAACAAAATAATTAAAAGAAAAATCCGAAACTTTCAAATTTTAAATACCTACTGAAGTGCTGAACAGGGTGTCATAAAAGGTGGTACCGGGCTTTAATTCCTTATCTATTAGAGATAAGCGGGCAGTGTAAATTGAAAAAATGTTCAAAAGAAGGTCAGAAATAAGACTCCGATAACAAAAAAATCCTCTCGTTCATTTACAAGGAGTTGCACTTTTTATATTTGTACACAATCCCCGTACAAAAATATTCCGAATTAGTAAAATGTGGCCCATACGCTAATGAGGTGATGTACCAAATTTGAGCGTTCATCATACAACGTCGCAGAGGTATCTTTAAAGAAATATGAACGGGGACTATGCATGCTTTTGAATGTAAAAGATAATGCTAGAGTGGAAAAAAAAATTCTTTCGTAATTTCTGTGAAACCCCTTAAATGCGATCATTCGACGTGATTTTTTCATTTCGAGAGCTATGGAAAAGTGGTTTAAGTCAGCATTATATTTATCTTCATATCTGACACTTTTTAAAGTACAATTCTCAAATTTTGCATGTCACCTCAAGAGTATATGGAGCACATTTTACTAATTGGGAATTGTTTTGTACGGGCTCCGTATACGAATTTAAGGAGTGTAACTTTTTGAAAATTAACGAGAAGAATTTTTTCTTAACGGGGCCTTATTTCCGACCTTATTTTGAGCATTTTTTTCAATTTAGACTTCCCACTTATCTCTTATAGATAATGAATTAAAGCCTCTTACCACCTTTTGGGGACACCCTGTATATTAAAAGCGTATCATAATCCATGCTCCGTCCCTATTTTCTTCCTTTTCCCATTAAGTTGGAAAGTATATCATTATTCATAAGCGTGCCGTATATTTCTTCCTTGTTCTGTAAAACAATTCTTTGGAATCGAAATCTATATTAAATTCGAATACTAAAACTATTTCACAATCTTCGCCAAGCACATTCTAACTATACTTCACCTTTATAAATACTGTTTTCAATGTGCATCCTAATCCATGAGTGTGCCGTGTTTGTCTTTCTTGTTCCACAAAACACTTTTCCGAATTGAAATCTAAATCGCCTACCAAAAGTGTTTAACAATCTTCTTCAAGCATAAGCTATGCTTCACCGTTATAAATTGAAAAATACAACAGAATCTTATCTACAAATTATGTCCACCAAAAAAAAAAAAAAAAAAAAAAAAAAAATTTTTCATGTACGTGAGTTTTTTAACGTAAGGGATAGATTAGATAACATTTTTTCCAAAATTCGTAACTTACGGGCGTAGTGTTCCAAAACATTAATATCCGATTCATTCCTATTCATTTTAGTACAGAAATGCTTCGTTTATAAGACGCACAATTTCGGTTATACGTCGTTTTCAACTTCTCTGAACTTTCAAAATTTTCTGTCTGTGTCATTATTTTCCTATTTAGGGAGAAACTATTTCTAGACAGTACGTCTAATAAAGGATGCAAGGATATATATATATATATATATATAATTCTTCCTTTAAATATAAAAAAACAATTCTGTGCTTACGTACAGCTTGTTTCTAATTAAAAAGTATTGAAATTTTATTTGTTTGAATGGAATGCTTAAAAAAAACATTACTTTTTATTACACCGAATAATAGTTTCTGACTGTATTATGAAACTCACAGGTTTCCTGTAAAAATTTCTTTCTAACATTTGTTTCCTTGCGCTTTTGTTATAGAAGAGTTGACTGTATTCTGTAAAAATATAGGAATAAAATTGGTTGAGATTGATATGGGAAATAATAAAACAGTTTTTATGATAATTTTTGTGCACGATTAACCTTATCTCATGAAGAAGTTTTGTTAATTCCACGTTGTTATGTTACGAAAACAAAATAATGAATCAATGATAAAAGATATGCATACAGTACAAAACATTAAAAGAAAAAAAAATTACCTGCATGTCCATTGTTTTCAATGGTTGCTTTGCTAAGGGGTTGGTCGAAATTTTCAAGTGACAGTTTGCCCAGGTTTTCATCTGTTACAGCATTAGAAGGCATGATAGAAATGGGAGATTGACTTTCGCCATAGCATTGTGGGTAGTTCTCACCCCAGAACATCGGACCTGAAAGTAAATTAAACTTTGTTAACTGTCAGCTAATTATAAATCAGTGAGACCTTTTCTTTATTAAAGGAACGATTTTAGTCGTTACTCGGCGGTTATACTATGAAAGTTAACAAATTCTTTTGCTTAATAATTTGACGATAGAAAATCAGTAATGTAGTCGAGGAGGACATGGGGGGTGGCGGCGTCTCCCTACTACAGTGTGCGTTCGTTTATTCGAATTCGCTTAATTGGAGCTTTCGGTTAATTCCAACACTAATCCAACAGTCCCGGAAACCTTGTATTGGAATTAATGTTAAAAATATCTCATTAGTTTGAACTAAATTTTTATCACTTCGGTTTATCCAAACTAAAAAATTTGACCCCCCGAAAACAAACAAACAAACAAACAAACAAAACAAAACAAAGAAAAAAACATTCTTTTTCTACGTATAACGGAAAAAATACACGACGTATATATTATTTTTTTTGTTTTTTGTCAAAGTCATCCGTATTTCTTTTCTATGTAAAGAGGCACATGCATGCATTCCTAAAACTATTGCATTTCCGCTAAACATTAGTGGCTATTGTCCTACTGTCCACTTCTTAATGGACAAAGTTCCCTGGTCTGGTTTCAAAGGATTTATTCATAACCGGGGTCAATGGGGCGGGGTATGTGAGCAATTTTCTTAGAATTTCATAAAAAAAAACAGTCTTAAGTTATATATTTCTTTAACATCGGATAATTTGACTCTTTTCTAGAGAACCTTTGTGTTCGAATGAACAAGAGCCCACTGCATTTTATTTGAGTTTATGCGCCTTCCCACTGTTTATTGTTAAGAGGAATGCTCAAACTGTTTTTTAACCCTTTGAGGCGCAACCCTTTCCCAATGCTGAAAAAAGGGCAGCCGTTGCCATCGTTCGACATAGCTACCAGCAAGATGGCGGACGCGGGCTGTGCGCTGGCACAGCCAGCTGTGTCAAAAAAGGGTCTCTAGATCTGTGGCACGCGATGAACGTTTCGATCGTCCACCATCTTGCTGGTAGTTAAGTCGAGCGATGGCAACGACTGCCCTTTTTTCAGCATTGGGCAATCTATCCAGATTTTCTCGCATTCTTCCATTTTTCAGCAGATGCCAGTGCTGTTAAAAATAATCGTGACCATTTTTTTACGGGAAAAGATGTGCTAAAAAGTAAAGGATTCTCGTGGAGCTATGTCACCCGAAACTATTTTTACAGAAATTAAATCTATTCTTCGTGACTGGCAACAGTCAAAACGTCAGAGTTTAGTGCTCCCAGAGCGGGAACACTGCGCGTTAAAGGGTTAATGTATTAAAATTATCATTTTATAACTTGTGTCAAAAAGAAAACGAAACAGAACTTTCTGTACCACCTAAGTAGATTTTAAGACGTACAATCCCTTGTTAAGTTCTAAATAATATAAACCAGATATGCAAAATAGGGGTCGAACAGTGCGACCAAACAATTCGGTGCATGCGACTAAAAATTACATTTATTTCCACGATTTTGAAAGATAAGAAAAGTTTGGTGCCACCAAATTTTAGTCGTTATTACATATTTGGTATTAAAAATGTCGCTATTAAATATTTTTGCTTTTAAATATTTCGATCCTATTTGCTGTGATATTCTTAAAAATTAGATTAAATACAGAAATCATTTTGTCAAATGCACTCTTAGTCAAAGAATGTCTTCCAAAATGGTTAAAAAACGAAAGAAAAACTGGGTTAGCAGGAGATCCAGCGCTCAGTAAAAAAAAAAAAAAAAAAAAAAAAACTGTCGTTTTGGCATTGGGATTGTTGACGGTAGTAGATAGAAAAATTGTTTCTCTTTAGGCACTGTTAAATAAAAGTACGTCGCTTTCACAATCAAAATTTTATCAATTACATCAAAATAGTAAAGCACACAGACAAGCATATTTCAGCAGCAGAAGCGCTTAGAAGTAAACGCCGATGGATAATTAATTTATTTCCCTCAGCTTGGAAACGTTTTCAGCCATTTCTGGGCACTTTTAACTTTGATTTCAGCCACTTTTTCTCCGGCAGAGCTGGCAGCAATGCCTGTACAGTAGGGTGGATATATTTTTTTTTTTTCGGAAATCTTTATTTCCTGAGGTCTCAAAAGTTGTATATTGATATGAATAAGACGTGTGTAAAATTTGAATGTTCTACGATAACGTCTTGGGGTTGCGCATCAAGCTTGAAATTTAGAAATTTTTGAAAAATATGACTTTTTTAAACAATTGACCAAAAAAATTATTTTCGGAATTATTGGGCTCCCGAGGTTTTAGGAGTTGTATATTGTTATGAATAACACGTATGCAAAATCTGGAGGGGTTACGACAATTTCTAGGGATTGCACATCGAGTATGAAATCTATAAATATCTGAAAATTATGTATTTTTTGAAAAAATTATGTAGAAAGCAGACTTTATTTGTTAAAAAATAATTTAGTCCTTTTAAATGTTAAAAATGTTCAGAGAAGCTCAGTAAATCACAAAAAATGGCTTTACGAATAGTTTGATACAATGCACACGTTATGCGGTCGTTTCGTCTTGGGCGCAGTACGCAAGCTGTGCTCTAGACAACTAGCATCCGCCGGTTTGCCTGCCGAGTGATATCGATGCACATTCGTTCCGTTAAACCAGGAACAAGATATTTCGTTGAAACAATCATTTAATTTAACGGTTCAGATAGATGGTTCTCCGAGTTTAGTCTCAAAAAAGCTAAATGGTAGTTGTCTTGTAATGCTACGATTCTGGATAGAGTGAAACTGTCTGCAACAGGACATGGAACAAAATTTCGTGAGAAGAACTGGGAATATCGAAAGAATTATCTTATACCAAGTTACCAACCCGAGAAGACATACTCGTACTTCTATATATTACGATTTTGTACTTCAGAAGAAAAATTTCTGAATACAGGGTAGGATCCACCGGAACGAGAAGTAACCTTAGTTTTGTGGCGAACAAAATACAGGAAATTTGGATCAAGGCCAGTATCCCTACTGTTTCAATCCAAGGAATTCAAGAGATAGTTAGAAAAGGTCATGAGCAAGTTCAGCAGTTAAATAAATCGTACATAATAAGACGGACAAAAGGAATTGTTTATGAAGAAAGTGGGAAAAACTCTCCCTTATCAAGCTATTGAATATCACACTTGCAAATGTACTGACTTTTCATGGAAGAGGTGCGGCTCAGAGATTCACATATCTCACACAAAACGTGAGTCATTAGCAGAACAGAGGGGAGATAGATATGTGACAATCGATGGAATCGTAAGGAAAAGTTATGGAGAACGAGAGAAAAGTTGAAAGGTTGGAAAGAGAAATTTCGAGATTGGTGGAGAAAGAGGTGAAAGTTCTAATATCCAGTCTCCAACTTAAGTCATTGATTTGGAAAGAAGAAATAACGAAAGACTGAATATATCAGGTTGTAGCGAAAGTTTTCCGCCAGATTTGCTTGAGTCAGCTCACGCAGTACCCAGCTATTGACCGTATATGTCAAGTTTATGCGATGCTTAGCGCGACTAATTGACATGACACTAAAGTCTAACTCTTTTAACTAGCTCTCGAGTGGATGAACATTTTATCTCCTTCCACAAATTCTCGTTGGCGGGCCTCATCAGCATCAGTAAGCTGGCCAAAGCGCCCTGCTTCTTAAATGTCCTAGTCCTCGTTTTTGAACTTTTGGTACCAAATCTTCACAGTGTCGTATGATACAACAGTTGTACCTTAAGCTGTACACATGATTCAATGTCATTCTGTAGCTGACCTTTTGCGACAGAACTGAGAGTAAATGATGGATCAATCTGGTAGCGTGGTAGTTCCATTTCAGAAACCTTATACTTAATCATAACGATATTGTTTTACGGATTTCACAACACAGTGCTCTAAAACAAGACTTTCCTTTCAAATAACAAAAATCGTTTTACAAAATATTGGCAAAGACACCAACGCGAACTGCTTGTGCAGGCAATACTTGCAGTGGCGGAAAACTTTCGTTACAACCTAATAAAGCGCTCAATGCCTATATACAGCCACTTTGAGTTCACAAATGATCAAGTTAGAATAAAAATCTCAGTGCTTTCACAAGTCTGGGACACAAAGTTATTACAGACTAGGCAGCAACAACTCTGGTATCAACTTTATTTCATAATCTAGAAAGCGGAAGGAATGCAGATGGAGAGAAACATTCTCAACTAATTCTCGACCCGAAAGTTAGAGTAAGGCTGAGATGACTCGCAGTGAAAGAAACGGAAGACGGCTTTAAAATTTTCTTTGGATTGGATTTTGATAGGAGAAAGAACAAAACCAGAAACATTGAAAAATTTGTTGATGTCAAATTACACCCAAGTGTTTGCCACAAAGAACATATCTCGCTGATAATGGAACCTGGTTCAACATACTTTGACCATATATCGCGATTTGATTTTAAGAATTTCACTGGAAATTTTGGACAGTTTGACACGAAATCCATTGATCTTAGGAACCTCACATGCATTAGCGGTGGTGGCGAACCATCGAATTCTGGAAAGAACAAAGGCGTCATCCGAAATCTAGAAACACAGTTCTCTAATCTAACTAAATCTCTGCAATATTGTATTTGCCAACTTCACATCATAGCAAACAGCCGCTCCAAAATTTGCTGTCCATCCATCTATCAGATGATGGTTTCTTACGATCTAGATTAATACACTTGACATAAAATGCCACAGTTTGATCTGAATCAGGCTTTACATTATTCATTAAAACGCATGCTCCAATAATTGGATGCTTGGTCTGGCACGGGCAAGACTCGGATGGCTAGCAAATCAACGAGGGGTGTCCTGAGTAATATAGTTACGATTGTGGCTGTACTAGAGAAGAACTGCGAACGTTACTGACTATTTTTCAATGCGGGACTAATCCATTAAAAATATAATCTTTGCTTTCTACATATTTTTGTCAAAACACGCATATTTTTCAGATATTTATAGATTTCAATCTCGATGCGCAACTCCTAGAAACTGTCACAGCCACTTCAGATTTTTGCATACGTCTTATTCATAACAATATACAACTTTTAAAACCTTGGGAGCCTAATATTTCGAAAGAGAATTTTTTTGCTCGATTTTTGAAAAAAATCATATTTTTCAAAAATTTCTAAATTTCAAGCTCGATGCGCAACCCCAAGACGTTGCCGTAGAACATTCAAATTTTACATGCTTCTTATTCATATCAATATACAACTTTTGAGACCTCAGGAGATAAAGATTTCGAGAAAAAAAAAAAAAAAAAAAAAAAAAAAGTTCGATTCACCCTACTGTACAGCTATCTTTCCAGCAGCATACATCAGTGCGGGAAAACAGCATTACAATCTTATAATACTTGGAACTTTTGCTTCGTCATTTCGTAACGTTCCGCACACTCTTTTGTAAGTACAGTAAATTTAAAGTTGATCATCATTCTTTTTAACTGTCGTCCCCCCCCATCCCCCACCCCCGCTCTCTGTATAAGTATATTGTTTATTCACGATGCATTTCAACATTGCAGATTGTTTACATTACAGATGCAACTTCGTTTCACAATTTGGATGGATTGGCACACAACATCCGTTCACTATTTCTTTTCTTTTACGTATTTCTTTAAAATCCAGTATAAAAAATTGCATTTCCGCACGTTTCCGAGATCTTATTTCTTAAAAAATTTACATTTTAGTACTATAATTTTCTAATTATTCTAAAAGTTTCTATTTTAAAAAATCGCTAAACTTAATCCCCAAAACGCATCGCTTTTTTAAGGGAGGATTAAATTAACAAAGTAATGAAAATTATCACTTTTAAAGTCACATGCTTATATGGCATTCAAATTGTTGATATTTTATTTAAGGGCCATTGAATGTCGGGCTAGACATATATTAGGGACTTAGCCAGGAGGTGGGCTATGGGGGACAGGACACCATCCGAAATTTTGGTTTTTTGGTAAATGGATGTATTAATCAAGTATTTTTGTGAGAAATTCTACCTTCTTTACTTTTTGCGCTCTTTGAATTCTTTTCCTAGCTATACGTCCTTGACATATAGTGATTGATATCATGGGGCCACAAAGTTTGCTAAATATACACATAAAGTTGGAATTTTCAGATAATTCTTTATTAAACTGTAAAAAGTCTCCATAGTTTCTTTCGTTTCTTCAAACGAAAGAAATAAAGAAAACACTTTTACATTTTAAATATGACTTGAGAGGACAAGAGCCTGGCCAGTCCACCCCTTTGAAATTTTATTTATTTTTTTTTTTCAATGAGAATGATAATAATCTTTTTCTTTTTCCCTTGGTTAATTCCTACTTTACGGTGCTCCTTGGCGCGTTTTCCCGTCTTCTCTCAGAAAACAAATAAAAGTCACCAAGGTTACCACATTAAACTTCGTATCGCCTCGTTGGGTAAGAAGCACCGTAAACTTGGAAACAACCCTTCTTTTTTTCCCGTAGGAATTCTGCGTTTCTCCTGTTTTAACACCCTCAGATGAATTTTTTGCTGCCATCATGCCAATAAGCAGAAGAAAGTCTACAATCGAAGAAGCTGTGGTGCCTTAGAGAATACGACTATATTATGTTCGTTGTTTTAGAGGTGGCATGAAGTGCCGACAAAAATAACTAGATATAGAATTTAGAATACGAATATAGTATAATGCAGCAGGACACTATGGGAGTAGTTATTATTACTATTTCTTACTTTCTTGTTACGAAGTAAAAGGAAGTAATGTGACAAAAATTTCGGTATCCAGATTTTGACTACCTCTAAATTGACTTTCAAGAGTTTTTGCGAGACATCTCATCGTAGGCATGTATGTGTGTTCATATAAATGCATCTACAATCCATTTTGACCAGCTTTTTCCTGAAGTCTGTACTTACGTATTTGTACGTATGTAACCCGCATACCTCACTAACTATTGGTCGTAGAATGCTCAAATTTTATATTTTAGATTATTGTAACATCTCGTTGTGCTTCATGATTTTTGGTTCCAATCTACTGGACAGTTTATTTTCAGGACCACCCGAAAGAGTTTGGACATATTAATATTTATGGAGATCTTGAATATATTCTTCTTGTGAGCTTGTCGGCTTCTGGCGAAATATAGCTCAATTAACTCCCAAACACAAATGTTTCAAATTGAGCCCAGCTTGGCGATATCGCCGATATTTGGCTAGAAATCGCTAAACCTTAGTATCATCGCAGTTTTTTAAATCTTTCAAACAAAATTAGTTTAGGTGAAGAGCACCGAAAATATTTATGATTTAATAGACGTACAAGAAAGTCATGTAGTGTCCACATCAGTTTTTTTTTTTTTTTTTTTTTAATTGTACAATCAGGGATACATATATTGAGAGTAATATTATCTAGGGTTTGCTTTCCATAAGGTTGCAAAAACTCATAATATTGTCACTACACTTTTTCATATGTCATGAAAATTGGACAAAAATTTTTAAAATGTAAATCTGTCATTATTGATGCAATACTGAAATCAAACCTCGTTACTAAATCACCTGGATAACACGTACGTCACTCTTTTTATTACATCATCTTTCAGAAGCCCCGACCTTTTTAATACGCCTTTCCGCATATTGTACTTCTCTTATTGCGTCGTTATTTTTTCAGTCACTCCGTTTAACCCTTTGAGGCGCAACCGTTTCCCAATGTTGAAAAAAGGACAGCCGTTGCCATCGCTCGACTTAACTACCAGCAAGATGGCGGACGATCGAAACGTTCATCCCGTGCCACAGATCTAGAGACCCTTTATTGACGCATCCGGCTGTGCCGCACAGCCAGATGCAAGCAAGCAGCCTTAGCAAGTGTTTTGTTTTCATAACCTCGTTTACAAGTGGAAATTAATTTACAATAAGGGTTCAGATTTGCGTCCATCAGCATTGACACTATCGGGGCAGCGATTGACGAACACTTGCAAAGATTTCTGAAATTTCAAGCACACGTGCAGCAGCGACGGATACTGGAGCAACGAGATCTTCATCGGAGTCTACTGGAGTGGCATAAACGTCATTCTTCAAATGTCCCCATAAAAAGAAATCGAGGCGACTAAAATGGGAGACCAGGGTTTCCAAGAGATAGATCCACCACGTCCAATCCATCGCATGGCAAATGTCGCATTCAAGTACTGATGAACATCTAGGGTGAAGTGGGCTGGCGCCCCATCATGCTCAAACCACATGCGGTTTCTAATGGTGAATGGACGAAAAATGAAAGGAGAATGGCTTCTCTTCACCAAATCAACGCCGATTGGCCATTTACCGGCAAGGGAAGCAACTACCAACTCCCTTTCTCCTCCGACTCCTGCATTTGTTCTTTTCTATGTTTGTGATTCGACGCTTCACTTTTGACCATACATTCCTATACAAAATGTGACTGTTACAGTGTCCTGTACCAGCCATCAAAGTTCGTACCATGAATTAGCAGTCACCCTGTGTACACATTTAGAATTTCATTTTCATTTAATAAACTAGGGGCCAAGGCCCCCAGACACGCTACGCTCGCTTTTCGTATGAGACATTCGGCCCCTAATAAGGCTTATTCGTAAAAAAGTCATAATTTCAACAGACAAAACACATGCTCACAACCTATAATTACTGTTCATTTAAGGTTACCGGAAAACCGTTATCCTTATCCTTATTTTCATTTTCATAAACGTTTGCAGATTGGCGTACTTAGCACCACGAATTATACCATCTCGTCGCGCTAGCAAATATCCAAAGTGTACTGTAACTGCTATAATGGCATAGTTAACACCACCAAATATTTCTACTGGTAGCAAATAATCCAGCTCGACCGAACCGGCTTTAAAATAATCTGCATTTTAATTATTTTTCATTTTCAAGATATTAGTTATTCTGTTTTGGAAAAAAGGATAATCGCTCATTCTAAACTCCTGTTGTCTAAGCGAACTTACTATTTGAAAATTGTCAACTTTGTGTAACACATTTTGAGTTACTTATTTCATGTAGTTTTTATTTTGGCGTAAAATGGGTGTATTTCTACTTCATGTTTGACATTTTCATGCGATATTACATACTTGGAAACGCTTTGTTGCAAAGAAATGAATGATTTTATGCCAAATCTGGCAAACATTCTGTTTATTTTTCAGTTTTTTATTAATATCTTCTAAAATAATTCGATTTTCGAAATTTAAGTGAGCTCATCAGGTTCCTCGGAATTTTTCGAATCTGTAGGCACCTTAGTCGAAACTTAAATCCCCATGGTTTAGGCAGAGCCCGATCAAGCCAAAAGTGGGCCCAGGGCCAAATACTCATTTGGGCCCTACCCCGTCCTTTTTATACTTGTAAAAAATTTTTATTTAATTTTGATGCAGTTCAGTATATTACATAAACATATAAATCAGGACTAATACACATTCATTGTTTGATGCATTCTTTTAATCATAAAAAAGTCTTTTATGCGATTTTTACCAGTTTTTTTAATTTATTTATTCTGAAAAAAATGTAAAATATCGTCATTGTTAAGTGAGTAATTTTCCAGTAAACTAGCAAAGGTGTGGTAACTTTAATTAAAATTTAAAGTGAATCATTTTGAATTGGATTGTGGAAATATCCGTATAGATATTTTAGAGAGCAATCTTACAATTTGACAGCAATAAACAAAAATCAATCATTTTTATCATCATATTTATATACACACATATATACATACACACACACACATAAGAATTGCACAGTCAATAAATAATCTTGGCTAAAACCATAGTTATAATTTATATAACCTCCATTTTCCATAAATGCATAATATACTTTTCAGAAATCTCTCACATTAGAAAATACAATAATAAAATAAAAAGTTTACCTTTTAAATCAATTCAATAATTACAAAAGTTTTCCAGAAGTTTTTAAAAATAAATTATATATTCCACTATGGGTTTTTTTTATAATAATAAAGTGTGCCAATTTTCGTTAAGTAATATTTTACGAAATATTTGTACATTTTTTAGTTAAAACTAAAAAAACAAAACGGCCCCTAATAGCGATCGGCCCCTGGGCCTGGGCCCAGTCGGCCAGTGCGTTAATCAGGCCCTGGGTTTAGGAGGAGATAGGCCAACAAGCTTTGACAGCGCCAGCGGCCTTTACTTTTTTTTAGAATAGAGAGATACCCAAATTAAATTTCATGCTGTTCTGGAAACTCGCGGAATCTTTTCGCAATCGAAAGATTTCGTTTTGTGTACACAGCTATTCTCATGTCCATGCAAACGATTTATTTGTGAAAAAAAAAATGATAATAAACTGAGTAATCTGGAAAATCTTTTTTAAACGAATTTGAATCCCAATTGTATGGCGTCATATTCACGTGAAAAGGGTCACGCAAATGATTTACTTTTTTGATTCTCGGAAATAAAATGGTGCTGAAAATAGCAAAAAATCGCTTAAAAAGGAGGGAACGGGGGATTTTCAGATTTTTAAAGAAGCGCAGATTGTTTTCTATATTTTTATACATGATCATGAAAATTTTCAAGCGGATCGTGCAAACGGTGAAGAAGTTATTAGGCTTTTTGTGTTAATTTTGTAAATTTCACGCGATTCTAGATACTTGGTAACGCTTTGTTGCAAAGGAATGAATGATTTTATGCCAAATCTGGCAACCATTCTGTTTACTTTTTTCAGTTTTTTATTAATATCTTCTAAAATAATTCGATTTTCGAAATTTAAGTCAGCTTAGCAGGTTCCTCGGAATTTTTCGAATCTGTGGGCACCTTAGTCGAAACTCAAATCCCCACGGTTTAGGAGGAGATAGGTCCACAAACTATTGACAGCGCCAGCGGCCTTTACTTTTTTTTAGAATAGAGAGAAACTCTGTTTAAGAAGTCACTAAGCTTAGTAAGTCCTTCTTAAGTAACCTCCAAGAGTGATGTACAAACGAGGTTTGACTGGTATTAGCTTTGCATATTGGATCAGTTTTTAAATTTGCATTAGATGTACACATAGTAATTTTTACCGAGTAAAAGTATGAAATATTTTTCTCTTACCATTCAATCCTGCATAGCTCCACGGTTCTCTTCTTTGTGCTGGGCATAACTGGACAAGTCGAGACTGTTGCTCAGAAAATTCTAAAACAGATTAAAAGAAAAAAAATTAAATGCTCATTTCATCTCATGTCATTAAATTAACTATCAAATTCATGTAAGCATATCATTCTTCAGGCACGATATTGCACATTTATACAGAGTGTCTATAAATTATTCAAGAGATAGGAAAAATAGACATACCGTATTTTATCAAGCAGTTCAAACAATCATCTATTAACTTACAATAGCATAAACACTATTATTTACGCGGAAAACATCAAGTGTGTTCTCGATTCCGTTAGCTGTATTTTATCTTTTGTTCTGCTTTAATCATCTTTTAATTGGTAGTTTCGTTGGCAGAAGAGTATTCAATTTACGTTTAAATCGCCTCTGCTCTATTTTCTGAGATTTTGTTTATCGGAACCAATCGAGATGAGTGGGGCTCATTTTTTAAAGGCAGAGACTAAGAGATATTATTATAGATCGAACCCGAGCACGAAATTTATCTATCTCATCCTAATATATAGTCACGCTGAATATGTCACAATTCCGGCTCGTACCACTCCTAAATGAAACTACTCCTTAAAATTAAAAAGTTAAGCTTAAAAAAGCGTAATAAGATCCATACCGTTGGTGCGATCGGCTTGATATTTTTCATAAATATGTCAAAGATATAGTAAACAATCTGGGATAATTTAATACTCTAAAAATACAACCTTCTTCTTCATTTCTGGCAATTTTTTTTACCATTTTGAACTCCAGGAAATTACTCTATTGGGGTAGGAAAGTTGAGAGCTGTCGCAACTACGTCATAGTTGAAACACTTTTGCAATTTTTAAGATTAACGAAAAAGTTTTATTAAAAAAAGCAATAAAATTAATACCATTTGGTTCGCGAATTCGCATAAATACGTAAAAAAAGAAAGAAAATGCGCTGCTTCGAAAATCTAAAAATTTATTCGTTCCCCGATTTTTAGTGAGTTTTGGAATTTTTAATTTCCGAAAATTTTTCTTACAGAGTAATACAGTGCGTTTGAAATAGCTCCTAGAAAGTATTCATTTTTTTGTTTGCATGAAGTCTTCAATTAGGAAATAATTTAACAATTTAAGTGGCAACAGGGTTATACTTTGGTAACTAAAATAATAAAAATCTGGAGTAACTCCACTCAACTTTCAGAACACTTAATCGTTACAAAGTATTTAAACAAATTTGAATCGGTGAAAAATCCAGCAAAAAACAAAAAACAAAACTGAACATTATAATAGGGTGTTTGAATAGTTTCAACAAATTCGTATATTTATGTCATTTCATTACATAATATATTAAAAAATAATAGTTTGGCACTATTTCATCCAATGTAGATTAACTGGTGTACTTTAAATAATTGGCGTCCATAGGCCATTTTAGTAGTGTACTTTAAATAATAAGCGTAACGTTAAAAATTGTTTTTTTTGAAGTGCACAAATTAGGACACCCATCCTGTACGATAATGCAAATAATTTTTGTGTCCTCAATTGTGGACGCAAGGTCTAAAAGTGCTAAAGCAACAACGTAAGTTAAAGTGACACCACTCACAAATTCACTAACACTTTTTTTAACAAAATGTATAATTATTTTACCTATGTGTCAGAGGATACAAAACGATGCTCATTAGATTTTCATAAAATAGCTCTTGAATAAATTAAAAATAACTAAAAAACACGCTTTTATAGCAAATCAAACTAAAATAAATATATAGTTTAAAAAACCAAAAAAAAAAAAAAAAAAAAAACACGCTTTAGTGATAAATTGAACTAACTAAAAGGCAAAAAATAATTTTTAATATATAAATAAATTAATGAACGAAAACTAATATTATTGTGAAAAAAGCGTGGGGTGCTCCATATATCAGTTCTTGAGAATATTCGATTAGTACAAAAAATATAGCACAAAGCACCCCACGCTTTTTTCACAATAATATTAGTTTTCGTTCATTAATTTATTTATATATTAAAAATTATTTTTTGCCTTTTAGTTAGTTCAATTTATCACTAAAGCGTGGTTTTTGGTTTTTTAAACTATATATTTATTTTAGTTTGATTTGCTATAAAAGCGTGTTTTTTAGTTATTTTTAACTGTATGCATTTAAAATTTATTTTTAATTTTCGATATCTCTCATAAGACAAAAAACAAACAAAAAAACTAAAGTTTCACGTTACCTATGAACAAGGCTACCAAGAGAGCTTTAAGCAGCATGTTGAGATGGGAAGAACACCGTTGTGAATTCACGAAATAATTTTCACCTTATATTTATTTGCTCCTGTACCGTGTTAAAGTTGAGAAAAAAAAATTATGTGCTGATTCGTTTAACAGATTTTGTTGTAGGAGTACACCGAATGTCGTAATTTATTCCGTTCGAGGTCCTCTCGTACAGATTGTTCTATTAATTAGCTTGTCTAATCACACATGCTTATCATCACATGTGTTTTATCAGTGAAGACAATAAAACTAAAGTTCAAAAAACGTAAAAAAAAACCTTTTGTCTTGGACCAAATGTTCAAACAGAATTGGCTCTATAAATAGCGACCAGATGCGGTTTTTTATGTGTGTACAGGCATGTAATTTCATTTGTTAAGTATTAGGAAAAAATGCGGAACACACAGATAGAGAAATTTTGTATTTGCTTGCTTTATTTTATTTGTTAAACTGTATGGAAACGCGATTTGCGCAATTCGCTCAGCTGTTGGTGATGACCTGCAGTTAATTACGACGAAAATGTGCGAACAAAGTTTCAATCAATAAAATACGTATATATTGTCTGATATATGACACGTGTACAGTAACTGTGCGCGTGTACAGATTAGGGTACTTCTCAAACATTTCAATGTATCTAACCGCAGGAGTCTCCAAACTATGTCCCGCGGGAAGTAGTTTGGAGACCCCAAGGAATATAATAAACACACATTAAAGGATAAAAGAAATAAAATGTGTAAAAAAACGCACATAAAACGATACCTATTCGGTTCTTTAACTATAAGGCTCTTTCCAAATTTAATAACCCTAATACTAAGCTTAAATTTTCCTCCCTTAAAGATCCTATTCCTACTGAGAACCGTTGCGGTATTTATTATATTCCTTGAGGATCTTGTGATTTGGGCCATATTAGTCAGACCAGATGAGCTTTCAAATTTAGACTCAAAGAGCATGAGGGGTATTTTTCTAAGCACGAGCTTTCCAAATCTTCTATTGCCTCACGTTGTTGGAATTCTAATAATCGTTTCAGTTTTCTAAAGGTAAGATCTTGTGCACTTTTCTGTCTTTGTCACATCTTAATTTTTTGGAAGGTTTTTTCCATTACCCAGCACTTGGAACTTTTTGTGAACGGGGGTTCTTCCGTTCCTTTTGTTAATTCTGCTTGGAAGCTGTTCTTGTAAGGTTTTTACTTTCTTTCTCTACTCTTCCCCGTTCCCCCCCTTTCTTCTGCTGCTAGTTTTTTTTCCTTTCTTTTTATGTTATATAGTTTTGTTATTGTGTGTTTTTCTGTTTTTTCCGTATGTTAATAGTAAAAAAATAAATAAAAACATAAACTATTATTTCTGTTTTAATTTTATTTTTGTTTTTGTTCTTTGGTTTGTTCCGCTTCCTTTTCTTTCTTTCTTTTTTTTGTGTACCTTTATGTGTATGTGTGTTCTTTTTGCTTATTTTAATTAATTAATTAATTTATTTTTGTTTGTCCATGTATTTCCTTTTCTACTTTCTTTTTAACCAATCCCCTTTCCCCCCTTCCTTTAATCTTCGTGGTTTCACACTTTTTCTTTTTTCCGAGTGGCAACATGCTTGTTTTATTTATCTTCCAGTTCCCACTCACGGAAATACTTATAGGAGTGGACACTCTCCGTAGCTGTAGTGGATTTTTGGTACCCCAAATAAGGTTCAATTATGTAAACATTGGAAATCTAGTGACGTGCAGCGATCCTAGCGGTAAAAGAATAAAGCATTTCCCGTGCTGACTCATAACTAATTTTACTTGTTTTTAATTTTCCAACCTAGCATGTGAACGAGATTATTAACGCGAGCACTACATTTTAATTATTTTTTTTCACGTTTGCTTACCTGGTTGCCTTGGTAACAAATGAGTAAAAAAGAAAGAAGATGTTCCATCTTAAGATTATTAAAATAATGAGTTTATATTTGTTAACGAATGGGTATATCGTGGCTGACAGAAAAGAAGTTTTCGCCTGCAAAGGTATATATTTACATTAGAAAATGGCTTAGAAATCATTATTGAGTTCTATATGTAACATGGATTTAATATTTTATTATGAGTTTTTAGCCCGCAATTTAAAGCTGTGTTAAAATTTGTCGCAGCATGAAATAAATGTAAATACTGCTTGTTTGAGTGTGATCGTCATTATAAATAAACACTTTAAATATTGCATTCACACAAACTACATTCTTCTAAATTTACTAATATTTCTTAAAATACAGCTTTTGGGCAAAGTAATAACAGACCACGGAGATATATTATAGGAGTGGACACTCTCAATAGCTGCTATGCTAGATTATTGGTACCCCAAATAAGTTTCAATTATGCAAACATTAGAAATCTAGTGACGTGCAGCGATCCTAGCGGCAAAAGAATGAAGCATTTCCCGTGCTGATTGATAACTAATTTTACTTGTTTTTAATTTTCCTACCTAGCATGCGAACGAGATTGTTAACGCGAGCACTAAATTTAAATTATTTTTTTCCCTTTTGCTTATTTGGTTGCCTTAGTAACAAATGAATAAATAAAAAAGTAAGAAAATGTTCTATCTTAAGATTATTAAAATCTATATATTAATTTGAAACATGTTTTTCTTTCGGCAACTAAATTGAGAGAACGGCCGGGTGCAGAAATTTGATTGAGGTGTCTAAAGAAAGGTCTTGGTCTGTAGTTGTGCCATCAAAAGAGGAAAAAAGAAAAAGTGAGTGTTTTAATTACATAAGACAATTATGTAATTAAAACACATCTGAAGCCAGTAATTATTATATATCACGTTCATAAGTCTATGTATTTAATTTTTGGAAGTTCTGCTAATTCAACGATCTCCATTTACTTCGCCTTGATGGAAATATGGAAATATAAACATCCTGAGATGCGCAGAAGCAGAAGATGCGCAGTTACCACGTGTGCGTAGCGCCATCTGTTTGCAACAACGGCTTTATCCAACTTTCTAAGAGAAGTGTACCCTCCTATAAATTTACCTTCATGGGTAAGAAAGACGTAGAGGGAAGGCTGAAGACGACTGAAAAAAGTTTTGGTCGGAACGATCGTACCTTCGAATAGCTGTCGTTTTATGTGTGATTTTTACAAAAAGTTTTTATTTATTTTGCTACTACTCTGTTGCTCGCTTGGTTAGCCACACTTGAGTACTAATATTAATCTTCATTTTTTAAAACATCCTTGCATATTTAATATTGTTTTCATTATTTTGTTTAATAGTTCTCATGTTAATTACATGGTTATGCTAATAGTTAATATCATTTTGTTACTTCCGTTTCTATGATGGGAACACTTTATCATTGGACTTCATTATCATTGGACATCTTCATTGGACTTTTCTCACCATGTTTTGGGTCATTTCCTTGTTGTTCTCAAAAGCAATGGTCGTGTCTTTGTGGTGAATATCATGACTATTTTTGCCATGCAACCTACAGAATTCTTGCTATTTTTGTTTCTTTTTAATTGTATTTATCTATTGGCGGCACCTGATGATAGAGCTCGTCATGGGCGCCGGCAGCATAGGGCATGCCCCTGGATTTTTGTATGCAGTGTTTTCCCTTGCTTTTTTGCTCTTTCCAACAAGGTAACCATACGTTGAAGTAGTGTTTGCCCCCCTCAACTTGAGTAGTGTTTGCACCCTCCTGGAGTAGTGTTTGTTCCCCCCCCGTATGGTTAATATGGCAATAAAGAAAATAAACAATTCGGGGGGTTCAGGGGGTCTCCCCCTGACGAGTCTCGAACAGCCTCCAATTCCATTTTAATTTTCATTTTTACCATTGCTTGGATTTCTATTTACTGGATATATCTTCTTATTCCTGTTTTGCATACGATTTTGTGTTCATTGCATATGTGTACTACGAAACTGCTGTAGAATGATTCCTTGATTCATAAGTTTAGCCATTTTACTATTATATATATATATATATATATATATATATATATATATATATATATATATATATATATATATATAAACATTATTGAAATATTAAAACGATATTAATTGACTATGTCACGTCATTTTATCTCTCATTTTTCGTGTATTTCGCCTGGTAACCCTATTTTGAAATTGTTATGATCGTAACCTATTTATAGAAAAAAAAATGTGCATATTCTACACCCTACGAAATATTGTAACAATAGATTAAAGCTGTTGTGAACTAACTAATAGTATTTAAATATATGTAAAATCGTGTCGCATACTTTTATGTCGCATTTTTGGGAGACTTTTTTCGGACAATTTTCAATAAAGGGGGTGAGAGATAAAATGATATAGTCATTAATATTTACATACAGTGTATTATTTATTCAATGATGACTTTTGTAAACGCAGCAACAGTATAAAATGCTATAACAAATTAGAAATGCATTATATGAAAAAAAAAAAAAAAATCTTCCAGAGTTAATATGATAACTTTGTTACATAATACAACATATAAACTTAACATTAATTTTTACCCAAATTTAAAACTGGAAAAACAGTTTGTGATTTGTGTGTGTGTGTGTGTGTGTTAGTTAACAAAAGATATAGCTAGATGCCATCAAATGGAATTAATATTACGTTACAGCCGTTAAATAATCAGCAACTCTATAGCCCGTAAATTACTATAATACATTTTATCCTAAGTATAAAGAATCGAATTTTCATTTCAGTTGTTTATTTAAAATAGAATTCAAAATCGATGCAAATTTTGATATTAAAAATTAACATACTGAAACACATGTTGATTTTTTAAAGTATACACACGCGTGGTTATAATTAAACTTCCCCTATGAACAGTGCTCTCTAGCTAAAACGAGCGAACGGACTATAGCCAAAATAGGTGTATTGGCTATACATGATATGCGCTCAAGGAATTTAGAAAAAAAAAAATTAGTTCAAAAAATGTCCACTAGGTGGCGTATTGTATGTAAAACGGGAAATTTAATGATGGAAGTGGCTAATTCGAAATATTAAAATAATTTTAACATATTCAATAGTTTTTAGGCATTTATTCACTACTGAAAAAACACTCAAAATACTGGTGTTAAACGATAAAGTAATTAAAAAACTTTGTAAAAAACACACATAAGAAGTAAACTTCCTTTTACTTCTTATGTGTGTTTTTTACAAAGTTTTTTAATTACTTCATTTATTCACTAATTTGGGTAATATTTGAGCTGATTTCACCATGCAAAGTGCCATCTACTGGACATTTTTTAACTAAAGTTCTGAAAAACTCCCCTGATCGCATTTCTTGTATAGTCAGTCCACATGCCAAATTTGGTAGCAATCTGTTCACCGGTTATAGCTGCAGAATGCTGTTTGTAGGGGAAGTTTAATTATAACCACCGTGTATATACATACACCATGGTAATTTTGACTTTTTACGCTAAAAGAAACAAAATTTAGTTTGAACTAGGGTTATTATCAAGCCTTCTCAATGCAATATAAGAATTATTGAAAGAAAATCAAGTATTCACTATAATTTACTAATTTCAGATATAGAATTAACTATCAGTGTGGCATCCCCAGATCAGCCCGCTCTTTCAAAATCTTTCACACAAAGCTCTGAACTTTTCTCTTGAATTAAATTGTTTCACCAGTGCCATTAAAAAACGTATACAAAGGTATTTTGGTAATTTTATGAAGCACTGTTATGTAATTTGAAAAAAAAAGCTTTCAGGATTGTCCAATAATTTTTGTGGAGTTACTAGGTATATATGATTACTATCAAATATCTTCCTGATTGATAATGAAACCGAACAGTCTGGTATACAGAAAGCATTATTAGTCGATAAGTCCACATTCTAGTAATTCACATATTACTGGTTGTGTTTGGGTGGATTTGGCAGATAAGAAATGACTTTATTATTTTCTAATTATAGTGCTTATTTTAATGTGCAAGAAATTTATAATAAAATGTATCTGTTGATTCTAAATTCCTAATAAAGTTTTCCAGAAACTTATAATAGGTAAAATCCTTGTATTTTATTAAAATAAATTCTTTAATTTGACATTTGTTATTTTTTTGATTAGTATTTTTAAGTTAAATGATTATTTTAATATTTGACGAAATTTTGCATTAATTACTGTTTTCTGTTTCCTAAATCAATATGTCAATATTTGAAGAAACTCATTTTAAATATAACTCTCACATAAAATTTTTTAAATGCTTTAAACAGTTTGCACTTTGCGAAATGTTCAGAAAAACTAACATCATTTGATGAAATATATCAATTCAAATATTATTTTCTAATTTTTAAATATTTATTCTATAAAATGTTGTTAAACTATTGTTAATCTTAATATATATATATATAATGCTAATGTTCGTTTGTAAAGACAGGGTTTTCTCTATCACCACCAACTCGAATTAACTTCCCGTTGGGGTGGTAAATACCCCTTGGCCTCACGGTGAAAGTAAGGGAGTTTGGTCGCGGTAAGTGGTTGTGGGTGGCGAAAATCTTAATCTTAATGTATATATAAAATGGTAATGTTCGTTTGTAAAGACAGGGTTTTCTCTATCACCACCAACTCGAATTAACTTCCCGTTGGGGTGGTAAATACCCCTTGGCCTCACGGTGAAAGTAAGGGAGTTTGGTCGCGGTGGGTGGAAGTGGGTGGTAATGGGCGGCGAAAATGTGAAAAAATATATATTTGTCCTTTTCTAACTCATGAGAACTTCTGAAAAGTTCTAAAAATTCCTGGAATGATCTAGAAAACTCCAAAATGTGTGCAACTGTTAGAGTCAATCTAGAATGTTCTAGGAAGTTCTAAAAATTTCTAGAACGTTCTAGAAAGTTCCAAAACGTGTGAAACCGCTCAAATCGATTTAAAATGATCTAGAACGTTCTAAAAATTTCTGGAATGATCTAGAAAGTTCCAAAATGTCTGCAACTATTAAAAACAATCCAGAATGTTCTGAAATGTTCGAGAAATTTCTTGAATGATCTAGAAAGATTCAAAATGTCTGCAACTGCTAAAATCGGCATGGAATGTTCTAGAAAGTTCCAAATTGTGTGCAACTGTTAAAATCGATATGGAATGTTCCAGAAAGTTCTAGAAATGTCTGGTCGAGTGAAGATCAATTGCGATGGGTGATTGTCATTCGAAAATTTTATAGCATACTGCTTCGCAGCCTCTCGCTTATTCCGATGAAATTCACCGTAAAGTAACACCATTTCAGTGTATTCATTAGTATTAAACATTGTCTTTTATTTTTTATACTCAATAAGCTACGAATTCAAATATCACGAACTTTAGACAAACACGAACAAAGTAACTTAAACAACAGTTTTTCAACTCCAATAAAATATTAAAATTTAATGTTTATCGTCTGTTGCCATATCAGCAGGAATACTTTCTATACAGTGCATGTTTAATGGTCGAAAAAGTCTCTCAATATCTAAGGTAGAAATCTAAATTATTTACGTTAAAAATGGATCCCTAAATATGTTTTATACCATTAAACATGCGGTGTATTTTAACCCGAGCAACGCCGGGTTTCGCTGCTAGTTGTTTTATAAATACCTATGATTATCTTATTTTTAAAAAAACTTAAAAAGAGTTACAGTTAAGAAAAAAACTAATATTGGCTTTTTATAAATTCGGCTGTTGTCTATTATTTAACATTTGTTCTAAAATTGGACTAACCCAGTTAAGATTACTTGAATTTTTACCTCATAAACAGCATTTTAATACTCCGAAATCATTTTCTATAACGATGAAAACTTTCTAATTTAATCCGTACGTGACTTCTTCGAAAGGTTGCAGCAACTTCTTGAAATTTCTTACACCACGAACTCTCCTCATTCGAAATGAAAGGATGAATCAGTATTTTTTAAAAAACTCATCTTCTGTAGCAATATGCCGAACGTGCATGCATTTCGATGATGCTCGTCACGCTTTTAAACAATTTTCAGTTACATTATAAACCAACAATATGGAACACTTCATTCGAACATAACAGGAAACATTGAGGAAGTAAACGAAGAAATGATGATCTGGAAAATCATCATATAAAAACGGCATCCAATCATTTTCTGCACAAGGAAAGAAATGAGACTGTGTGACTGTGAGGCATACGTTCGAATACGGTTACAGTGACGTTGTGAGAACGCGCTTATGTCCTTCTCAATCAGACTATAAAATGTCCTTCTCAATCGTCGATGGACTTCTATTGTTACTCTTATACAGGGTAGCCATAAAAAAATTGCCGACATATGCAGTGGCGGCTTGTGACCTGTTTCAGTGGTGCCCCCCCCCCAAAAAAAATAGTGCCCATTAAAATCGCGAATATATATATATATATATATATATAGAACAACCTATCCCCACGTGCACACAGCGTAAGTATTTAAAATTTCTCAAATGACAAATTATTATCAAAATTACTATACAACTTTTGCGAAAAGTTTACTTTATTACTAAACAAAAAGCCACATTTAATTATTTAATATTTATGTTTATAGCTACTTGTTCAGAATTTTTAGATGATTTATTTATTTTAAAATCAATATCAACGTATATAAAAAAAACAATTGTATATCACTTTTCGTAAATCAAGAAAACAAAACAGAAAAATATCGGACTGCGCTGCAAAAATATGATCACGCACATAAAAAATGATTTCCTCCTAAGCGGAAAATTTCGCCAATAGCTACCGATTGCCGAAATTTCCCCGTACAGACGTGTAGATCGCCATACGAGGACCCCAGGATCTGGGCCCAGAAGCCAGCGCCAAATAAACGGTTTGTAAGCCAAGTTAATTCCGCGTCAATACGGCTTTTGTGCTCGGTTATACCTCACACAGCATTCCGCCAAATGCGCCAAACTGTCAAATACCGTTTCCCCACCTTCTTCCGCAAATTCTTCCACTCTAATTGCTGCTTGGACAAAAAAAAAAAAAAAAAAAACCTTTATAGATGGTCCCTTATGCTGGAGGAAAGGGAAACCGGGGAAGGGGGGCAAAGAAGGGAAGTGAGGGTCAATTCTGGGGTCAAGGTGACGGTTGACCAGAAGCACTGGAAAAAAGACTCATTGTCTGCTTTGTACGTGTTTCGCTTTCCCAAGAAAATATCCCATCTCCTATTTCTTTTTGGAGATTCCAATTTGTTTCAAAATGAGATTCCGTTTGCTACAAATAGAGCTTTGCGTCGAAGTCAAATAAATATTAGTTTATCAAACATTCATAAGACTTTAAAAAATAAAACCCTCATGTAGATATTCTTTCTTTCTTTCTTTCACTCATTCCATTCCATAATGTTGTAATGATATAAAATTATTTTCGCAAGTAAATTCATTTACATGTTTTTCTAGGAGTAATTACTCAAATAAATTAATCTAACTTGTATTTTAAAATAATATCAATCGAATTAGTGAAAAGGATTCGGTTGAAATTTATTAGGTTTTACTGTATAATAATAAAATTTTGTCTTAAACGGAAATAAATGTTCTTCCATTGACGCAGTTTTCCATTAAACAAAAGTTATATCCAGTGTTGCATACAGGGAAAGGGCTAAGACGCTTGAGCGCCCCTCCTCCCCCTTTCCAAAGACATTTCTAAAGGGTAGCATTTTACTTTAATGTGCATTTTGCATAGGGAAAATAACCTTTTATTCTAAATTCACCCCTCCCAAAACAAATTACAATACTTTAAAGTGATATTTTGTTTTATTGCATATCGTCACAAAAGTTTTTTTTTTTTTTTCTTTTTTTTTTTTTAAATTAGTCCCTTCTAAAAAAATTTCTGAATCCTCAACTGTTTATATCCTAGAGTAAGTATTCAGAGGACCAAGAAATATTTGATTAAAGAACAAGTTTCCGCGTAGTTAAAGATCCGCTTTAAACAGGCTTGAGCTTTTACTATGATTTATAACTTTAGTAAATTTCAAAATCTTCAAAAAAGAAGAAAAAAAACCTCAATTTTTAAAATGTTTTTAGTAACGGTCTCTTGAAAAACGTTATAGTTTATAAACAATGGTCCTCTATATTAATATTTCGTAGTGATAGAACTTGTAGGCTTAAAAAAAAATTGAACTCCATAGGCTAATTTTACAGTATGAACTTTAAAAAGTAAACACCGACAATAAAACTACTTTTTTTTAGTTTAGTTTAATCCCCGGTCAGTTTTTAATGACTTAAATCACCTCATATATAATTTGTCTCACATTCTCGCTTTATTCACTTTCACAGTAACATGACAAGTAAAGATAAATTTTTGATTAAAAAAACTAATCTTTAAATGTATTTTTATTTTTTCTAATATTATTTCGGCTTAGCTGAAAAGTAAATTTGAAAATTATTTTATTTTTAGTGATGTGTATCACTAAACGATTTTTAAATATTTTATGCATTTTATTTTATTCATTTTAATATATTTTAAATGCTTCCAGATAAGTCATCATTATATTTTTTATCCGTTTTTTTTTTTTTTTTTTTTTTTGCATAACTCCCCTCACACACACACACACCCGCGAAAAAAAAATTAGTGGATCTCACCATTGATGTGTTAAAAATTACAAATTAATAGAGTTAAAAAAAAACCTCTCCTGAACTATAGTTTTGTTATAATTATTTCTACTGACATCAAAATACAACAGAATATTACAGTGTAAAAAATTCATTCAGATAATACATGTTCTGTTGTAGATTAAGCATTAACAGAATATCTTTTTGATTTTTACATAAGCAAGCACTTCTTGTAAACAATCAATTAAAGAGATAATTAAACTCTTTACATTACTTAATTCATTATAATTTGTCAATTATTTCATTTGGTTGTTCTGTTGAACAACACACAGAATTGGTAATCCAGAACCGGCCCTACAAATTTAACGTGCACATTCGTCGCGTGTACAGGTTTTTCTTAGATCACAAGAGGACAAGACACAAGAGGAAAATCGCTGTACTCGTGCTTTGCAACGGTGGGGAGCGAAGCAGACAATAATTTTTAGGCATGTTATTCCTTAACACTTAATACACCCGGGCAACGTTTGTAACGGAAGTTTATCTTTGTGTGTGTGTGTAAAAAGGGGGGGGGGTTACGACTACTACAACTCATATATATGTATACATGTGTGTAATATTGTAGTGAAGAATATACATTTTGTATGGGTAAAATTTCTCATGGGGGGGGTTATGACCCCCCTAACCCCCTACGCCCCTGGATGGCACATATTCATAAAAGTCTATTAATTATAACTGAAATTTTCTGCTGCCATATTTATGGCCAATAAAAACAAATCTGAAAGAATTACATTTTCACAATTAATTCCTTTTCCTAAAAATTGAATTGATGGATTCTGTTGTGTTTTTCAGCATGCAACTGGATTGGCAGATGAATGGAAAAGGGTGTCATGAGCTAGTAATAGCCCGTAGGGCGTAGGTTGTACATCCCTGATTTAAATCAAATTATTTAAATCAAGATTAAAATCACCGATTAAATCTGCTGATGTAAATCATTGACACCCTATTTAAAAACGAATGAAAAGTTGTATGGTTTCTTACAAGTACCACTTTAAAGCACTGTCTTCTTTCGGGATTTCCTAATTTTTTAAAGAAAGGGTTGCTAATAGAAATTAAACATTTTAATTAACACGTATTATCTTAAAAAGAAAGGCATGCTTGGCCATGAGGGGCATAGAAGGGAGCGTTATATGCCCACTTCGACCCAAGCCATTGTTACTATGAAATTCTTGGGTTATTTAAGTATCATGTACATACAGTGCGAAATAACCGGTTATAACGGACCAGGGATCTAACGTACTATCGGTTATAACGTACCTAGAAGCTAGGTCCCGATTGAAGTCCTATATTTATATTGTTTAACTTCGGTTAAAACATACTTAACAAAAGTACGTACTTCGGCTATAACGTACATTTTATACCAAAGCCAAAAATAAAATCTTGCTTTTCTTAAGCATTTTATTTCCTTTTTCTCGGAAATTTCAGTACGTTCACAAACACTCGTTGTCAGTTTTAGAATCTCTAGCGAGATGAATTGTGTATGAAGAGAGCGATCTTTTATCTTTTCCCCCTGCTAGGCAAGGCCAAGAACAAGACATGTTTTCTCTTTGTTATTCATCAATATAAATGCCTTCTGAAAAGGACTACTATAATGATCCTGATGATAGTGAAGTACCAAGCATACCCCACGCATTACATGCTGCTAAAACATTATTACGATTTTTTGAATGCCGAAGTGATGATGCGGAGACTCTACAAAAGTCTATTATGGATATCAAAAACGGTATCTTTAAAGTAGCATCTGCTGATTTAAAACAAAAGAAAATTAGAAATTATTTATCTCAATAAAAAATGTTCTGTTTTCATTTAATTTAAATTAAAAAAAAATCACACCTGTTTAAAACACACATTACAGTGAAATTATGAGCCCACTTTCTTTTTTTGTGTAACATTGAATCTTACTGCCGGTATTGCTTATAACGTACTTCGGCTACAAAGTACTACTTTTTGAGGTCCCGTGAGAGTACGTTTATAATCGGTGTCTACTGTACTAAAATGCTTGACATCCTGTTTTGAGGTTATGTAATATGGTATCATATTCACTCTGATTTGTAATCAGTTATGGCTTGTTATTACTGGTTTTCTTTTCATAAGTGCATGAATTTATTCTGAATCATGGTAATTTATCTTGTTAACTCTTTGGTTTTAAATAATAATTCTTACAATGAATGATTTATAAGTATATATATTTACATAAAACTATTTTTATTTCTGAAAGTATTTAATTTAAATATTACTTCTTTTATTTTAGACATGCTTTTTTTTTCAGAATTAAATTATGGTATTAATAAGTCAGTTTAGAAAAACTTCCTTAAAAGAACTTTTTACATCAAATGTTAGTATAAATGTAATGTTTCTAAACAAATTTTCATTTCTAAATGCTAAAAATAAAGCTTTTTTAAAGGAAACTGGCTAAAAATTATTTGAAACTCATTTCTTAAGATGTAAAATATCGGCTATATATAACTGTATTTAAAATTAATTTTTAATTAGTTTTGTTGTAATAGTTTTAATAATTATATTTTTACCATTATTAGTATTGCAAAGATTATTCCCCTTCACCAACTTTGATTAAATATACGCACCGGAAAAAAAGCGCATAATTTGAATGGTTTCATTTTTGGGGCGCGAAATGAAAAAATGTGAGAAACAAGTGGGCGTCCAAAAGGGCGTAAAGAGAGGTACATTAGTGTATTCTGTATTCATCCCTATTGAAAATTGCCATTCAGATAACTTTTCCAGTAGCCCCATGGCCGTCCGAAACGCCTCAACGCCCTTTAGCTTTTGATAAAGTTTTTTTTTTTTTTTTTTTTTTTTTTAACATAGAAAAGAAATTACTACACATCTGCACTTTTACTGGAAAACAAATTTGAGCCCAGTAGTCAAGTGAATGGCTTCACCTCCCTCTTCCACAAATTTGAACCCAGTATTTAACTGAAGGCTAAGTGAAAATACAAGTTTTTCCATAAGGGGGGGCACTCAGAGTGTGAAGCATGTTAGTGTAAAAATGATACTAAAAAAAAAAAAAAATTCACATACTTTAAAAAAATCCACTCCACCAAAAAGCGCACTTTCGGATGCCCACTCCTTTCTTAAATTTTTTATTTCAAGTGCCCCCCCCCCCTCACACACACACACACTCATCCGAAGAATTAAACCCCTTCAATATTATGCGAGTTTTTTTACGCTTTCTTCAGTCCACCGAAATGATGTAGTGCCACTATGTATAATTGAGTAATTTTGCTTCAAGGCTTTATTTTTTAAGCAAAATTTAAGATAAGTCCATGAACAATTTTGCATTAGAAACATTTATTTCTAAAAAGAAAATGTTTACAGCATCCCTTTCAAGCAGTCATAAGATTGTAAACAAGGAAAAACTAATGCACATATGAACAAACGCTACATATGAGCAAACGCTAGAAATAAATTTCTTTTGTTTTGTGGAAGACGATGAGGTCATTCAATGAAATAACTGAATAAATTCGTTTTGTAGCGATTTTTTTCTTTAACAGATTACATGAAGATATAAAATCTGTATTAAACTAGGGCTTAGTTGAAGCAGAGTGGGGTACGGCTCGGTTTTATATAGGTCTTAGTGAGTTTTCTATGGCATAATTAACGTTTAATTTTTTTTACAAAGTTTTTTATTAGTTTTACTTTTTCTCATTAATACTTCCTAAAATCATGGACACCCATACCATTTGGGGGGCAAGGGGGGGCTGCTCATCTCCAGATTTGATTTCAAATACTATTTTAGTACAAAGAAATTGAGTATGCTATAAAAATGTTCAGTCTATCGACAGGGATCGAGATCATCTTGCATCATTATATATGTACGTTGAAGCCTCAAATGAATTAGATTTGAAATTTTTTTTCCTCATGTATCATTTGAAATCCCGTGCACTTGCAAGTTTTTCGTGCGTTTTATTTAACTAATTTGTAAATTTTAAATGCTCTGAAATAATAGTTACCATACTCTTTTTTTTAATATATATTTGGCCCCTCACCCCTAAAATACTAACTATTTATTTTTTAGTTATTTATTTTGTTATCAAAACGCAACGTAATTTAACATGGCGAAATATTCACATAAATAAGACATGATATCAGGCCGACAGGATTTTCGGGCCCCAGGACAGCCATTTGCGAAGGGAGACCCCTCTCCCCCCCCCCCCCCGCCTCTCAAAAAAAAATTATCCAGAAGAAATTTTTAAACACTTTACAGCTAGTGCAATTTGAATTTACCGTAGGCCATACACTGTAAAAGCACTTATTTTCGCACTGTAAAAGCATCTTATTTTCGCGAATTTTTTATACGTGAACCGAAAGCTAAAACATCACGAAAATACCTAAACATGGAACCCTTTTTGCATAAGGCATTTTAAGAAACTCCCGTTTGTTCGTACACTCCCCTCCCCATTTTGAACAGCTGCAAAGAAGCTGATATAAATGTAAGTGAATGAGCTGCATTCTATTAGTTGTATTACTGTACTGCATTCGTGAAATAGTTGTGTAGTATTCAACAAATAGTTTAAAGAACGAAAATTGTCAAGAGAGTTTGTAGCTGTAGTACCATCTTGAATCTATCAGACAACCAAACAAATATACCGCCCGACATTTCTAACGAACACATTTGCTATGTTTATGGAGCATGTATTCGATCTTCTGTCCAAATCTTAAGTATGGGGGTCAAATTAATGTTAAACGAGTAAAATGACTAAAGTTAAATTAGATGTAAATCTGATATTGTTGAAACTCATCTAAATAATACAATAATTTTGCAAGCATGCATTTTGTGTGTGTGTGTGTGGTGTTTTTTTTTTGGGGGGGGGGTGTAACACTCGAAATATGCATATGAACTTAATATTCATCAAAACTATGGTGCTGACCTAAGTCTAATTAAGAATAACGGGTGTCCTAGGCTTACTATTTTTTTAGGAGATTCTATATAGTTTAACCATGGAAAAAATATTTGTTCCAGTTTAAAATATTTTATGTAGTATTTGAGTCTTATAAAAGAATGCTCTTCGCAGACTATTTTTTATAGCATTTTAACTCTTTTGCAGGGACAAATATAATAATTGTCATAAATTGGGCTCTTAGGACAGATTAATATATATATATATATATATATATATATATATATATATATATATATATATATATATATATATATATATATATATATACAGTAAGGCACCGTTTATTTGTTTCTCATTTATACGTCATTTTCATGAAGTCCCGATTCATTACTATTTATTTTAATGCAAAAATGCCTCGTGTATACGACGCACAATATCGGTTATACGCAGTTTTAAATTTTCCTTAGTTTCGAAAATTTTGTCTCTGTGTTTATGTTACTCTTTAGGGAGAAATTGTGGAGAGTTGTACATTTAACAACCTTCTTGTAAAGACGAAGTTGACTTTTTAAAAATGTTTACAACTCACTTTGCCTATCAGAAGACGTTGGAAAAAGACTTTTCATGGACTTAATTCAATCCGTAATGCTGTAACTAATAATTAATGACAATCAGCAAATCGGGCGACTATGGATGGTTCATTAAATTCAATGTCTGTGCAAACAAAAATTACATCATGGTATTCAATGTATATTACATGAATCTTAAATGTATGCAGTATTAGGTATTGCCCAATAAATGTAGGATTTGTTTCACCTTAGTTTTTACCTGAAAACACAATATCTAACATGAACAAATTTACTATTACCTTAAAAAACATACAATTATTATATTTACACATTAAAATTTTCATTAGCAACGTTGTTAAACATGTAATAATCAAAGTTGTTTATTAATATTTCATTTATACGTCGTTTTAGATTGCATCACAAAGACATGTCTTTGCAGCATGTTCTAATGTTTTTGCAGTATCCGGCCAAGGGATTGCTTTGGGTTTCCCCCCTTTCACAAAGCCCGCACGTGCATGGCTACGTAATAAGGGACCATATCTAAGGTTCAGGTCTGAAATTCTTCTAGATTTCGGTACCGTGCGGAGGCAATCAATCATTTTAATGGTTCTTCTTGCGTTGCATTGTATTCTCCCCTTTAGGTTTACTGGAATGCTGTGTGAGGGAACACCTTGTGCTCAATGCCAAATATGTCAACCCGGAACGGAGAAATGCGTGAACGGAGAAAAGACGCCAAATTCAGGGCAAGCCAGCCCTTGACCACGGCTACCTCAACTAAAGTCCGAGATAGCCGTGTCCGAGGCTTGTCCGAGATAGCCGTGCCTTGACCCATGCATGGCTTAGATAGGAGGAAAATCGTATAACTATCGCTTTTTTAAGTGCTTTTTTTAATGGATAGTATTAAAATAGAGTAAAATGCGTGCATTTTTTAAATGAAAGTAAATTATTGAAAGAACTGTCTTACATAATAGGAAGATACTTTGATTTAGACGGTGGTTAGTCGGTTGGGCCAGGCCCCTCTGGCCCTTAATGACGAGCCGCCACTGGACATATGAACCTCTTAGAGCCGGTTTTGCCCCACCTGTGGCTGAGAGGTTCTGCCCTCGACATAGAAAGCGGTAGGTGCCTGGTTCAAACCCCGGTAGCACCTGTCGACCTAACTGTTCGGAGTTTTTCGTGGATTTCTCTGAAACCTCGCGTAAATACGGGCTAAGATCCTTAGAAAGTCCTCATCGGAGGGCATTCCCCCCTATAGGCCTAGGACCCTACTGCAGTCGATCAGCCTTAATCCACAAACAAACAAACAAACTAAGACTCGGTTTGTTCAACCGATCGAGATAAAATTTCAGAAATTTGTAACTCGGAGGTATTGGCTTGAGATTCTGTTAACTGCAAGAGAGTGGAACTCACGAATACGGTTATAAGCACAAGAACTCGAAAATTTCAAAAAACAACACTTATTTTTTTTTTTTTTTCGTTGCAAAACTCTCAGTTCATGCAATAATCCTAGAGTGCTGGAACGGTATATGTATAACAAAAATTGACTCGTTATGCGCGCACAAAAATAGGTCTGTAAACAGCCATGGGCGCCGGCAGCATAGGGCAAGGGGGGGGCACTTGCCCCCTGGATTTTTGAATGCAGTGTTTTCCCTTGCTTTTTTGTTCTTTTCAACATGGTAACAATACGTTGAAGTAGTCTTTGCCCCCCTGAAGTAGTCTTTGCCTCCCCTAGAGTAGTCTTTGGCCCCCCCCCTGGGAAATATTCTGGCGGCGCCCATGTAAACAGCCAGTACAAACACGATCGGCTCATCGGTGGGGGGGGGGGTTCGCATATGACAGAGGCAAGACACAAATCACAGAACGACGGTCGCTAGATATTCTGTGTAAAAAAACGATAATAATCAGGGCGGGAATATTGGTTTTTTAGTCGAGAGCTGGTACGTAAGTACACAATAGCAGCTGAAGTTCATCTGTTTTTTGTACGTGCATAACGTCAAAAGACACTGCCATGCGTTCCGTTCAACTACCGCGATTAAATTGTAACATTTCGCAAGGATTTTTCTCATCTAACCAGTCGTCTGAAACAGCTGTCTGTGTGAATAGTATCGTTCGAAGGTTGCAGGTGTGATTTGGTCTTTATTAACCCTTTGAGCCGCAAGCCTTTCCCAATGCTGAAAAAAGGGCATCCATTGCCATCGCTCGACATAACTACCAGCAAGATGACGGACGCGGGCTGTGCGCGGGCACAGCCAGCTGTGTCAAAAAAGGGTCTCTAGATCTGTGGCACGCAATGAACGTTTCGATCGTCCGCCATCTTGCTTGTAGTTAAGTCGAGCGATGGCAACGGCTGCCCTTTTTTCAGCATTGGGCAATCGATCCAGCTGTTTTCGCATTCTTCCATTTTCTAGCAAATGCCAGTGCTGTTAAACATAAGTGACCATTTTTTTTTTTTTTTTTTTTTTTAAATACGGGAAATGACGTGCTAAAAAGTAAAGGATTCTGGTAGAGCTCTGTCACCCGCAACTATTTTTTATAGAAATCCAATCTATTCTTCGTGACTGGCAACAGTCAAAAAGTCAGAGTTTGGTGATCCCAGAGCGGGAACACTGCGCGTTAAAGGGCTAAATAGCAGTGGTGCAGCGTGATCTCAAGCATAGAGTAATCTCGGACAGTTTTTGGATTTTCCGCTACCCTCCCGCCTTTCACTTCACGTCTTTAGCCGTTTATACACATGTATTACCGGGCTGCAAACCTAGGAGGAACCATTTGAGGAGCATTTTGCATTTTTGTGGAGTACTTTGATTATTCTTATAGAAATCTTTAACGAGCAGGATTTTACTTTATTTTTCACTTTATTTTTCAAATTAAAATTTACTGCAGATTTTTAGTAAAAGCATCTAATAAACACAAAACCCATTAAACTGAAGTTTATTTTAATTAATCCAGAGTTTATTTTAATTAATCCAAAATTATAAAATTAGAAATTAATTTCGATTTAACTTATTCAATAGAATTCTTTGAGATTTTAGCATTGGTAAAACACTGGAAATTTTCAGAATAGCAAGGAATCTCCACAATTCGCACTTTCAATACTTTCAACACTATTCCAGCAATAGCAGGTAGCCTGCAGAAACAGAGCTTCCCCTGGATGTTGAAGGAGCCAAATGCCACGCGTGCGCTGTAGACTTCAATCAGTGGCGGATTAATGGAAGTTTGTCGGTGGGGCGGTTAGTTAGAAGATTCGCAGATACATCCATTTTATGGAAGTAAAATAGGATCTTTTACATTAATTTCTTCCTTCTCGTGGGGGGGGGGCGGTCGCCCCCTCCGCCCCCCGTTTAATCCGTCCTTGATTTCAATACTGCTTGAAGTGCCGTCTTATTGGACGAAACGTTCTGTATGTCCATCTCGCCGCTCTGAGATGAATCAAGGAGCGTTAGCTCAGCTGCAGCAACTAGCTTCCTAAGCCATTGGTGACAGGAATCAAACGAAGAAAGCGGTTGTTATAAAAGTGTATTTTGTTGAATGAAAAAAGTTTGATGTAATTTATAGTTTTTATTCCATAATATAGGTTGTAGGTACTATATATTTCTAGTAAATAAAGTTTCCGGAACCGTTTAGAAATGATTTTAAGAAAAGTTGATCCATCTGGGATTACCGTGACTGTACGCCACTGTTAAATAGAAATGTGAAAACTCACCTTGGAATAGACTGCACATCTCTAAATCCCCTCTTGTCATCCGCAGACAGTACATGCAAAGGTCCCAGGCGCGAGTACATGCTTCGCAGTTAGCTGTCAAAAGAGAACGAAAATCGATTTGTTATTTTATTTTCTTTATTTATTTTTATATTCAAATTTGTGTAAGTACATTTGGTCGGGAACAGGTCAATTCCGCCGAGAATTTTCCTCCGTTATTCCACCCGTAGGACAATTCCGCCGCGCCATTTTGTCATGAACTGACCCATACAGGACAATTCCGCCGCGCCATTTTCATGAGACAAGAAATGGAGTTTGAATAGCACGCTCATATTTGGCGATTCATCCAGCACTTGTTGGCGACGACGGAATATCAATATGCCCACGGGTGCATATGCTATAAATTAGTGAACCTATTGATAATTTTCTCTGCCTGCTGAGATTAATTTCCGATGTTGTTCCGACATCGATAATTTTTGTCTGTGTGCCCAACCCAGTCAGAAGGCGAACAAGAGGGATTCCTGAGTAGCAGAGAGGTTCCACCAAATGCAGCATACATGCCTGATATTCTTTTTATTAATGTTGGTATATATACGATTGTAATTTGTGTCATCATGAGATCATTGTTACATGATGACTGTGTTGCTGCCTGATTGGGTATAAATTTTTCTGCCATGAATGTTGAACTCTGCATCAACAAGGGAGGAAAAGATCTTGTTATTGTTGACGGTATTACTTACTATAAAAAAAGACTACTGAAAAATGGTGAACTTGTGGGACAGTGCAGTAAAGAAAAGAAATGCACTGCAAAAGTGTATACACTTTCGGAAAAGACTTTTATCGAACAAAATCTCCCTTTTGAACCGAGCTATTTTGTGGTAGATTCGAGATAGCTATTCACAACGCCATACGTGTAACATGGCCCAATGCTAATGTTCAAGGATGCAAATTTTACTTAGGTCAGGCCTAGATCCTTTTCCTCATAGCTTTCAGTTCGATTTATTTGTTCTTTGTAGTTAAAGAGCAAATAAAATCGCCAACTCCTCATCGCCAAAAGAAACACTGTCTGTAACCCCCTTCGGCGGAATTGTCCTCTCGAAAAAAATACACGAAAAAGAATCGGTGGAATAGCCCTATGGGGGGAAATGAGACGGAAAATTTTCGGCGGAATCGTCCTACACTGCGGCGGAATTGGTTAGTGAGTTACTGTATTGGTTATTGTATTGGATGAGTCGGAAGAAAAAAATAGGATCGTTAAAAATTAAAATGGAGTTTGGAAATAAGGTTCCATCTTCGAAAATGTTGTTGAAAGAAAGGAAAAGAATAACTTTTGTAGTAGGGGAAGGTGGCCTAAAATGATCCCCTGAAGGGTAGAAATAACATAAATGTTTAAATAAAGAAATAACATAAAATTTTAGCATTTTGCTAGCATGTTTTATACTATATTTTACATCATAAACATATTTAAAAAATATTTTCAACCCACAATGAGTAATTAAAAAAGTATAATTTTGTAAAAGAGACCAAAGAATCAATTTACCCTCAACCAAAGGTTAGTCTTTATGTCGAAGGGCTTGGACTGAAGAAGTTCAAAACAATTTTTGAACGAAACGCGTATCCTCTTTCCTTTTACTTCTTATGTGTGTTATTTACAAAGTTTTTTAATTACTTTATCGTTTAACGCCAGTATTTTGAGTGTTTTTTCTGCCAAAGGGCAATTATTCTTCTTTTAAAAATAATTGTAAATTGCTTTTATTGGTAAAATAAAAAGATGTAAATCCTATTAAGACTGGACATAATGAAGTAAAATAAGCTTTACAATCAGATGGCACACATAGTTTGTTTTATGAAAATTTTAAAAATAAAAAGTATCACAAACAATATACTAGAATATTTGAAAATTATAATTCAGAAATTCCGGCCTACAATAAAAGCAGAAATAAATTTAAAAAATGTCTTTTCCGCCACTTTGAAAACTCGGAATATTTGAGCACTTATCGTAAAAATACACTTGATCACCATTCTCAGGTATTCCAGCAGACGCATCATTCACCCACTTAGGAATTTGTGACACTGGATCTGACCCAAATAATAATATAAAAAATATGCTCCATTAAGTAAACCAAGCCATATTTCTGTACATGTTACTGTTTATCTAAATAGATAGGAAAATTGGTACTTACCTCATGACAAATGTTATAAAATCCGAATTTTCAAAGAATTCTATTTAGACCCCTAATACTGTGATCACTTTAATACAGCCATTGCCTCATCTTCACTTGACATAACTAGTTCATGTGTTACCGGGTAGATAGCGCTGCCTGTATGGCAGAGAACGTATGTGGATCGTTTTACCCGCAAGGATTATTTTAGGCCACCTTCCCTATATTAGTGTAAAGAAAATTCTTTAAAACTACCTCGCATATGAAGTGAAAACGATCTTTATATTACATTTCTGACTACCAGAATCTTTTCACTCATGATCACCAAGAGACGCAACTCATGATCGCTAATTTATGCGCCTTTCCATTACTATGTTGCGGCGCAACATAGTAATGGAATGGCGCGACCAGCATCAGCGCAACAGTTGCGCTGATGCTGGTCACGAACATGTGCCTGGTAGTCATCGAATGATTTAGTTTGTGATCACCAAGTGACGTCTTACATGTCAGCATGCTACGCCTGACGAAAAATTGTTCCATACGGTCATGTGCCGGTTGCATACTTACAAATGATGTCACAAGACGTCGTTTCCAGCGTCAGAAAGTCACAGTGTGAGTAATGAGCATGCGCACATGTTGCTGCGTCACATTGCTATGTATTATGAAGTGTATGGTGTTAGAGGAATATTATCAATTCCAGATGTTCCAGAATTTCATAAAAACTTTAGAGAATCTTACACAATCTTAAAACAGTCTCAATTAAAGACAGCCTTACTCAGGGGCGCACACAGGATTTTTGGCTGGGGGTGTCCAAGTTTTAGGGATGTTCCAGATTGTCAAAAATCAGTGATGAAAGAGCTCGTTTTCATTAGATGGAATTCATTAAAACTCGTCCCATCCAGTTCCCCGAAAATACACTACACAGTACAATAGGAAGGAAAGTAATAGTTGTTCAGTTTTGAGAACAAGATGGCGTTTTATGTTCACTTTCAGTTCGTTTTTGAAAGTCGAGGAAAACGAGAAAAAAATTTCTTTTTTTATTTATTAGAACTGAAACTATTGCTACCTTCCTTGGGAATTATTTTATTTACTATAGATATAGGATAATAATCAATCGAAAAAAAAAAAATCAAAACCGATGCCCCCCCCCCTTGTGCGCGCCACTGGCCTTAGTTTAATACAGCATGCAGTTAGGATGTAAGCTGATCAAATGAAGTATTTTGTAGTGATTTTTACAATGTGATGGTTGCAATGAATTAATGCAATTTTTTAGCATAGGCGCATGCTTAAAGTTCGAATCCATTGAGATGCTTCAGGTACAATACATTTAGTTAATTTCGTGATATAATTCAGAGGTCCCCAACCCCGTGGCCGCGAACCGGTACCGCTCCGTTGGATGAAATAATACTGGGCCACACAAGGAACATTAAATTGTTTCAATTTTAATTAACTGTGGTGAATTTCTCTCGGTTATGTGCGACTTTGTCAGGTTTGTGCTAATTTATATCTTTGTAACAGAAGAAATCTTGTAACAATTTTAAATTAGTTTACTGTTTATTTAAATTTCAAGATTATGGATGAGAAATGCAGTCATAAAACTGAAAATAATTAATTTTCTTAAGGAAAAAAAAAATTAAACGAGCTTTATTTATTTATTACTGTAACTGTATTTTATTTTGAAGGCATGCTTAAATGCAATTAAATAAACTATTAAATCAAAACAATGTAAAGTATAAACGATCGGTGTCCCGCCCCACCAGTGGCATAGCGCTAGCGCTTTGAACTGGGAAACGGAAGGTGCCAGGCTCGGAACTAGGTCGCATCCGGTGACCAAACCGTTCGGAATTTTCCGTGGTTTTCTCCGAAACGTAGCGGGTTAAATACCCGTATTAGTAAATTAACCCGTAATTAAATACGGGTTAGGGCACTTTAGAAAATCTCCAACGGAGGGCAATCCCGGCCTAGATCCCTAGCGTAGATAATTGGCCGTAACCCTCATTTCCATTTCCCTTCTACGCCCCTCAGTGAGCCACCATAACATTATCAAACGTTGACCGGTCCGCAGCAGTAAAAAAATTGGGGAGCACTGATTTAGTTGACCGTTACCAAGATTTAATTCATCTGGGGGGAGGAGTAAGCGATATTTCAGTTGTACAACAAAGTATCTTGTCACGAATATTTTTGGAAAGTTTAATTTCGAAAACTGATAGTGGACATATGCTGTTAATTATTTACTAGCTATCGTACTGTACATGAAAATACCTAAACACTTATCAACTAAATGAAGGACGCGAATGTTTTTGTACTTAACAATAAATAGAATTTTCAAACCGAATAAAATAGGTGCATGCTTAAGCGTCAGATCCACTGAGCTGAAGTCATAAAAACGCAGAATATTTTTATTCTTTACTAATCTGCTTGCCTCTCAGGATTCGAGGGCACCATCCTTCACATGACAAGTGAACCGATTGTGCACAATCGTAAAAATTGGTGTCTCCTTTACCAATGTCCTTAAAAAAATACGATTTAGCTCATTAAAAGGAAATAAAATTGCTTTCTACCTTTTGAAAGCACTTGCCTTTTTCAAATCAATAGATAAAAGTAAAGACCTTAAATGTCGCTAAGAAAATTCACACAACCGTTAATATCATTTACTACGCTGTAAAACTATTAGTGAGGTGAACAATTAATACATGTATTTTGATAATAAAAATATTTTGCATGCAGCTTATGTTTTCCCTTGGAAGTCTTACCACTTATTTTTATAGTTATGAAAAAATTCACCTTCAGAGATTTTTTTGGAGAATCTGTAAGTTTTTATAAAGCTGTATGAGACAAGGAAGAATAATTTTGCACTTTTTAGTCCATTTTAAAGATGCAGTGATTGATATAAAAACGTTTTTTAAAATTAAATACTTATTTTTTTATAACGATAAATAGAAGCTATAAGATTTTGTTTTATTTTAAAGGTTTTACTAACATTTTCCGAGCAATCCTTTTCCCCCAATCAGATTCCGGATACCCGAGAATCTACAGAAGATTAAAAATACCAGAAGTATATGTTAAGTGATATATTTACCGATAAGTAAGGCCAGCAGGACAGTCGCCACTGTAACTGATTGCATACTAATACTTTTTGCTTTCTTCTGAATGTATTCTTTCAGTATTGTAAGTTCCCGAACCGTTTGTATTCCAATGAGGACTAAGCACCGACTACTTCTAAAACTGTTCGTAGGAGGAAAGCTTACGTCAGACGTGCAGGCCGACAGACAAGTGATAAAACGCGATGCTCTTAACTTAGCAGTACACTGATACAGTACTGTTTAAATACGATTCCTCCAATTCGATGAAAGACAGTGGGTATAAGCAGACTTTATCAGTAAATTAGACTCGTAAAAAAATTGCTGGACGTATCCCTTTCCCCAAAAGTCGTCCATTTTGTGCACTTTTTTTTGTTTTAGTTTATTGATAAGATGGAGGGAGCTTATTATAACAAGCATTGAGATAAGTAGGCACTTAATAAGCATTTTTCATCCTCTTTCACTATGGAATTGATAAGTATACTGTATTTGTAGAGGGTTTGTTCAGGGCTTCAGATAAAACAGAATACATACTATTTGTAATGGAAAATCTTTCGAAATTTAACAGGGATCAGTACCAGATTAAGTGAGCTGTTTAGGGAGTTTTATTTTGAATGCTATCGTAGATCGTTCGTTACTCCAGCAAGGGAATGTTGTTTTTACAGATAACATTCCCTTTTTCAAGTAAGTTATCTGGGCCAAATTTTTTAATAGTTTCAAATCCGTTTATTCTATCGCGGCATTAATTTTGAAGATAAAAATTTTGCTATAAAAATATCGAAAAAGAAATCGAAAATCTATCTGAAAAGAAATCTAGAAATATCTTTATAATATCGAAAAAAGAAAATGGATTTTGCTGTGTTGGTTTGCCTTAACCCTCTCGTCACCCTGAACCTCATATGAGGCTCCTACTTCAAATAGCAATATTTAGAGAGAAAATAATTAAATTTAGTATTTTTTTTCTTTCAGTGATATCAATATCATTAATTCATATAGAAAGTATATGAGGCTCTTAACTAGATGCATAAATCGTGCCTAGATAGCAGTACTAGTAAATTTGGGTCATTCTTTACAGTTTTCGCTTATTGTTTCCGGAGAAAAATTAAGAAAATATTTACGCTGCTTTTTTACCATTTTTTTTCTTTTTAAGGTAAGGATAGTTTTTTTTTTTGTTATTCCTCAACCTTTACCTAATATGTGCATCCTTTTAAAATAATTTTAGCATAACAAAATACTCCGAAAATGCAGAAATTAATATTAGAAAAATCTAATACTAACCGACATTAGAAAAATATATTTTTGCATGATTTATAATAGTACTATCTGCGTGCCCGTGCTTCGCACGGTAGGAAACGAAAGTTTTCCTCACATGTGTAATTCGAATTAATTCCAGTGAAGTGGAATCTAGAAAAAGCAAAATTATTTCACTCTTGACTTAAAGTATGCATCATATATGTACTAACTTGAGATCATTGCAATATTTTGACACAAAAAAAAGACTATGTCAGCGTTATTCGGTATCAAAAAAGTGAAAAGTTAAACCCTTTACATTGAACTTCTCACTTTCAACATGTCTTATTTCTGCATCATGCTGTCTTTTAGGTTCACGTTTTAGCGTTAAATACCTCAGACACTACATGAAATGGACATTTTTTTAAATTTTAAAATTACGTCATGCAACCCTTTACAAAAAGAAAAGAGATAAGACTGCGTTATTTATAAAGGCTTTAAAATTGTTTTTCTAGATTACGCAGTTTAATTTTTCTTCTCACAAATAAATCCAGTATTGATAAGAGGAAACCGAGCCAAGCAAAGAAATCGTCTGCTCAGACATAAGAATAACTATGTACACAAAACTGCGGGGTTACAATTGCGAAATGGCGGGAACAAAAATGATCATTTTGAGACACGTTTTTTATCGATATCTCCTAAAATAATTCGAATTTCGAAAAAATCGCTTCGAGGTGTGTCGAGACCCGTCATGGAGAATTTCCGTACAAAATTTGGTAGGTCTACGATCACCCATTTCGGAGCTACGCGAGACACAGACAGACAGACAAACGGACAGTTTACATCTTGTTTTATTTATATAGATTTCAGATGCATTAAATGCTAGACAGATTTATTTTCTCTGATTTTTCATAATTCGGTGACGAGAGGGTTAGAATAAAATAGACGACACAATTTTTTCGGCTAATACCTTAATAAATGACTAACAAATTTCTACTAACTATTCTATGCAAAAATAGATGAATTTTCATTTCAGTCTGTATAATTTACAATTATTCATTAAAGGTCAAGCCCACTAAAAAATCATTTATAAAATGTATTCTACCGAATTCTATTGCGAGCGGGTCCTTAAAATTCTCATTATATGACATTAGAACTTGGCAATTTTTTAATAAATGTAGTAAATAAATACGAAAAATCGCATAATATGTTTAAAAAAATCGAAATTGAATTTCTTCGCTTCGAGATGTATCAGGAGTTGTCCTAGTCAATCCCTACACTAAATTTGATAGCCCAGGAATCAATCGTCTAGGAGCAACGCGACGAACAGACTCACATTTTACGTCTTGTTTTGTTTTACAGAGTGTCCCAAGAATATGGAAACAAGTTTTAATTCTTTATCCAATTGAGGTAAGTAGGAAATGTAAATTGAAAAAAAGGTGGAATTAAGATAAGAAAAAAGACCACGTTAAGGAACATTTCTTCTCGTTAATTTTCAAAAAGTGACACTTTTTAAATGTGTATACGACCCTCGTACAAGAAAATCCCAATTAGCAAACTGTGCCCCATACGCTAATGAGATGATATACAAAATTTCAGTCTTTCATCATAAAACGTTTCAGAAAAATCTTTAAATGGATAGGGGCTATAAATGAATTTGAATGTAAACGTTTATTGCTAGAGTGCCAAAAAAAATGATTTTCTTTCCTTATTTCTGTATGGCTGTATGCCGCTGAAATGCGATCCTCTAACATGATTTTTTCTCCTGAAAAGTGGTTTAAGTCAGCATATATTCATCTTCATATGTCTGACACTTTTTCATCCACTGATAAAATTCTCAAATTTTGAATATCACCTCACTAGGATATGAAGCGCATTTCATTAAATGGGATTTTTTTTTCTTTTTTTCTGCACGGGGGTCATATATCAATTTTTAAAATGCCACTCTAAAAATTAACGAGAGAAATTTTTCTTACTTTAATTTGAACAGTTTTTCAACTTGCATTGCCCACTTATCTCTAATGAAGAAGAATTAAGGATTGTTACCATCCTTTTGGGTAGCACCTATCTTTAAGTAATAACGTTTAATTATTAGATATTTTGAATGGTAACTGAAATGCATGAAAACCTTGAAGTGAAACAGGAATAGTGAAAGAGAAGCAGATAATTTTTAGTTTACTTTTTCGTTTTGGATAAGAAATCTTTGAACTAGTCAGAAAACTTAAACTCTTAGGGTACTTATCAGATATTTTGAAAAACTTGCTCTTAAGTTTCTGATAAAGTACTTCCCCCACGCCCCCAAACATCAAACACTCAACCTTCCAAGAGTTCTTGGTCGGCGCTTTGTCTTCAAGATCGGCACAATCTTTGAAGTGAATTTATATCTTCCGTTGAAATCAAAGGGTTAGTTGACATCTTCAGCTTGTTTTGTCTGTTGACTGGCATCGCTCGGTCGTTAAAGAAACGAAAAGGTGTATGGAATTGAGCATGGCAAAAGTCAAAATTTTGTACGTAGCTTTTTTGTTGGTATTGATAGGAGTCGTTTCTGACGCAGGTAAACATATTTACCGATTTTTTTCAATAAAAGTTCCATTTTCTGAGAAACAGCTTTCCTAAAACGTGAAATTTACTCATAGCCATTTGCCCCCTCTATTGTCGCCTCCTTTCGTTACGGATTACATTTTTAAAAATGTTGTTAAGAATTCTCCATGCTGACAATCATTTTGTGTAAATTGCATTTTTTTTAAATAATCATTTTCTTTTATTTAACAATTTCTCTCTAAATAGTTTCATTTTGTCCGTGATCTAAATTGCCATTAAGTATGCTAAATTGGATGGAAATTATGTACTGAATTAATACATACTGTACCATGCAACCTACTGAGCATTATTCTTTTTAGTAACGCACAAAGTAGTTCTGAAACATTCTGTTTTAAGGGCAAGTAATTATTTAAAACTAGTTTTATCATATTTCAAATAAGATAAATTTAGTGCAAAATAATGGAGCTATGTTCGTTATACTACCATATGCGTCAGTCGACATAATTATGTGTGTCCGTTGACAGAATGAGAGAAGTTTTTTCAATTCCTACTATTATTCTCACACTCTCCGTATATGGATGAAGAGTATCTCTCTATAAAAATATATCTCCCTATAAAAATATATCTCCCTATAAAAATGGACAGAAAATTTGCCAGATTAAAATACTTCTCGGAATTTATGTTGTATAATTGGAAAGAATACATCTGAATATCGCCAAAAAACAAAATGAGAGCTTCAGGAACCTATAATTTAAGTTGAACCATGAAACACTGAAGGTAGTGTTGTAAAACATTGTGGATTCCATATCTAAAAGAGTGGCTGTTGTGATCAAAGTCAAGGCTGCTCAGAAACATAATAAATGGTCTTTAGTTTAATTGCATATATTTATTATCCTCTTTTTGCAGAATAGCTTGAAATTAATTCTTTATTTAATCATAATCCGGCGAGTCAAAATGGATTATGATTTCTATAATAACCTATGTATTTTTATGCTATTTTTTCAATAAATTAAATAGTTATTTTTGTTCTTTAACTTAATTCTATGTTGTCTTTGAAATAACTAATTTAACATGTTGACATTAAAAAATATCAATTATATTTATTTTTATTTTTGACGGGGGAGAGGGGGGGGGGGTTAATCTTGAAAAGGGTTAGATTTCTGAAATTTGCAATACGTTTGGCCAGGAGTGTACACATATATATATTGTTCAAATTTTCAATCGTTAATAAAATAATTTTTATTCATCCACTCAAGTTCAAATACTTTTTTTAAACTTGTAGTGGATGACACATGATTTTAATACAGTTTTCTGAAATATTAGTTCATTAATTAAATTTAATTAATTTTAGATCCTGTTACGTGGGATTAAAAATGAATGAAAACAATAAACTAAACAAACTGGATTAACGGTATGGACCCTTGCTTCACAAAAGGCCCTGCATTAATTAATTAATTAATTTAATCGAAAGTAACTAAAATAAAATTTTTCTTTGTTGACCTAAGTAGGAATTCATTTCAACAAATTTTTTTTTTTATATTACTTGTTCCTCTGAAAGTCACTGCTCAGTTTCAAATTTCGTTAAAAAAAAATGTAATTTTTGAATTTCCTTAATTTTTTGGCCCTTAATTTGTTCTGAACTAATTTCTTTTTGTTTATTTCTAGCGAATGTAACGGGAGATTTCTGCAGTTGGTGGAAGACTGGTACCCGTGAGATCCACTGCGACAGAACCCAATTTCAGTGCCTGAACGGCAATTGTATTCGGCGCACATGGTACTGTGACAATGGAAATGATTGCGGGGACAATTCCGATGAAAGATATTGCAGTAAGTATACTGTATCTATCAGGGATGGCCAACTTTCCTGTACAGAAATCTATTTTTTATCTTTAAAAGGTCAAGCAATCGACAATGTTGCCGATGTCCTCACTTTCAGGGGGAATTTTACCCTTCTGAGTATTTTTTAGGGGAAGGGGTGTTGAAAACTTGATTCATTGATTTTACATCAGAAAATATGCATAATGACAATTTTAGAATATTTAAACATAGATGAGGGTTTATAATCACATTTTTCATTTATTTTCATACATATATATGTGTGTAAGTGTGTATATATTAGGGTGTCCCTTATTTTCTAACTTTCAAATTTTTAAATGCTCGCCCCTTGTTTGGTTCCATTTACTTCAAGATTAGATCATAGAAATTTTTGGGTCGATAAACATTTTTTAACAGGTCCCGAATTGAGAGAGAATGTGAAAGATGGGCGAACCAAACTAGGGGGCGCGCATTTAAAAATTGAAAAGTTAGAAAATAAGAGACACCATAATATATATAAATACAGGGTGTCCATAATTAAACTTGAAATTTGTGAGCAGTCTGTCGCAAAAACTATGCAGCGGGATAGCATGAAAATGGGGTAATGGCCGAATGAAATGATCGGAATTTTATCGAAAAAAACACCCAATGAGTTCCAAAAACCAGGCCCGTCCAGAGACAAACTTGCGCCCGGGGGGTGGATATCTGCCGGGCCCTCAAAAAAACACTTCACGCCCCCCCCCCAAAAAAAAAATAAATAAAAGAGCCTACATGATGTCAGCAATCCAGTTTCATTTAGGACCTCGTCCAGGCCCGGACTGGCAAGGGTGTCCGAATGTCTACAGACGAGTGGGCCCCCCACCCTCGGCGGGCCCTCCCTGCTAAGGGCGGGCCCCCAAACAGAAAAAGAAAAGAAAATTTAAAAAAAGTGCTACACTGGTAGCACTTAAATGAAGTTTGACACGCAAAATTTTTTGCAGCTGCAATTGAACCCCAGAAGGCTTCAAAATACTTCGTTTTAAATGTAGTTCTCAAACTTTTTTGAGAGAGGGTTTCCGAATGAACAAGGGATTAATTAATATGAATGACGCAATGAATGACGCAATTATCAATCATAATTAATTAATAATAACACCGTACCTCCCCCATACCCCAAAAATACCCCCATACCCCCTTCTTTTGAGACGGGCGGGACCGTCTTTGAGACGGGCGGGACCCAATCCGAGCCTGACCTCGTCTCGTCTGTACTTATTCCAGTCGGTGTCTGTTTTCGCGAATTCTATTTATGCCTATACAGAAAATGTTTTTGAAAGTTTAGCCCGGGCCCCCAGAAAACACGGGCCCGGAGTGATTCCCCCTCTTACCCCCCCCCTCTCGACAGGCCTGCCAAAAACCATCACTAGATAGCGTTGTGCAATGTAAACTATTGGTATATGCAAATGTCTCAACCATAGTAATCCTGTGCTCGCAAGAACCCAGTGGATAAAGATGCGAGAGGCGAACCGCAGTCATACTCGTTTCCAAGTTAAGTAAGATGACGTTGACTCTCCAGGAATTTTGTTACTGGTGAAATTGTTTTACCAAAACGGAGATTCTGCTACCGAAACTTTTTGGAAATTTCGGTCTTTGAAGCGGTTACAAAAAGGTCCACTCACTAGTCAAGGACCAACAAACATGATAAGGAAATGTGAAGCAACGGGAACATTGGCTATCCAGCCAAGAAGGGGACGAAGGTGTGTTGCAGCCCAGGTAGGGATTAGTGGATGATATAACGACTAATGTGGAGAAGACAAGATATAGAAAACCCTCGGCAGCACTAGTGTTCGGCGAATTGCAGCATCGGTAGACCAACCTCGTTCCACGGTTGCAAAATTGTCTTACGCTATTATCCTTATAAACTGTCCCTAGTGCAGCAGCTCTTACCAGCTGATCTGGATAATCGACAAACTTTTGCGTTACGATTTCTTTCGCCAGTTGAGCTCCAGGATGAATGGCCATGGAACATTTTTGTGGACCGACGAGGCCCACTTTCATATGGAAGGTGCGTTTCACACGCACAAGCTTCTACAAACCCACATCATTGCCTACAAATTTCATTACACACTTCACATGTAAAGGTTTGGTGCGGCGACCTTCATTGTGGATCCATTTTCATTTCGAAGAGCACAGCTCCGCAGGGTCTGTGACGTGCACTGTCACCGGTAAACGATACGCTTCATTATTAGAGCGATCCGTTATTCCGGCTCTCCAGGAAAGGCGATCTGATACAACCACAGTGTTTATGCAGGATGGTGCTCCTCCACACATCGCCCGTTGTATGGAACAAGTGCTCCGCCGTCATTTCGGTGACGACAGAATCATCAGCCAGCAATTTTCTACAGCTTCGCCTCCTAGATCCACGACTTGAATCCTTGCAATTTTGGCTGTGGGGATACCTGAAGGCCTTGGTCTATCGCGATCCCATCACATCTCTTTCCGACGTTAAAGAAAGCATAATGCGAAAAGTGCGTAATATTCCCCAGTTTGTGCTGCTTTCAACAGTTGAACATGCGATTATACGCTTCCAGATAGTAGCAGACAATGGTGGGCATCATATCGAGCATGGTTTGTAAACTTTTGTAGATTATTTATATGTTCTCTATAAGGCTATGATACGCCACCAAGGGGTGGTTTTTGAAACTCATTGTTTTTTTTTTTTCACTCGATAAAATTCCCATCATTTCAGTATGCCATAACACCATTTTTATGCAATTCCGCTGCATAGTTTTTGCTACAGCCTGCTTGCACATTTCTTCGTTTACTGGGCTACTGTTCCATTTTTTACTTTAATTAAAATAAAACAGCCAAATCTAATAACTTATAAGCGCCTCCCTTTCAACTTTTTTTGCATTTCACTCATTGAGTGTCTTGTAAGTTAACAGAAAGTTAAAGTTGTTTTCAATTTCATCAAGTTTAGACAGTTGAGTGCGTAATGTGGTGTTACTGAGAGGATTAAAGAATTCAATCTCTGTTAAATCCAGGTCCAACCTGTTTATAGCATTGACCTAATTATTAAATCCGAGTTTAAAAATAAACTGGGAAAAAAATAGCCACTTAATTGTAAAGCTTTTGTGCACGCTACCTAAGCTCAGGTTTAGGACCATTCAGGGGCGTAGCCAAAGGGGGGGGTTAGGGGGTCATAACCCCCCCCATATGAGGAATTTTTTGCCATACAAAATGTATATTCTTCACTCCCTTATCACACACATCATGTATGCATATATGTGAGTTGCAGTAGTCGTAACCACCCCCCCTATGAAAAATTTCTGGCTACGCCCCTGGGACCATTATATAGTTCCCCAGAAATATCTCATAAACACTACTTTCCAACTCAAAGAATAATTTATGAAAATCGTATTTAATTGATTCTTACAAGTTAAAATTTACAAACGCAGTTTATTGGTGCTTGTATAGCGCTTGAGTGTGTTCAAGATTATACGGAGGAAGAGCGACGTCACAGAACGTGTGTAGAATTTTAGAGATTTGGCTTTACTATACTAGGGATGAGAGGAGCTCAGCCGGAGCCCGAGCCAATACCCGAACCGGACTCGGGCGGGCTCGTGAGAAATTTCTCCTTTATTGAACATACTCCTTTTAAACAGATTTTAAAAAGTGATTCATGGGAGAAACAAACGTACTAAAAATATTTTTAAAGTTATTTTGTTCCTATCAACTACACTATTTTTATATGCAAATTTCTTAAACATATCACCCAAAATTTCTTTTTTGAACGTGATTTAAATAGTATAACATTTTTTAATGTTACTAATATATGAGATTTATGACTCGCATTTTTCTGTATCTAATATATCAAAGTACACGCAAATATTTGACACTTATGCGATTACTCCAGAACTTTTGATAAAAATCGAAACTTTATTATTGTTATTATTTGATAAACTTGAATATAAAGAATTAGAAAGTGCATAAAGATTTTGCTACTATATTTGTCTTTAATTTGCACAAACAGCAAAATTTATGATATTCTATCAATGACTTATCCATTAGCTGAAATTTCGGACTTGGGCTAAGGCTGCTCTGACTTAAACAACATCTCTCGGGCGGGATCGAATTCAAAGTCCTCGGGCTCGGGCTTTAAAGAATGAGCCCGAACTCATCTCTATACAGTACTACTCTGTCATTGACAAACGTTGCACAGTTGGATAAACTAATTTTTCTTTTCCAGATTCTTCTGATCCGTGTCCCACAGATCCTTTGTTCATAAGGTGTCGGAGCTCTCTAAAGTGCATTCCACAGGAATGGATTTGTGATGGTTTTACTGACTGTCCTTTTCGTGATGATGAGTTGAATTGCCGTAAGTTTGTTTGTTTTTTATTTTTTTTTTAAATTTCCATTAAGCTTCACCGTTCTCTCAGTGTGATAGTTAAGGTTCGATTACTAATGCAAGTTGTATTTATTCTCGCAACGGGCTAATAGCACTGGTATTGTGAGTACATAATTTTCACACGCTAAGATTAACCATCACGTATCAGCAGTTATTAGAATTATCTAAGATGGTGGTTTTTAGTTATCATATAGTGTGCCCACTAATCCCTTTTATCATCGTATTAACTTCAGAATGGCAAGAGTAAGGTGACCAAACGTCCCCATTTTCCGGGGACAGTCCCCATTTTCAGGACGTTTTTCAAATTGTCCCCAGAATGTAAATACGGAACTGGGGACAATTTTTAATAATTGCATTGTTTTTCAATTAAATTACTGTTAATTATTGCATTAATTATAAATGTCCCCAGTTTTGTTGTCAGAATCGGGGACATGTCCCCGATTCTGACTACAAAAAGTCTGGTCACCTAAGCAAGAGCTATGAAAGTTGGCGTCTAGATACAGCAGTCGCTGTTTAGTGTAATCATGGTTAATGTTATAATTTGCTTAATATTATCAATAAACTCCCGTCTTGAACAGACGTATTCGAATTAACACAGAAATGATCACTTGGACGCAGGCCCGTGCTGGCCCGGGAGGACAGGGGGACGTGTCCCCCTGCGCCCTCTGCTTGAGCCGTCCTTCCGCCTTAAGCCAACTAAAGAAATTGCGAAAGAATTACACTTTCATGTACAAGAAACTAACGTTGAGAAATTGTTTTAAACTAAAAACTTTTTTTTCCTCGAATGCAAGAGCGGATTAAAGGGGGTGGGGCGGAGGGGGCAACCGCCCCGCTTCCCCCGAGAGAAAGAAATTAATTGTAAAGGTTCCTATTTTACTACCATAAAATGGATGCTATGCACATGCCAATCTTCTAACTAACCGCCCCCTCCCGACAAAATTGCATTAATCCACCACTGCTCCAGTGTTCTAGTTTTTAAAATACAAAAATGTAGATTTACTACACTATTACGAAGAAGAATGAAATGTACAAAAAGCTTAACATTTTAAATATCTATTAACTGTAATATTCCCCTTACTCGATTTCCACCTACACGAAGGACTAACAGTCTGTGATTTCTGAATTGCATCGACCCTCAGTCTGCTTTTACTTATATCAGTTAATGGATTTTTTCGGTTGTCGATTGTAAAATACGATGTTTAAAAATATTCGCGACATTTCATATTGATAGTGTAATTTTCTTTCTTTTCACAAAGTCGTAGCTAAGGCTCATGAGGGCTAGTTACGTAATATTGCAATTTTGTGTATGTATGTGTGTGTGTGGGGGGGGAGGAAGGTTAGTTGGAAGTTTCACACACACATTCATTTCATGGAAGTCAAATAGGATATTTTACTTTTTTTACTCGGGAGGGACGATCTCCCCTCTACCCCCTTTAATCTTTCCTTGTGAGGACATTGTTAAGATTTCAATTTTGTTCCTCTAAGACTTCTTCTTACTTACTATTATGCAGGAAAAGACTACCAAGTGCACCCTTTTGAGGCTTGCGCCCCTGGCACCTGCCAACCTGGCCAGCTCCTAGCTACGGCTCTGATTTTGCAAATTAATATTATGAAAGGTACTCCCCGCCCCCTCCAAACAAAATAAAATAAAGTGGAAATGTCAATTTTCCAGAAACTTGACAGCAATGGCGTTGATGAGGGGGGGGGGCAGCAGTTGTCCCCTTAAGTCTTTGATTCGCTGATTGGCGCGCATACAACGTGAACCTTTTTATTTTTTACTCCTGTACAAAAATAAATAACTAATTAAACCTTATAATTTTTTTTAACTTTAAAAAAAAGGTAGTGTTCCTTTCTATGGGACTTTCTAAGACAACTTTACTAGTCGAGCTCTTAAAAAAAAAATCCTTTTTAGTAATACTATGATTTAGTAAACTTTACAAGTTAGTAATTTTTTCAAAGTAATTTTAGCAACGTGTACCGAAACACAAACACACCTATTTTATCCCAGACTCTCATAATTTTACATTCCTTTCGCGTTTCCGTATGATAAGGTCACAGCGTCTAACAGAGAAAACATACATGTATCTTGAAAAACGATGCTCAGTATCAAGATTTCTAAGCATTCTTTTTTCTCTTCCCCTACATTTCGCGCACTTTCAGGCAACAAAACGAGATTACCTCCAATCACCTGGGTCGGGTCTGGTATGGGTGTCCGGTATCTGTAAACGGGCACAGATGTACGTGTACACGTGTTCAAAAAAAAAAAAAGAAAAAATTCCAACTCCCACTAAATACTAGAATCCACTGTAGTATGGCATTAAAAGAGGGGGGTCTCGAGGCATGGGCGCCCATAGGAATTTTTCAAGGGTGGGCAAATTTCAAACTTTTAACAAATTTAGTTCTGTTTTTGCCATTTGTTTACATCATGAGACATTAACATAAAACTATAGGGGCGGAAGTGCCCTACCTTGCCCCCCCCTTATGGGTGCCCATGGCTGTGCGTCTTCTCCATAAACAAAAAAACCAGCGCTTTAGCTCGAGGACTTATTGATAAACAAGGACAGAACTTGCGGGGGGCACAGACACAAGGCACATATTGTTTCCTATTACGACTTCTTGGTTTACACAAGTCCACAAAATTACTGAGAAAGCAATGAAAATAATTTTAGAAAAAACGTCCAAGGACACCCGTCGAACTTATAATGAATTGTTCTTTTTTGTTGGTTTATCAGTTATTTTCTAAATATGTGCTAAACCGTGAACTGCACACCCGTTTTCGTTTATTATTGTCTTTCCTTTAGGAGTTACGTTTAAGTTTCATTTTTACTAGATTAGTGGGATTTGTAAATATACAATTTTGTGAATTAAAATCATAAAATTACTGATTTTTGCTTTTCCCCTCTCTTGATGTAATTTATGAGCTGCACCGGAATTGCACGTTGTTGTTTTTGTTGCTAATGCCCTCTGGCAACCGCGTTGCGGTGACAGATCCCCCTATATAGGCAGGCGATGGGCCGAAGGAGCGGCTTCCATTTCAATGAGCCCCAGTGGGAGGAAGTCCGTCTTAGCTCGGGGTCACGTAATTTTGAACCAATTCCAGAGAAGGGACCAACCCCCTGAAATCGGCACCCCCAGAGGTATCGTTTAACAACTTGGAGGACTTTGGAGCCACGACGGATTTTACGTGCACCAGCTCCCATTAGCGTACACGGTTCCACAGCGGACGGGCCGAGAGGGGGAAGTCCCTCCCAAGCCAGATGCTGCTTCACTTGCCGTGTTCTTATGGGAACGGAGTTTAGCGCCCAGTCCACTGCGGGACTCACGTAGTATTGTCACTGAAGAAGTGTTAGGATCTCTTGTTATCTTTAAATTTAATTGAACAGGAAAGGGGAAAAAAATCCTTTCATACTCCTGTTTAAAGGGAAGGTTTCCTGTTTACAGAAAATAATATATTTGGTCTGGGAATGTTTCATGTAGATTCCCACTGTATATGAAACCAAAAGTACTAAAAACAATTTTGGGTACTATTTATTAGATTCTTTAAGGGAATTTTTGAAATGTGTTGCTAAGTTCTTGAAAAATAAGGCTGCCAGTATTTCTGCAGTAGTATAATGGATTCTTGGTTATTGTGGTTAAGAGACAAAAATATACGAAGACTGTCAGCCTTAGGGGGAAGATGCCTTAAGTAGAGGACTTTTAAAGGGGTTTGGGAGCATTCGGTTACATATGGAGTAAAGCACTCCAAATTCCAGACCATTAGAGCGACAGATTCTCATCATAGGATGGGGTGAATCAAATTTCCATTCTAGATGATTTTGAAACAATTTTGTGCAATTCTTAATTTATAATGTTTCCAAATTTTGTCTGTAGTGGAAATGAAAAAGTTAAGGAGCCGTGTCAGTTATTAAGCCAGTCAGCCGTAACATACCAAGCTAATTTTGATGTTAGATTAATTTAAATTCAGAATAAAAATGTATTTTCGATATTTTGAAAATACAAAATACATTTTCAAAATACTTTGCTTTTTCTTGTCAAAATACAAATCTATTTTGAAAATCTTATTTCAAATACATGTATTTCCAAAATACATTTGTAACTTGTATTTTGGCTGAAAACTTAGATAATATGCAAAATATTTAAATTTACGAGCAATTCGAAAACTCACTGAAAGATAAAGCTTGAATTTTTTTATACTGTGGTTTAACTGAGTATTTATATTCAAACGTTCAACTGAAATCAATAAATATTATATATAGAGGTTTATTTTACGCACTGAGACTTTTTGAAATTAAAGATTTTATAAACGGTTTTGAAACAAACGACTATTCATTGTTCACATTCTGAATTTGCATAGTTTTCTTTGCGTTTTGAGTATTAATGCAATTTCTCAGAAATGGCCTGTTTCGGATCTTATTGTTATAATGGTAAAATTTTGAAATGCAACGTTTTAAAAAAACAAACAGCACATCTTCCTTAACACAACTATTAAGATTGCTTTTGTTATTATTGTTAAAATGTATTTAAATAAAATAAACTGAGATCTCTGGTGTAAAATTTAGCTTTTTCTCAATTCAAATGCTTTAAAATTTTTACATGCATTTTGTATTTTGTTTGTATTTTGAAAATACATGAATTTAGTATTTTGCATTTTTTAAATTCAAGAAGTATTTTGTATTTTAGTGTTTGAGTCAATGTATTTTGTATCGAAAATACATTTTCGGTGTATTTTGCCCAACTCTGATTATGAAAGCGCTATGGGTGTCAACAGAATATTTTCCCCGGTGTCAGTGTGTGTGTGTGGGGGGGGGGGAGGATTGGCAAAGATTATTTCACCATACCACGGTTACTATGATGGAAAGAGAGAAAAAGAAGAAAAAGCAGGGACAAAAAGGGCATGCAAAATCCAGGGAGGGACAAGTGCTCCCCCCTTCGATGTTGCCGACGCTTCTGGAAAGCGCCCTCATCATCCTTTGTCCACCGCCCTCTTAAGGCACCCAGCACGGGCCTGCTTGGACGTTGGCTTATACGGCGTGAAACGTCTGAAAGCAAACACCCTGCAGCGATTGCTGGAAGGATTCAGTCTGGAGGAGCGAGCATTATGGTTTAGGGAATGTTCCTGTCATTCACTGAGTGCACTCATCATTGTGGACGGCACGATGGATCAGCATAAGTACGCATCTGTCCTTGCGGACTATGTCCACCCTACATGCGCATTGTTTTTCCCCAGAATGATGGCATCTACCAGCAGGACAATGCGAGGTGTCATACAGCTGGCAGTGTTTGTGCGTGGTTCGAAGAGCACCAGCATGAGTTTACCGTACTCCCCTGGCCCGCAAACTCACCGGATTTAAACACAATCGAAAATTTGTGGGACCACCTCGATCGGTTTGTTTGCACCATGGATCCTCATCTACGTAATCTAGCGCAGCTGGCCACGGCACTGGAGTCAGCATGGCTCAACATCCCAGTGAACACTTTCAGAAACCTAATTGACTCTCTTCCTGCACGTCTCGCAGAGGTCCGTTCTGCCAAAGGTAGTTATTCGGGCTTTTGACAGGTGGTCACATTAATGTGACTGGACTGTGTATAAACAAACAGTGCAAAAAGTTGTCATTTATAGTTTTCCTTGTATTATATTGCTTTATTTATAAACAAACAGTGCACATATAAAATTAAAATATTTTCAAGCTTCTTATTTAGATTTAAGGATCTCTCATTACTTTTGAATCAATGTCCTGGTGTCTCTGTGTAAATCGGATACGTTATACCAAAGTGAGCTTTCTACAATGTTGTAAAGCGCATTTAGTCGTTAAATGGCAGTATTCTATAATTACTGTTGAAAAAAAAATACACTTTATTCTCCTCTCCCACTTCTCTCTTTTTTTTTGTGTGTAAAGAATAGGCAACCCCTTGAAGGATACCTGACAAGTCCGCCCTTGAATTTAACGAATTCCACATCACTAGAACTCTGCGAAAGACTAATCTAGATGGATGCAAATCTGATCTCCGCACCCATGGTAACTGTTAACTACCAACCACAGTGTTTTTGGTTCCACTGACTTTACGAGCACGATACTGCATGCACTGGGTGAGTTTCCGGCAGAGTTGGGTACCCGTTGGGCAACCCTACGGTCCATGTAATACCGTGTATTCTTTACTGAATACAAATACGGTATTGTAAAATCATAATTCTGTTTCAAAAACTGAATATTTATAGGGGGCTACTTCCCGAGTCTCGGTTTAATTATGATATTTGCCAATTGAATAAGTGCATGGAATAGTAAAAAGATACTTTTGTTTCGAAGATTGAAATTTTTTTTTGAATGTAGGGGCGCTTAATCGGTGTTTGTACAAAGGCGCCAGATACATCCGCGACGGCCCTGTTTAGGATTGTTATAACATCTAGTTGCGTACCTCCTTTTTTGGTTTCAACCTACGGGATGGTTTATTTACAGGTCACACAAAATAATTTCAGTACATTAAGGTTTATGGACATATTCAATACATTATGTCTATAATCAGTCATTTTGAGGGCCATGCTCAAAATCTCGCCGACTGTCATCGACCTTAGCGAGTTTTACCGAAATATCGCCAAATCTGACGCCAAAATAATTACTGATATCGCATAACTCTGAAACTTTTAACCGTAGAATGTTGATATTTTGAATTTTGAACTATTGTAGCATCTAATTGTCCATCTCTTTTTTGATTTCAATCTACCGGGTAATACAGGTCCAAATCTACAAGTCCAAAAGACTTTCAATACATAATGTCTATGGATACCTTCAATTCACCAAAAATGTGTGGTTTATCGTTAATTCGGTTAAGTCCAAAATTTCGCAAACTATCTCACGTCTGGCAGCTTTTGGCGAAATGTTGTCAAATTAAGTTCAAAAAATAAATCTTTCAAACTGAACTAGCTTGGCGATATCTCAAATATTTGGCTAGAAATCGCTAAACTTTAGTATAATTGCAGTATATATCATTTTTCAAATTGCATAATATCATTTTCAAATGAAATAAGTTTAGGTGTTTAGATGAAGAGCAGCGAAAATATTTATGATTTAGTAGACTTACAAGGAAGTCATATAGTGTCGATATCAGATTCTTTAATTTGCATGTTTCGTTTATTGTAATCCATCGGTTATAATTATTGAAATAGGATCAGCCCGATGTGATCACATTAAGCGGCGTCTACCGTAAAAGTAAAGTACCATGTATGCTACGCAGTGAAATCGTTTAGTGTCAGCTGGTGGTTAAATTGGGAGTTAGCATTATTACCCCCCAAAACGGTAAGAGAATTTCGGGAAAAAAATCAACTAAAAAGTTATTCGGTATTGTCGACTGAGTAAGAAAGGACACCTTTCGTGTATGGATGTAAAAAATAAGAAGTACAAATGCGTGGTAACTGATACTTGTGCCAACCTGCCATGTTGTACATTGTACAGAACACAGTCCAGATGTGTATTGTTGCTACTGGAAACCACTTAGCATGAGGAATAAACATTTCTAATGTCTGGAAAATGCAACCAAACAAATATGCGCTTATGCTACCGATTTGTAGTAGTAGTATTGTACGCATTACTGTGCCAAGATGATATGTCATAAATTGATGTTACTGATCAACTTGGTAATTGACTTTTTCACCCCACATCCTGTACCGTTTTTGAGATAAGAACGCTAACTCCGAATTCAGCCGCCTGGTGGCTCTGTTAGCGGTTTTATTGCATAGCGCATGGCTGCTGAACTATACGTCGATCTGAATTTTATCACTATAGCTCTTACTGTTCTGAAATTAATGTTTTAACAGAGAACTTTAGTGTGCACTCTGTATATAGGGGTAAAATAGGTTATGTAGAGATAAACTAGAATTTTAAACAGGTATAGAATCCAAATTTTTTCACAGTATTGTACTGTCACTAGAAACTCACCATTCTCCTAAATTTTAACTCTTTATAAGGCGAGTTTATGGGCAGAGAGTCGAAATTACTTGGGATTTTTCTTGCCCATTTTTTAGGATTAATTCATACATTTTCCCTAAACTGTAACATCCCACGTGAAAATTGGAGAAACAAGTATTAAACAAACATAGAAATTTTGCAGGAGAATACATTATTTATACACAAAATCAAAGTCCGAAAACTACCTGCTGCTTCACGGATTTAAACGCAAAAATATAGAATAAAAAGCGATGATTCTTATGCTCAATTTTCTAGTCATTATTCGAGCTTTCTTTAAAATTGCGAATGAAAGAAAAGTTCATAAGCCAAATATTATTTAAAATTTAGACGTATGGAAAAAATATACATCCAATGTAACTGAACAAAAATCAGAAAATTCACTAATGATAATTGATTTCTGTATTTAATAAACCGTAGGTGGTATTTTACCACGGCCTTATAAAGGGTTAAAGCTGTAGCTCGATTAGAAGTGTCCAACAGGGGCCTAGTCGCTAAGATTGGTTCCCAAAGAGAACACCGAAAGTGAAGCGGAGCAGATCTGGTCAGTACTTGGGAGGGTGACAACCTCTCTCAGCTGGATTGCTGATGGACTGTGCACGTTAATAGGAGCTGATGCACGTAAAATTTGTTCATGGCTCCATTGTCAAAATTAGGAGATCCCGAGCTAAGTCGGTCTTTCTATCATTGGGGCTCAATAGAATGAAAGCCAGTTAATTTCACCCATCGCTGTCTTATATGGAGTATCTGACTCCGCTACTCGGTTAACCAGAGGGCATTAGAAACAGCAACAATAATAACAGATTAGAACTCGTGGTGGGTACACTGTATAAGACTAAAACAGGCTATTGAACAGTTACCGATTCCAAATTTTTCACAAAATTGTACTGTCACAGGAAACGTATCATTATTTTAAATTCCAAAGCTATAGCTAGATTAGAACTGAAAAGAAATCGATCACAAAATCTACGTAAGTTGTACACAGCAGACTGGAAATTGTAATTTTTTAAAATTAGCCAATTGTTTCTGTTTGTAATTACCGAATAAACCTTTGAAAGGAGATGCATTGATATAGATTTCCATCTCATTTGAAGTCCAAATGGTGTAAGTCAGTATTTTAATCTTTCTGAAACTGTTTACGAAACATTTCAAATTTTGCTTACTACATCATGTTCATGACGGAATTTTTTTCCTTGTCTGATGATTTATCTTCCAGCTAATCATAAGAATTACAATGGGAGAGTTAGCAAGTCTGTTCTACCCAAAGTCACCAAATGGCTTCGTGATCAGAGATCGAATGGTGCTACCGATCGCTGGGGAACCCAGGTTGATAAATCCGCCGTTCTACTTTACTTCTTAGATCCAAGATTCTCAGACGACAACGAAACCGTCAAGCCGGAAGCCGCCAGAGAAATGGCTTATGAAGTGAGCATTCAGCTATTCAAGCGGCTATCAAGGTAAGCTAAGCTTTCTTACAGATCAGCACCATACAAAGTTAGCTTATAGAATTAAGCCGTTGAGGCGCAACCCTTTCCCAATGCTGAAAAAAAGGGCAGCCGTTGCCATCGCTCAACTTAACTACCAGCAAGATGGCGGACGATCGAAACGTTCATCGCGTGCCACAGATCTAGAGACCCCTTTTTTGACGCAGCTAGCTGTGCGCGGGCACAGCCAGCTGCGTCATGTTTATTAAGTAACCTGTAAAAAATTATACAGAAGTTTCGAAACAGGAGTTACCATAGCTGCTAACAGACAGTGGTGTAGACAAATTTCCTTTAAGGGGAGAGGGTGCTGTTATGGACATAATGTCAAAAGGCGTATGCTTGAAGTTGAAAATTAAAAATTTATGGACTTTATGTTAAAATATCGTCAACAAGAGGGGTTAGAACCCCCAAACACCCTCTTGCGTACGCCACTGCTAGCAGATGGATATGCACGTCAAAATCGATCGACGATCACCATGTATAAATATAAACTCAATCTCATCAAGCACAGTCGCAACACATACTTCTCAAAATGTCTGCCGTTTTACATAGAGCGGTCTCGCAAACGAGTAATGAAATTTCTCATCACAGCCCACAATGTCTCAACGGAAATGGATTTACATGTCACACAAATTGACGATTCAAGTTCGTCCAGCTTGTTGGGATGGTTCCAATAGACAGTGTTTTTCATTGTGCCCTACAGAAAGTAGTCACAAGAAGTCAGATCGGGAGAAAATGGAGGCCAATTCATTATGGAGGTTTGAGATCACAACGCCATTTGTCAGCGGTTTTTGTAACTACTTCGAAATTTCTGTATATAATTTTTACAGCTTATAAAGAGTGACAGCTAATTCATGGTACAAACATTGAAGGCTGGTACAGGATATTGTAACAATCACATTTTATGTAGGAATGTATGGTCAAAAGTGAAGCGTCAAAGTAAAAACACAGGAATGAACAAATTCTGGTCAAAAAGGAAGCGTCGAAGCGCAAACACAGGAAAGAACAAATTATGGTCAAAAGTGAAGCGTCGAAGCATAAACACAGGAAAAAACAAATGATAGGGAAAGTGTTTTATTTTCATAACCTCGTTTACAAGTGGAAATTAATTTACAGTAAGTGTTCAAAACTGCGTGCATCAGCATTGATGCATGCTTGGCAGGGTGGGTGCAGCGATTGACGAACACTTTCAAAGATACCAGGAATTTCCCGCACACGTGCAGCAGCGACGGATAATCGAGATCTTCATCAGAGTCTACTGGAGTGGCATAAACGTGATTCATCAAATGTCCACATAAAAAGAAATCGAGGGGCGTCCCATTGGTAGACCGGGGTAGTCAAGAGATAGATCTACCACGTCCAATCCATCGCATGCCATTCAAGTACTCACACATGTCACATTCAAGTTCTGACAAACATCTAGTGTCAGGCCGTGGTAGCCCAGTGGTTAAGGCGTTGGACTCGTAACCTGAAGGTTGTGGGTTCGATACCGGCATACCACTAAAGACCACCGTGTACATGCGGTGTACGTGCACTTTAAATCCGTGGTTCCGAAAGTCCTGTCGGCGGTCGCTAGCAGTTTCCGAGGGGTGCCAATATTCAGAAGTCCCCCACCTTCTGATGAGGTTCCAAATTGTGGCGGAAAGTTCCTGGAAGGAAGTATATGTAGCTCTAAGCGACACATTCAGTGACGCGAGCTGTCCTCTCCTGGCAAATAAGCAAATAAACATCTAGGGTGAAGTGGGCCGGCGCCCCATCATGCTGAAAGCACATGCAGTTTCTAATGGTGATTGGAACATATTGTAGCAGATCTGGTAAAACTTGTTGCAGGAAAATGAGATAACACAGTGGCCATTGAGTCGCTGTGGTAGTAAGTATGAGCCAATCAAGAAGTCATTTACAATACCTGCCCACACATTGACGCTGCAGCGTTCTTGAAACGCACGTGGTCGCGTTGCGTGAGGATTCTCGTTTGCCCACACATGGCACTTGTGCACATTAAATACACCATCGCGTGTAAATGTCGCCACTACTGTAAATAACACATGGGCAGAAAAGTTCGGCGGCAGTGCACATTGCTGCAGAAACCACTGGCAGAAATTCCTGCGCAGAAGATAGTCTTTTGGTTTCAAAGCATGTACACTTAGATAATGGAAGGGGTGTAGACGATTATCGCGTAACACTCTCCAAACAGTCTATTGTCTCACACCTAGAGTCTGGGCGACAGCTCTTGTACTTGACTCGAGTGTAGCAGCCACGATTTACAAGATTCTTTTTTCAAATGTTGCAGTGCGTACAGTTGTTCGTGGACCAGTGTCGTGTCTGGTAATGTGAAACGAACCTGTTTCACAAATTTGACGATGTAATCTCTGAAACATTCTGTGATCCGGCATTCGTCTGTCAGGATACTGTTCACGATACATTCGTAGAGAATCTCTGCCCTTTCCATTTGCATGTCCGTACATGTAATGCATGCCTGATTTATCGGCAAACGTCTCCCATCCCAGACGAAAACTGCAACGAGAATGTCTCTCTTCTCAAATCAACACCGACTGGCAACGGAAGCAACTATTAATTCCGTTTCCCCTCCGTCTCCTGCGTTTGTTCTTTCCTGTGTTTGTGTTTCGATGCTTCACTTTTCACCCTACATACCTATACAAAATGTGATTGTTACAGTGTCTTGTACAGCCCTCAAAGTTTGTACCATGAATTAGCAGTTACCCTGTATAATAAACATACCATTTGCTGTACCCTTTTATTGATATTTCTTTTTTAGATTTTAAACTTTGAAATTAGAGTGTTATTTGCTGCCCACCACTCGTGATATACCATCGATATTCAATACACAGTGTCAGTGTTGTAGTGCTAAAATTTTTTTCCCCAGAAATCATGACTTCGTAAAGGAAAGAGGGGGGGGGGGTTATTGGAAGGTGAGAAGACAAGCTTATAACAATCCATGATAAAAACGCTTCGGCCTTTTTTGTCAGTAACCAATATAGGAGGCTATGTATAATTTTGAAAAAAGCTTAATTGACTCAAACAAAATGTACAATAAAGCAAACTTTTAGTCTAAACCAATGTGAATATTTATGGGAGGGAATAATTAAAAAAAATGTTCATATTAACTATCCAAAGTGTATAATAAAGCGGATTGTCCCCCTTTAACGATGTCTTGGGGAGGCTAAAACCCCCTAGCCCCTACCCTGGATCCGCCGCTGGTTGGTCAGGTGGCCAATTCCAAATTTCATTTCCTGCATTGCTACCTCTGCGTTTAGCATCTGTACTCCTTTTGTTGTGGACATTAATTCTAAGAATCTTATGGTTCTACTTATTTTCTTATTTGCATCCATGATGGTGATGTTTCTTTTTTCAAAGACTCAGACAGAACAGAAAGTTTGAATAAAACGTCGTGCATGAGCTCAATATTTGCCAAAAATTGTTTTGATGAGATGTGCTTTATTAGACCTTGGAAAATGAATGGTTCTGTTAGTCCAGTTTTGGTCTCAACTAGTCGACTTGAACTAATTTCAAAAAACTTTTTTGCCAGACAGAGACTACTGAAATAATTCGGAGAGAATTGGCAATCCCTCTTACTTTTCAAACTCGATTGATTTTCGGTTTCGAGGCTAGCTGCAGACGGAGATCAACCGTACAAGCTTCAAAGATAAACGTTTTTCCACGAATATTTGAAAATGTCTGACTCCATGGACTTTGCTGATTGCTTCTCCAATCTCAAGTTTCAGGCGATCATTTAAGCAATGCCAATAACTACTGTGGAAATTTCTAAAACAAACGCTGCACAACACCGGGGCATAATACTTGCGCCATCACTAGCAAATCTGGCAAAATATATACTCCGAGATATTTATCATGAAATCAGTGTTTCTCTAAGTATTTTTAGCTTTCTGTTATAGTCTCAGCGTCTTGACTTAGAAGTTCAAGTATATGTAAGAAGGTGAGAATTGGTCCACAATCACATGATTGTCCATCTCACATTTTAAATATATAATGGAAGTAGTTTTGCTACTGAGAGTGGTCGATGCATTAATTAATATTGAAATTTTACTACTGATTTCAATAATGCGTGTTCAGGTTTTTAATTAGTTGAAAGAGGCAGGGGATTGAATTCCTAGTTGAGTAGACTGCTATCAGTTCACTGGGATGATTTCAACTACTACGGTATCCATGGAATTGAAACAGATACTAGTAAGTACATTTGCTAGTGCAACTAACTATACATAATTTTTTTTCTTTTTTCAGAAAGTAAGTTAAAATCTACAGTAATAATAATGATAATAATCTCATTTGAATTCCGGAACGTCGTTCCAGCTCGCAGAAAAGAACCGGAACGTCGTTCCTACCTCACTACACCCCTGCACAGTGTGCCAAATAAGTAGTGAGACTAGTGCTAACATTGCATCCAAACTGAGAACTTAAAATTTCGTAGTTATAGTGGTTCAAAATAATTCCCTTGCACTCCGTGCAAAGTTAACATCAATCATACAAGTTGTTGAAAGAACGCTGGAAATCCTGATAGTATACCTTCTTCACCTTTGCCCATCACAGGACAATGCAGTATAGTTGACGATGCGTCAGCTCGATGCGTACTACGCGTGAAACAGTTTTTAGTATGAAAACAGATCTGTGTGCAGGAACGCCCATCCCGTTCACCTGATTCGGCACCTGTAGATCTTCTGTTTCCGAAAACTAAGGCCTGGACTCCATATTACCGGAAAGCTGTTGTCGCAGAACAGAATTCCAGCGGGGTTATTTTCTCTCGGCACTTGTGTGTGTGTGACTCCACTCTTCTCTAGCATAATACGCCTTAGCAGATCTATGATGCAGGCGCCATCTATCGTCTTCATTTTAAATCGTTTATTGCTCGGTACATTTGTTGATTGAAACAGCGCGAAAAAATGTATGAATGACGAATAATTTCTTGCTAAAATAAGCTTTCACTTTATGAATAGGACGACTTTGATTAGAACACATGAAATTAAAAAACGTAAAAATAGATTGTGAGTTTAAAACATTTTCCTAGTAAGAGAAAAATAAGGAATTTTCACAGCATCAATTGAATGAAGATCCTCGAACTGTACATGAAGAGTACTATTTTAAATACAAAACGTTGGTTTTAAGAAAATCTCCTTTTTTCTTATTTTTCTTCTTTTATTGAATACAAATTTATAACACAATAAGAATAGAACATGCCAATCTCTGAGATACAAGTACTTCAGCATCGAAATGTGACGCCATCTTGTTCTTTTGGATGACCGTCTCTCTGGATCTAGACGAATTCCTATTGGCTGGCACATGGCAGAAGACATCGGCAGAAACAGTAAAGTTCAACATTTTCAACACCGTTTTCCGCCCTTGATTCTGCTGGACAGGAACTGAAAAACCGGAAGTTCGTCAATTTTCAGTTTCTGTTTTCCGATTCTATCACGTTTTCCAGTAATATTGAGTCAATGCCTTAATGTACTTAAAAGGAGAATGTTCCCGTGACACTAAAGATATTCGTGTTGTGACCAACAGACTAAAGAAGGCACACAACCAGTATTCCAGCGTTCTTTCAATGGCCGAGTAGATAAGACACTGATCAATGTTAGATGGCAGAAGTGTGAAGGTCCAGTGTTCTCGCATATCGCGCAGATGTCAATCGAACGGCTTGCTGTTTTGGACGGTTTTATCCAAAAAGTAAAGTGATTACGCAATGGAACCCCTTGAAAACTCTTTTTCCCAAGGGATTCCTCTCATTTAGACAGATATCCCTCGTGTATTAACTAAAACCAACCAACCAACCATCCACCATTCTTTCAAAAACTTGGCACGATCGATGAAAACGTTCAGTGGAGATGCAAGGGGATCATTTTGGAAATTTAAATGAAGTTCTGAGTTTGGAGGACACCGTGTACATCCAAATCAAGTGTTAAAAATTACTTATACCTGACATTTCCGTTTTTTTGTAAAAACTAAGAATAAGTTCTTTTGGTCGAACCAATAACAACTAAAGTTTTCGCTTTCCCTTTTCAGCGTAAAACTGGAAGATGTTCCGTCGACCGACCTGGCCTCGTTCGTGAATGCGCTCACGGTATTGTGCTTGAATCCGAGACGTTTCCACGGACTGGATCTCGTGCAGGAATTGAGATTGCGTGTCGATCGTGACAACTACACGAACCCTTACGTCTTCCTGGCTTTGTGCAATGCAGGAGATACTATTACGGAATCGGACAAAGAAAAAATCATCGATATCTTCTGGAGTAAACGCCGGCCATTTTGGACAGGTATGCAGAATTTTTATAATTCTTAATACTTGTAGAGTTGAAAAGCGGATTTCGGTTGCTTGTTTGTTCACCACAGGAGTGGACAGCTCACGTCACCGAATGTGTAGCTTAGAGCTACGTGCGATCTTCCTGGAGTTTACCGCCATAATTTGGATCGTATTGTTTGTCCGTCCATCGTTCGTGTACTAACTACCGTGAAATTTGTATAAATTGCTACGAAATTTATCTATGTTGCTGCTATGCACTACAACGGGTAATCTAATGAAACCGGTGCATGTAGCATCAATAGGTTTTTTAACAGGTGCACCTAAAAGAATTCCAATACATCACGCTATATAGGCACACACAGGCTAAAATCCAGTGAAAATTCTCGAGGAAAATTGACATCTATTCCTCAGCATAATACAACAAAGAAATCACAAGCGGCTTTCAAACACAAGCTTCACAAAACAAGCGAAATATCGCTCACATAAAGCATGCAAAATAACGAAGCACAGCCTCCCAGCAGAGCTCGCGCGACAGCTGATAAACTGCAGATACTGGATGTGTTCTGCGATTCTTATATTGGGTGGCCGAAATCTCTAGCAGTTTCTCGAGACTCCTGAAAAATCAGAACCAATCGCTAATTTTGATTGAGTAACAGAGATGCAGTTGAAACTCTAGACTACTGCGTAATAATAATAATGAGACCACTCTGAAAAAACTGCTTAGGGTTTCTTAATCCAAGCGACACGCGGAGAAATTCAGAGTCTCCGCACACCATGCATATGTTGCAAAATTTGTGGTGCGTTTAAAATAGTCATTACATAATTGATTTTATTAAAGATGTAGATTGTAATTTTGAAAAATTCAGCTCACCCGCAAAATACGTATATTCTCGTAAACATTACTCGATGTTAATTATTAATATTTATCAGTTACAGTACAATGTAGCAGTATAATGAATTTAAAGGGACTATGGATCAAATCTGTGATAATGAAAAAATATTTTATAGTGAAATTCCGTTATAACTGAATTTGTACTCTACGGTTTTTCTTTCTTTCTTTCTTTCTTTCTTTCTTTTTTTTTTTTTTTTTTTTGGTAGACATATTTTGATTGTTAATCGAAATATTCGTAAAAGTGTTTCGTTAAAAAGAGATTTTACTGTATTGAATATTTGATTATTTGTACTAATCAATTATAGCTGTTCATTAACAATTTCATATCCCTATTTTAGACATTCAGGCTCTTTCTGTGATGGCTTTAGCTTGTGCCAGAAAGCAATCCACATGTACAATAAAAGACGATGAGTTGAAGGAGTTGACGTTGGAATTAACACAACGCCAGTTTCAGAAATGGAACAGTGGAAAACCTGCAAACAACAGCTCTAGTGATGCAGGTATCGTAATGAATATAGTTGAGTACACAGGCTGTCCCAAAATGATGTGTTTGTTTCAGAGAAGTTGTGGCGACGGACAAACGACCGCCTGGGACAGATTTTGTGACGTCACATAAAATCGCCTTGGACGCAAGGCCGTAGTTATTCCGTTTTTATAGAGGGGGCTCCAAATTTTCCAAGGGGAGGGCTTTCATATATACACACGTAGACATATCGTATCGTGCTTGAAATGGATCAAAAAGTCCTTAAAATTGCCATTGACCGTAATGTATTGGAAATCTTTTGAGTGTTCCTGTAGCAGAACTATAAATGATAAAAACACTTTTTTCGATAGAGAAATTCATTTTGTAACCCTTAACAGCATGTATCACTTCTGAGTCGTTTGAAGTAGCCTAATACCTCTAAAATGCGCTTTAATTCATATCTGCCCATAGAGTGTAATGTATTTAAAATATTTTTGGCGGCCCTGTAGATAAACTATCCAGTTGAATGGGACCAAAAGGGGAGGTGAACTGTACAACTAGATATTACAACAATCCTAAATACAAAATTTCATCATTCTACGACCAATAGTTTTTGGGATATGCGAGTTACATGCAGACGTGCGTACAGATGGCATAGAAAAACTTGTCAAAGTAGACTTACCGTTGGTCAAAATGGGTTGCAGACGCATTTAAATGATCCTGCATGCTAGCTTACGATGAGATGCATCGAAAAAATTCTTAAAATTAAATTAAGCGGTAGTCAAAATCGGTTTTTAAGTCGAAATTTTGCCCCCGAAATTATTCGGGATCCCATTACTTCCTTATACTCCGTACACGGAAGTAAAAAATTTTAGAATCGGTTCATTAGTTCCAGAGATCGTAATGTAAATCGAATGCGTATCCCTGTAAAAGACCTATTTGTGTTTATGCATGAAAGGTAGCCATAATACTCCGAACTAGTGTAGCTTTCTATCAGTGAAAAAAGTTTTAGAATCGGTTCAGAAGTTAAGAAATACCCATACAGCTTAATGTATTACAATTATTTTATGTGTCCCTGTAAAAGAACTATCTAAACTATATCCATGAAACTTAGCCTTTAATACACCGAAATAGAAGCTTTATATTATCGAAAACAGTTTTCGATTCGGTTCTCTAGTTACAGAGATACCCATAGAGCATAATGCAATACTTGCCTGTCCTTCTAAAAGAATTATTTGTGATATATTCATAAAAAGGCAGTCTAAAATACTCAGTGGCTTTCTATAGGTGAGAAAAGTTTTAGAATTGGTTCAGTAGTTAGAGAGATAACCATAGAGTGTAAATGTATAATAATTATTTTGAGTGTCCCTGTAAAAGAATTATTTACGCTGCATACATTGAATGCAACCTATAAATCAAGAATATTGTATCTTTCTTAAAAGTTTAAGAATCAGTTCTGTAGTTACACAGATGGCTACAGAGCGTAATATAATTCTTATGAGTGTATCTGAGAAAAAATTAAGTATATATATATCACACTATTCCTGAAAATTATACACTGCATTTCATGCAGGTATATGTAGATATATATCTACATATACCTGCATGAAAGGCAGTGTATAATTTTCAGGAATAGTGTAGCTTTTTATTGGTGAGAAAAGTTTGTGAATCGGTTCAGTAGTTAGAGAGATACCCATAGAGGGTATTGCATTTAAATTATTTTGACAATTCCTGTAAAAGAAATATTTATGCTACTAGCTGAAGTACCCGTCCTTGACGGGTTAGTGAATGCAAATTTCCAAAAAGCAAGAACTTTCGTCAGCACTGTAGGAGTACACAGAATGGATGTAGTATGTTGCCAAAGTAAAGAAAGAGAAGTTATAATTTTTATGTATTGTTAAAATATTAAAGGTTAGAGAGTAACTAAGTAATATCATTTCATTCGCTTTAGCCGTAATTATGTGATGCACGAACGAATATTTACGCATATTGAAATAATTTTCGCAAAATCTCAAAATCTAATCAACATTTTTGAAAAATTGGAAGCCTAGAATTTAAGTTGAGTGACAACCTATCATGTCACCCAATTTCGTTTCATTACCTGCAGTCTTTATTTCGTGATGCTGGAACAAAATTTCAGCATTTTAAAACGATTTTCGCAAAATCTCAAAATGTAATCAAAATATTTTAAAAATTCAACGCCTATAAATTAAGATTAGCAACTACCTATCATGTCACTAAATTTCGTATTAGTCGTTATTACGTGATGCTTGAAGAAATATAAACGTATTTTGAGAGAATTTTCACAAAATCTCAAAATCTAATAAAAATGTTTAAAAAATTGGACACCTATAGTTTATGTTGAGCAACCATCTATCATGTGACCAAATTTCATATCATTCGCTTTAGTCGTAATTACGTTATGCGGGAATAAAGATTCACTCAGTTTTAAACGATTTTCGTAAAATCTCGAAATCTGATCGATTTTTTAAAAATTAGATGCTTATAGTTTAAGGTGAGTGACCACCTATCATTTCACCAAATATAATTTTTTCATCTTTGCAGTTATTACGTGATGTGCGAACACAAATGTACGCAGTTTGAAATGACTTTCGCAAAATCTCAAAATCTTATCAGGATTTTTTAAAAATTGGACGCCTATGTTTTAAGTTGAGTGAGCACCTATCATGACACCCAATTTCATATCATTCGCTTCAGTCGTTTTTCAGTGATGCTTGAACACAAATTTACGCAGTTTGAAAGGATTTTCGCAAAATCTGACAATCTAATCAAGATTTTTTTTAAAATTCGACGCCTATGCTTTAAGTTGAGTGAGCACCTATCATGACACCCAATTTCATATCATTCGCTTCAGTCGTTTTTCAGTGATGCTTGAACACAAATTTATGCAGTTTGAAACGATTTTCGCAAAATCTGAAAATCTAATAAAGATTTTTAAAGAATTCAACGCCTATGTTTTAAGTTGAGTGACCACCTATCATGACACCCAATTTCATATCATTCGCTTTAGTCGTTTATACGTGATGCTTGAACACAAATTTACGCAGTTTGAAACGATTTTCGCAAAATCTGACAATCTAATCAAGATTTTTTTTTAAATTCGACGCCTATGTTTTAAGTTGAGTGGCCACCTATCATGACACCTAATTTCATATCATTAGCTTGAGTCGTTTTTACGTGATGCTTAAACAAAAAAAGCGTCACGGACAGAATGGCAGACAGACAAACTTTTTTTTGAGGGTCGCATCGGATTCCCGGGTGCTTGAAACGGATAGAAATCGCAAAATGTTTGAATTCTAAGAAATGTACAGACAAAAATCTAATTTTATTTATATAGATATGCATGAACTTTAGCTTATGATAATCAGGAATAGTGCAGCTTTCTACCTGAGAAATATTTTTAGAATCTGGTCAATGGTTACAATTATGCCAATTTTATGTATTTCTTATGAGAGCCCCTGTAAAATTGTTATATTTGTTGCCGAAATACTCTGCTTGTTTCCGGGGTACGTCGTTCTAAAGTCTAGTTGGTGTAGAAAGTTCTAGTAAAAACTCCACTGGTCAGGATGGAACACAACTTTATTGCTTCTAGAACTTCGTTGAACAATCAGCTGTACAAAATTCACAAGCACAATTAAACAGTAATGTGCTTTTAACAGTCCGCTTAGATCCGAAGCTCTCACAAATGCTGTATTTCTCACACAAAATAAAACACTTTCACTGGCAAAAATTCAGTGAAAATATATGAGAGATAACACTAACAGTCTCTCAAGACTCAGCAATCAAGAATTTACACACAGCACTTCAATTCAAAGCTTCATAAACTTCGCGAAACACCGCTTCTATCACAGAGCAAAGCAAGCGTACTCACTCTCTCAAAGCTCGATCAACACTTAACTGGGCTTCAGAAACACGCTTATATTTATACCCGACGCAGTACAAGAATCTTATGAGAGTCGTCTTCTCGTCTGAGAGATCTCCTCGAGAAAAGTCTATTTCTCGAGGATTCCACATAAAGCGGGAATGTTGATTACGTCATAGAAGAGAAATAGGTTAATATGCGTTTTTAATGCGGAAAAACCAACTTTCAGACCCCATTGGGAAAATCGCGCCAAATAACCAAAATGTCGCCAAGCTTGGCGACTTTTGGCGAAATGTCGCCAAATTTGGCGCCAAAAATAAGTTCTCAAAAGAGAAGAGATCGAAGCCCTAGGACCCATATTTCTCGAGATTTCTAGAAACCCATAGAAAAACAATGGGCAAACCGAAACCTCCGTATCTCCCGTTCTAGTTGACCGATTTTGATGCAACAAAAAGCAAAATTTAACTATTGGACGCGTAAAATACTAATATTAAACTATTTTAAGCCCCAGAACAGCGGGTTGCCCGAAAATTCGTAACAATATGTATGGAAGGTACTCATATTACTCAGGAGTAGCATAGCTCTCTATCAGTGAAAAAAAATTTCAGATTCAGTTCGGTGGTTACAGAGACCGTAATGAATTAGAATTGTTTTGAGTGTCCTTGTAGAACTATTTATGCTAATACATTAAAAGTTTTCTATAAGTTAATCCAGTGTACAAGCACTTTAACCTATACTTTTACATATAGTTGAAACAATAACTTCCATTTGTTTAATTTTATTCTTAAAAAATTTAGCCCATTATTGACGGATTTTTAAAAAAGCATAGTTATACGGTATATTTTTGCCTTAAGTCTAACGATAATGTCCCTTTGTTCAAAGGCATTTTTAATATAACACTTTGATTCTATGTCCATTATTGACACACATTATAAACAGCATTGTTATACCGTGTGTTTCTGCATTATTTCCAACAATGAAGCCCCTTTGTTGAAAGTCATTTTAAATAAAGGTTCAGTTCACTGTTTCAAAGTATATTATTGACACACATTTTTAAAGAGCATTCTTATACCGTGTATTTTTCCATCATTTCCAACAATTACGTCCCTTTGTTAAAAGTCATTTTAAATAAAGGTTTAGTCCACTGTTTCAGAGTATATTATTGAAACACATTCTTAAAGAGCATTGTTATACCGTGTATTTCTGCCTTATTTCCAACAATTAAAGTCCCTTTGTTGAAAGCAATTTTCAATAAATGTTTAGTGCACTGTTTCAAATTATATTATTGGCGCATATTTTTAAAGAGCATTGGTATACCGAGTATTTTTGCCTTTCCAATAATTACGCCCCTTTGTTGAAAGTCATTTAAATAAAGGTTTAGTCCACTGTTTTAACGTATATTATTGATACACTTCTTAAAGACCATTGTTATATCCTGTATTTTTGCATTATTACCTACAATTACGTCCCTTTGTTGAAAGCCATTTTAAATAAAGGTTCATTCCACTATTTCAAAGTATATTATTGACACAAATTTTTAAAGAGCATTGTTATACCGAGTATTTTTGCCTTATTTCCAACAGTTACGCCTCTTTGTTGAAAGTCATTTTAAATAAAGGCTTAGTCCACTATTTCAAAGTATATTATTGACACTCATTTTTAAAGAGCATTGTTATATCCTGTATTTTTGCCTTTTTTCAAAAATTACGCCTCTTTCTTGAAAGTCATTTTAAATAAAGGTTTAGTCCACTGTTTCAAAGAATACTATTGACAAACTTTCTTAAAGAGCATTGTTATACCGTGCATTTCTGCTTTATTTCCAACAATTACGCCCCTTTGTTGAAAGTCATTTTAAATAAATGTTTAGTACACTCTTTCAAAGCATATTATCGACGCACATTTTTAAAGAGCTTTGTTATATTGTGTATTTTTGCCTTATTTACAACAATTACGCCCCTTTGTTGAAAGTGATTTTAAATAAAGGTTTAGTCCAAGTTTCAAAGCATATTATTGACGCACATTTTTAAAGAGCATTGTTATACCGTGTATTTTTGCATTATTTCCAACAATTAACGTCCCTTTGTTTAAAGTCATTTTCAATTAAGGTTTAGTGCACTGTTTTAACGTATATTATTGACACACATTCTTATAGAGCATTGTTATACCGTACATATTTTAATTGATTCTAACGGTTACGCCCCTTTGTTAAAAGCGATTTTTAATAAAGGTATAGTCTATTGTTTCAAAGTATATTATAGCTACATTTTTAAAAAGCATTATTATACCGTATTTTATAGCATTGATTTAAAAAAATTATGTCTTTTTATTGAAAGTTATTCTACTAATATGATAAATGTAAAAGTTCGCATGCAAAAGTTCGTGTTTTTTTACTCAATCACGCAAAAACCGTAGAACGGATTTGCTTAAAATTTGGGCTGAAAATAGCTTACGCCCTGGACTAATATGCAGTCTACATTTTATGGATATAGCATAAATAGTTCTTTGACAGGTACGCTCGAAATTATTCTAATACATTGCGTTCTATGTACATCCCTGTAAGTACTATACAAGTTCTAAAACTTTCTCCCCTAATAGAAAGTTACACCATACCTGTATTTTATAGGCTACCTTTTATGCATATTTCACAAATAATTCTTTTACACGGAGACTCATAAGAATTCGATTACGCTCTATGGCATCTCGGTAAATATTGAACCGATTCTCAAACATTTTTCATGTTCAGAAAGCTACAATATTCCCGTGTATTATAAGGTAGGTACCTTTATCCATTATATCACATAGTTCTTTTGCAGCGACACTCATAAGAATTACATTACGCTTTGAAGGCACCTCTAATACTAAACGGTTTATATATATATATATATATTGTTAAGAATTTTCGGTTTGTTCTGCCTTCCAGATATTAAAATTATCAAAATCGGTTAACTAGAACGCGACGTACGGAGTTTTGGGTTTGCCCATTGGTTAACATAGGGCTTTCTAGAAATCTCGAGAAATATTGATGCTAGAGCTTTGGTGATTTGACTTATGGGAACTTATTTTTGACGCTAAATTTGGCGACATTTCGCCAAAAAGTCGCCAAGCTTGGCGACATTTCGGTCATTTGGCGCGCTTTTACCAATGGAGCCAGTAATGCTTGTTTTCCTGCATTAATATTGCGCTGTAGTTTAGTATTACTAATTTCCATTTTCATGACATAATCAAAATTCGAGCTTTATGCGGGTTCTTCGAGAAATAGCTCCTATCAGAATTTTCGCTTAGCTTCTGCGACACCTATAAATAGAGACAGGGCAGGCCACAAGAGATAGTTATATTCGAACTCTAATTAATTTCGATACATTACTCTGTAAATTGTGCTATTGGAAGCAGTATTTTGTTTGTTTTTGAGCACAGAGTGTAAATTCTTCATTGCTGAGTCCTGAGGGACTGTTTATGATTACCTTTGTAAGTTTCCATTGAATTTTTGCCAGTGGAATTGTTTTATTTTTTGTAAGAAATACAGCATCTGTGAAAGCTTCTGTACTGAGAGGACTATTAGAAGCAAAGTACTGGCCATTAGTGGCTGTGAATTTTGCACAGCTGATTGAAAAATCAGCTGTGCAAAATTCACAGACACTAATGGCCAGTTCTAGAAGCAATAAAATTTGTGTTCCATCCTGACAAATGGACTATTTACTAGAACTTTCTACATAAACTGGACTTTAGAACGACAAACCTAAGAATCGAATCCCGACGAAGCCAATATCTCTGTAACTATTGAACCGAATCAGAAATTTTTTCTATAATATAGAAGTCTTCTATTCCTAAGTATTATAGATTTACGAATTTTTTGGCCAATCGGCTGTTCTAGGGGTAAACTAGCTTAAAATTGGTATTCTACACGCCAAATAATTACATTTCGTATTTTGTTGCATCAAAATCGGTTACCTAGACCGGGAGATATGGAGTTTTGGGTATCCCCATTGGTTAGCATAGGGTTTTCTAAAATCTCGAGAAATATTGATGTTAGAGCTTAGCTGACGTCACTCTTGGGGGTCACTTATTTTTGGCCCCAAACGTGGCGATATTTCGCCAAAAAGTTGCCAGGCTTGACGATATTTCGGATATTTGGCGCAATTTTTCCAATGGGGCCTATAAATTTCATTTTCCTGCATTAATATTGCGTAATAGTCTAATGATTCAACTGTATTCCTATGACGTAATCAAAATTCGCTCTTTAAGGGGATCCTTAGAGAAAATTCTAATAGCTTCTGCATCCCCTATAAATACGACAGCGTGCTGCCCCGGTTGAGTGAGTCTGTTTTTGATTGCTATGAGAAATAGACGTCCGTTTTGTTGAGAGCATAAGACTCTGTGTTAGCGCTTATAGAAGTAGTAATTTGCCTGTTTTTAAAAGCGCGTTTTTAAGCGCTGTGTAAATTCCTCATTGCTTAGTCTTGAGGGACTGTTCCCGCAATCCCTCATAAGATTCCACGGAATATTTTACTTGTGGAAGTATTTTATTGGGTGTGAATTACAACATCTGTTAAAGCTTCGGTACTGAGCGGACTGTTAGAGTAAGCTACTGGCCGTTAGTGCCTTTGTACAGCTAGAAGCAATAATGTTCATGTTTCATCCTAACAAGTGGACTCTTTACTAGAACTTTCTACTCCTACTGGACTTTAGAAAGGCGGACTCAGAAATTAAACAGAGTTTTCTGCAACAATTTGCTACCTTTCATGAATTTCTTAAAAATAAAATAAAAGTCTAAATAGTTCTTTTACTGGGACACTCAAATTAATTCTAATGCATTAAGCTGCATGGGTATTTCTTTGACGTCTGTAACTGATTCTAAATTATTTTTTTTTACTGATAGAAAGCTATACTATTTCTGAGTATTATATGGGCTACCTGTCATGCATACATCACAAATAGGTCTTTTGCAGGGATACTCATTCGATTTACATTACGATTTCTGGAACTAATGAACCGATTCTAAAACTTTTCACGGACGAAAAGCTGCACTATTCCTGAGTATTGCAGGCTACCTTTCTTGTATATAGCATACTTTAATTCTTTTACAGGGACACTCATAAAAATTACGTTACGCTCTATGTATACCTCTATAACTATTAAGCCGATTTTGAAAATTTTCTCAGTCATAGAAAATTACGTTATTCCTGGGTATTAAAGGCTACCTTTAATGCATATAGCATAAATATTTCTTTTACATGGAGAATCAAAATAATTCTAATACGTTACGCGCTAAGGATTTCTCTATGACTACTGAACCAATTCTGAATATGTTTGCATTAACAGAAAGCTTCACTATTCCTGAGTATTGTGGACTACCGATTATTTCCCTCTATTCTAAAAAAAAGTAACGGCCGCTGCCGCAAGCTTGTTCTGATATCTCCTTCGAAACCGTGAGGCTTTGAGTTTCGACGAAGGTGCCCACGAATTCGGAAAATTTTGGGCAAGCCAATAAGTTGACTTAAATTTCGAAATTTGAATTATTTTAGAAGATATTAATAAAAAACTGAAAAAATAAGCATAATGGTTGCCAGGCTAGGCAATTTTCGCCAGTATAAAATCATTCATGCCTTTGCAGCAAAGTAATTCCAAGTGTTTAGAATCACGTGAAACTGACAAACATGAAGTAGAATGACACCAATTGTATGCCAAATTTAAAAGTTTGTGACATGAATAAGTCAAAGTGTGTTACTCAATTTTCCCTTAGATAACAGGAGTTTAGAATTACCTGCTGGTTCGATTAGTTATTCGTTTTTCCAAAACAGAATAACTAATTTTAGCTGATTTAAAAAGCGCTCTTTTGGTATCAGGTACAGGTACGATCTGGCAAAAGATTATCTCTCCAAGCAGGGTAATTCTAAAACGCGTTTTTCAAAATGTTAGCACCCAGTATCTTGAAAATGAAAAATAATTAAAATGTAGATAGATTATAGTAAAGCCGGTTAGGTTCCGCTTATTTGCTACAGTAAAAATGCTTGGCGGCGTTGACCATGCCATTATACCAGTTACAGTACAGCTTGGATATTTGTCACCGCGGCGAGATGATATATTTCGTGCTGGTAAATACGCCAGTCAGCAAAGAATTATGTATATGAATACATAGATAACGTTTTATACGTTAACCTTACATGAGCAGTAATTATTGGTTATGAGTTTGTGTAAATTGCTAAATAATGAAAAGTCGCCATGGGTGGCAAGCTATTCTAGCTGTTCCGTAGTTTTTATCAAGGAAAACATATAAAGTACTGTTTTCTTCGAACTAATTGTTAACGATACATGTACGTAAGTCGCCAATTATGAAAAATTGCCATGGGTGGCAAATACGCAAGGTTTTCCAAAGCTTTTACATAATTAAAAATAGTGAGAAGTTTAAATTTTTATGTTCCAGAGAACATGCATAACCAAGCGATGTGTAGCTCGGTAAAATTCTATTTGATCCAATCTTAAGTTTTTTCTTTTGAAATTATGCTTTTTTTACGAATTATTATTAGGGGCCGAATGCATCATACGGACAGCGAGCGTAGCGAGTCCAGGGGCCTTGGCCCCTAGTCTCTCTATTCTAAAAACAAAAGTAACGGCCACTGACGCTGCCGCCGCTAAGAGCTTGTTCGACTATCGCCTCCTAAACCGTGGGGGTTTGAGTTCCGACAAAGGTGTCCATGGATTCGAAAAATTCCGAGGAACCTGATAAGCTGACTTAAATTTCGAAAATCGAATTATTTTAGAAGATATTAATAAAAAACTGAACATAAACATAATGGTGCCAGGTTTGGCATAAAATCATTCATTCATTTGCAAAAAGCATTTCCAAGTATGTAGAATCGTGTGAAATTGACAAACATGAAGTAGAATGACACCCATTTTACGCTAAATTAAAAAGTATATGAAATAAATAACTTCAAAGTGTGTTACACAAAGTTGACAATTTTCAAATAGTACGTTCGCTTAGACAACAGGAGTTTAGAATGAGCGATACTTCGTTTTTCAAAGCAGAATAACAATTGTAACTGATTTTAAAAGCGCTATATTGGCATTAGGTACGATGTAGCAAAATGGTATAGTTCCAAGCAGGGTGAATCTAAAGAGCGAGTTCCAAAATGTTAGGAACCAGTATCTTGAAAATGAAAAATAATTAAAATGCAGATTATTTTAAAGCCGGTTCTGTCCTGCTGGACTACCAGTAGAAACCTTTGATGGCGTTAACTATGCCATTGTAGCAGTTATAGTTCATTTTGGATATTTGCCAGCGCGGCGAGATCATATAATTCGTGGTGCTAAATACTTCAATCTGCAAAGGATTATGTACATGAAAATATGGATAATTGTTTACAAGGAACCTTACATGAGCATTAATTATAGATTGTGAGCATGTGTAAATTGCCAAATAATGAAAAGTCGCCATAGGTGGCAAGCTATTCTGGCTGTTCCGTAATTTTTATCAAAGAAAATATATGAAGCACTGTTTTCTTAGAGCTAATTATTAACTATACCTATACGCGAGTCGCCAAATTATGAAAAATCGCCATAATTGGCTAATACACAAGGTGTTCCACATAATTAAAAATAGTGCGAAGTTTAAATTTTTATCTTCCAAGGAATATGCAAGAACCAAGCAATATGTAGTTCGGTAACATACTATCTGATCCAATCTTTGGGGTTTTTTTGTTTAAATTATGCCTTTCTGACGAGTAAGCCTTATTAGGGGCCGAATGCCTCATACGAAAAGCGAGCGTAGCAAGTATAGGGGCCTTGACCTCTTGTATTTAACAAAAATAGTTATTTAACACGGACACTCATAGAATTGAGTTACGCTCTACGGGTATCTCTGTAACTGCTAAGCCGATTCTAAAACTGTTGTCAGCGATAGAAAGCTACACTATTCCTTAGTATTATAGGCTAGCTTTCATTTATATAACATAAATATATTCTTTTACAGTGACACTGAAAATAATCCTAATACATAGCGCAGTGTGGGCATCTCTGTAACTATTGAACCGATTCTAAAACTGTTTTCACGAAGATAAAGTTACGCCATTCCTGAGTATTATAAGCTACCTTTATGCATATATCACCAATAGTTCTTTAGGGACACTCATAAAATTACATTACGCTCTAAGGGTATTTCATCTAAGGGAACTACTAAACCCTTTTACATACATACATATATATATATATATATATATATATATATATTAAATTTTTTATTTAAATTTCAGGTTCCCTAGAAAACACACACACACACACACACAAAAAAAAAAAAAAAAAAAAAAAACCACGAAAAATGTTGAAAACAGCTTTTACAAATTTTAGGAGGCGGAAAACCGTCTTGAGAACTAAAAGTGTTGAACAATCATGTGGTAAATTTTACGTTGAACCCCCCCCCCCCCCTTCCAATACTGGAAAAGACCAATTCAGATACTCTCCTCACGGATGGGCATTGTACAACTGCAAAAGGATAATAGAGAGCTCCCGAACTGAGAAAAAGGTGTTGTAACGTCGAAAGGAATTTAAATTGAAGCTAGAGAAATAAGAGTTGAATGCATCGGGTATCGATTATAAAACACTTTCCATCAAAATACTGTTTAAGGCATATGATTTAAGTTTCCCAAGGTTAGGTATATGCTAGCGCAGAAAGGCAAGCAAAAGACAGCGCGATGCTTTCTTGCGCTGCCCTAACTCAAATGGCAATGTAGACTAGCGCGTCAGAGTGTGAAACATTAGAGAGACTTATTCCTATTTGCAAATTCGAATTCATTTGATCTCTCAGAAAAAAAACTGCCCCGACAGCGAACATCTATCTGTCTTTGTATTTCTCAGACACAGAGAAGTACACAACAAATCTCATGAACACATGACTTCCTTGAATGTCTATTAAATCAAAAATATTTTCGGCGCACTTCATCTAAACTTATTTTGTTTGAAAGAGACAAAATACTGCAGTAATAGTAAGGTTTAGCACATTCTACCCAAATATTTCCGATATTCCAAGTTTTGTTCAATTTGAAAGATTTCCTTCTGACATTTAATTTGCTGATATTTCCCCAAAGCCGACAAGCTTCAGATAGTTTCCGAGATTTTGGGGATAGCCAAGGTAATCATCGACCACAGACTTTCAATCAATTGAATGCATCCATGCACCTTAATGTATTTTATGTCATTTGGCAGAGCCAGTGGATTGCAATCAAAAAAAGAGATGCACAGTTAGATGTTACAATAGTTCTAAATACAAAATTTCAAAATTCTACGGGTAAAAGTTTTCGAGTTATGCAAACTACGTAATAATTTTTGTCCCCAAATTTTGCGATATTTCGGAAGAACTCGCCGACAAATGGCGAGATTTTAGGCATGGACCAAACAATGACTGACTATCGCCAAATTTGACGATATTTCGCCAAAACTCGCCAAGGACAATGACAAATGGCGATATTTTGGGCATGGACCAAATGGCTGACTATCGCCAATTTGGCGATATTTGGGCAAAACTCGCTAAGGTCGACGACAGACGGCGAGATTTTAGGCATGGACCGAACAATGACTGTCTGCAGATGTAATATATTGAAGATGTCAATAGACATTAATGTACTGAAATTCTTTTCGGTGGTCCTGTAAATGAACTCTCCAGTAGATTGGAACCAAAAATCGAGATGCAAAACTAGATGTTACAGCAGTCTTATATATGAAATTTCAACATTCTGCGACTAATAGTTTTTGAGATTTGAGAGTTAAATACATACACATGCACACCAAAAGTCGCCAAGCTTGGCGAGTTTTGGTGTATTTCTTGAAGGAGGCACGTGACTGAGGTCGGACTATTACCTAACTAATGGTTGGACGGTATTGTGCTTGAAATGGATCAAAAATGTCCTTAAAATTGCCATTGACCGTAATGTATTTGAAATCTTTTGAGTGTTCCTGTAGCAGAACTATAAATGATAAAGACGCTTTTTTCGATGGAGAAATTCATTTTGTAACCCTTAACAGCATACATCACTTCTGAGTCGTTTGAAGTAGCCTAATACCTTTAAAATGCGCTTTAATTAATATCTGACCATAGAGCGTAATGTATTGAAAATCTTTTGGGAGGCCCTGTAGATAAACTGTCCAGTCGAATGGGACTGAAAGGGAAGGTGTACTGTACAACTAGATATTACAACAATCCTAAATATAAAGTTTCAACTTTCTACGTCTAATAGTTTTTGAGAAATGCGAGTTCAATATGCGAAATTCGTTTTCTAGCCATAATTCCGATATCGCCATTCTGGGTTCAATTTGAAAGATTTACTTCTGACACTTAATTTGGCGATATGTCGCCAAAAGCCGACAAGCTTGAGATAGTTTGAGAGATTTTGGGGTAGACAAAGTAGTCACTGACCACAGACTTATTGAATGCATCCATACACCTTAACGTAAGTCACTTGGCTGACCCTGTAAATAAATTACACAGTCGATTGCAATAAAGAAAAAAAAGAAAAAAAAAGATGCACAGGTGGATTTTACAACAGTTCTGTTCTAAATACAATATTTTAACATTATACGGTTAAAAATTTTTGGAGTTATGCAAATTCGAAATTATTTTTCGCTCGAAATTTGTCAATATTTCGGCAAAACTTGCCAAGGTCGACGACAAATGGCGAGATTTTGGGCATTTAGAAAACAATGACTGACTATTGCCAGAAGGAACTGCGTGTTATTATTGTAAGGTCATTAGTTGCCTGGTTTATCCTAGTCGCGCTAGTGTTTACCCGCCAAAACATGGTACTATGACAGTGAAAGTTCTGAGGGAGGAGAGGGCTAAGATGGAGAGGGGCCGCCAAAGAGAAAATTCTCATGAAGGCACGTCTGAAAGTGGCCTTGTCAACAGAATTCGTGTCCTCTGAGAAGTCCAAAAATTTTCTCACTTCCTCCTTTGCTGATTGCAGTTTCCCGGATCGCGGGGAACGCTAATTGTAGATATATACTAAACTAGCCGCCAAGGCGGCCAGCTTCGCCACCCCGTGTCTAATTGTTCTTTATACTCAGTGCAGTGTCGGTCAAAACTAATGCTATTAATGCTTACATCTCAAGGCCGTACCCAGGGGGGGGAGGGTCCGGTCCCCTCCGAAATTTAAATTTTTTTTACAAAACAATAATAATGAAGCCTTTTTGTGAAAAATTTTCCCTTTTTCACCTCTTGGTCCCCCCTCCCACCGAATTTTTTTTCTGGGTACGGTCCTGTTACATCTTATTATGATTGCCGTTCGCAGGGTAGAAATATTGTTGATTTTGGGACCGCATACGTTAGCGTATTATGTAAGGTTGATAACTTGCAATTACATATTCACATTTATGATTTTAGCGGTCATATTTTTGTGGAAATTAATTGGCAAAAGTTCACAGACGTATTTAAACTGGACACTGTATAACCCACTCACACTCTTTTTAAGAAGTTGTTTTTACTGTGTGCATGGATGCAGTAAAAAAAAGGGCAAAAATTGACAAGTATTGTAAAATTCTTGAAAGTTACGATGTTTAAAGAGTTTGCAACATGCAGACTAGTGAAACTCTATTTTTGACAGCAGAAAATGTTCATTTTTATCAGGCCCGGACTGGCTCTCTTGGGGCCCTCGGCTAGAGATTTAAAAGGGGTTTCTTCAGGAGCCGATTTGTCGATTTAGGAGCCCTGGGCAAAAGCTTCATTGAGGGCCCGGTCTTTCGAAAACTTTTTCACAATTTACAGATTTTTAAAGAAGAATTTGGGGGCCCGGGCGCTTGCCCCGAGTGCCCTCCCGGAAATCAGGCCCTGCGTCTCTTACTGGGGAATTTAGAGGGAATAGAGTATTAGAATATGTAATATTTGAAAATTAGGCTTACGCGCCTAAAAATCACATTTAACTATTTTTGAGATTTGGGGGGCCTTGACTTTTCGGGGCTCCTTACGTCACGGGGTTTCTGAGATGCTCCGCTGCGTCACTGCATAAGATTGCTGGAAAATAAATAATCAAATTACTCTTATTATGAAGTTGTATATCCACTTTTGAATGCCTCACCGGGGACCCCCTTGGGGCCGGGGACCCTCATTGCGATCGCCGCCCAGCCGATCTGGCCAGTCCGGGCCTGATTTTTATACATTGGGATAGATACTGTAAAAACTTATTTTTTAAAAAAAGTATTCCCGATGTCTGTTAATTGCTCTAGGAGGGGCTTAGGTTTTTCCAGGGGGGGCTGAGCCGTCCATAGCGCCCCCAGCTCTACGGTCCTGCTTGGACGCCACTTAGTGAGACTGCGACATCAGTCTACAACGTCACGTTTTTCCCTTACTGACGTCACATTGTAGCTAAATTACACTACGACGTCACTCTGCAATATTACATGTTTTACAAGAAGGGATGTCACGGAAGGCGTGCGTTTACAAACGAAATGTAATGTCGTCGGAATATCACGCCAATATTATTGCTGTATGGTTATAAAAACCTTCATTTGAAAACGACCTAATTATTAGACGACGTTTCGCGTCATGGTCTAAATCACAACGAATTCTAATAATTTACAGAGCCAAACTGATTAATTTCTGATCTTTTGTGTTTTTGCTTTATTTCCAGTTTTTCCAGACCGTTTAGATTATTGCTATTTTTTCAAATAAACAAATTAAAATAACAATCAAAGTCTTATATTTGTGAAACAACGTGATTTTGGAAAATTGTTTGACACAGATACAGTATATCCAATAAAAACTTATAAGAAAACATTAATATAGCCCTTTCCCGAACAAGCTTTAAAAAAAGTGACCAGAAAAGTATCTGATATCATTCGAAGATTCTGCTCTACATGATCTAATGAATATAAACTACGTAATTCAGAAAGAATGTAGTTTTGCTACAATCTATTTCCAATATTCCATAATAAACAACAGCCATTATTTTCAAGTAAACGGCACATAATTTTAACTAAAATGTCAGAAAAAAAGCACTCAGAAATTCAGAGGGCATAGTCTTTGTTTATATAGTTTAAACTAAATTTGTCTTAAAATCTCTTCCTTAATTATGCATTACTTCACATCGCTAAAGTTGCATTGTAATATACGGAATTAATTAATAAACTGTGACACTATTGGAATCAGATTGCGATATCTTCGGAAAATACAGAGATTCTAAGATTCTTTTTCAAATAAGTGCTGCTTCAAAGTCTCGTTTTGTTTAAATTTTCTGATTTTTAAGAATATTTAAAAGAAAGATCACTTTTCGAGTAATTTTCGTAATTTGAAATTGAAACTGGCGCTCAAATAATCTAACAGGCAAAAATTTTCCACCTACTTACCACTGATAAAACATTTATTTCGTCCTCTATTAAATTTTCAACCATGCAGAAATATTAGATTTTTTATATGATATTTTTTTTTTTTTTTTTGGTGGAAACATTGCGAGTTAAAAATCTCTATTCCGGAAGAAGGGAGCACAGAGGAGTTTTCTTTCGATGCGTTTAAACGACAACTAAGTAGGTGTTTTCCTTTTTTGAAGTGTGCGGGAGGGGCATTGATGGAATAGATTAGAGAACATCAGCACATATTTTTAAAGTGTGCTACTCAGGATTTCTCGGGGAATTCAATTTTTCTCAAAGGC